>JAHDVF020001229.1:0-600000 GCA_022606425.2 Lepidostoma basale | reverse complement strand
AAATGTAGCTATTTTTTTTATATATTGTGTCTAATAAACTGGTAGTAATTGAAGCAGGTCAACCGTCAAACAAATGTCAAAGTTAAATTGTTTTTTTTTTTGTAAACAGCGTCACAGGCGATGGATTGTGTACCTTCTCTCTACTCCAGAACCCGTCTTCCCCATCGGCTGTCGGTTCTCCGACAGATATGGCCAGCCCACCGCCACTTCAGCCCGCCTATCCGCAGAGCCACCTCAGTCACCTTGGTTTGTTGTCGAATAAATTCGTTTCTAAATCTGCCCCTAAAGGTGATTCCAAGCATGGCTCTTTCCATGGTGCGCTGGGCGACCTTGAATTTGTAGACTAAACCTTTTGTCAGTATCCACGTCTCGACTCTACGTCATGACTGGCAAGACGCACTAGTTGAAGACTTTAGTCTTGAGGTATTGTGGTATTTTGGAAGAGAGAACATGACGTAATTTTCCAAAGGCCGCCCAACCCAACTGAATCCTTTGGTCGGCTTCTTTCTCGAAATTGTTTCGTCCTAATTGTATGATTTGGCCAAGATATATGTATTCTTTACCACTTCGAGAGCCAACCCATCGACGGTTACTGATCTCGGGATAATATTATATGTTCATTATACATGACTTTCTTCTTGTCCAAATTCATCCCGAGACCCACTCGTGTGGATGCAGTGTTCAGTTCATCAAGCATGTCTTCTAGCTCCCCCACAGATTCCGCCAGAATGACAATGTCATCCGCAAAACTAAGGTGAGAAATGTATTCGCCATTTATGTTGAGGCCACGTTCAGACTAGTCCAAAGTTTTAAATATATCTTCCAAAGCACAAGTGAACAGTTTCGGAGATATCACATCCCCTTGTCTGACTCCCCGTTGCAGCTCAATCGGTTTGGTAATGTAACTACTTTATGTAATGCAATTTAGCATTTGATAGTTTTTTTCTGAAATTAATTGGTCTGTCAATTGTAAAAGTTTTATTCTTGAAACAAATTTTTATACATTGTATTTTTTGCAAGTAGATTTTATTTGTTTTACGAAGAAAAGAAATCTCAGCTCGCACGGGTCCCAGAGTGTTAACATTAAGAGTTAGCTAACATTGTAACCATAAATCTTAATATAATTGTTTCCTTTGCTCTTAAAACATGGAAAGCATGGAGCATTTAATAAATGCATGCAACATGCACCTTATGCTTCATTCTACTAACAACTCGCATGAAGGCTTGTATCAAAGCGTGTAGATAAAACTATAAGAAGATTTATCGGCTGAAAAATTGAAGCTAAATTAAAAGGAAAAATACATTCAAAATGAAATATTTAATCAATATAACTGCACTTAATATTTTTCAACACTTTTAATTAATCCAGTGAAATTGATTTTAATTCATTGGTTAAAATTTTGCACATTGAAAAAGGTTGTGTAATAACCGAAACATGTCTGTGAAAATTGTAATACTAAGTGCAGTTATATTTATTCAAATATGATTTCACAACACAAAGTGAAGGCAAATATAGAAGAAATTTAAAATGAAATACTTAATTCAGAGACTTATTTACCATCACTAATGAATAAATAAATTAGATATAATAACAGAGTTAATAAAGATAATTCGATCATTGACTCTACACGAAATCCAATGGAAAAGAGATATGTGAACACATAATACACAATTAAAATTGCCAATAGATTGCTTAAAAAGTAGAAACATTCATCTGGGATTTATTTTCCATAAGTTCAATCATAAATAATGAAAACCGAATGTGACTGAAAAGGAAGATTTAATCAAATCGACGTAGGTGCAATATGGTAGTTCAGAATAAATGAATCATCAAATAATGTTCACATTAAGAGATTTAGTGCTAATCCGTATATGCGTAAAGCTTGTTTGTGGCAAAATAATGGTAAAAAACGTTTTATTATAGAATACCGAACAAAATAAAGATAAATGTCATCATTAAAATTAAGAGATGGACACTTAGATTGTTTGGACATATGAAACAAACTATTGAGGTGAGAATGGTTAAAATTATTGTAAGATGGAAAAAATGAGTTGCAGAAGATTTAAACAAAAGAAGTATGATCGAATTAATCAATTACTTACAACAATAACAACAAGCAATTACGCTGTTTCACCGCAAGTGTAGAAAAAGAGAATGGACCGCCACACCTCTCTAGCGACCTCTATATTCATACAGCGAGTCATACACCCAAAATTTTACATACTTCTCCTGGATGAAACGACGTGTTGATTAGTATTACAAAGTCATTTACATTAATTAAAATCAACCGTGTGTAATTGATGGTTGGACGTTACAAAGGTGTCAAGTATAAAAAAGTGAAAAATGGATTTTTGATCTCAATTGGTGTTAAACATGAAGGAAAATAACTGTGAGAAGATGCAACGTGATTAAATAATGTTTTGTAGCTTGAACTAAACGTCAACCTAAATATGCCACTCGTGGCACATGACATTGAATTATTGTTTCTCTTTTTCATTGTTTTATGTTAAAATCACTTAGCAAATGCAAATATTAGAAGTAAGTGAAGTGCAAATGATGTGAATGAAATAATGAAAGGATCACATAGGTTTGGACACGTAGATATAGTGAATTAAGAATAAATGATAAATGAAAACGAGGGAAACGTGAGAATTCGACGTGTGGGCATGACACGATGTATATATGTTAAGCGAGAGAAGTATGTAAGGAAAGAATAGTGTGGCGCTCCATTATTTCTGCCTACCACTACGATGAGAAGGCGTGATGGTTAGAAGGTTACCCATCGCTAACCAGAAACTGTTATAGAACGCAGCGGCGCTCATTCGTCAGCTTCGCTCATCCAAAACAGTCCCCCGTCCATGCGGCACTTACGTTAATTGGGGAATGCAACTTTTCAACAAAACCATCCCCGGGCTACCTTTAATGTATTTTCATACAAAGAAACATATATGGTGTGATGGTTAGTTAGTTAGTTAGTTTTACCACCTAGCACCTTTGTAATAACTAGCCTTAATTATAATTGTCAACAAAAGAGATGACGACGCCATTAAGAGAGACGCAGAAGAGAAAAGCAGACGTGGCGATAGACCCTGGATGGCTTCAAAGCATCGTGTACTAAGAGCACCCAACGCTCCCTCTGCGCCCCACCGCCCGCGGTACGTGCTCATATCTTTAGTTCCTCGCCGTTAGTTGCCTATGGAGACCGCCTGTGTGTGCGTGTACTTTATCCCTTTGTGTAAAAATATTTTGCACACATGTATTATGTAAAAATGCAAATACGAATACAGAATATCACCGGGCGCCAGCGGCGGCGTGCGATGTTTAACACCCATTGTGCGGCTGACTTCATTTGCAGTAAAAAAAAATGTACACGAACCGCAGCTGGCTATATTTGCAGCTCAGACAGATAGTCCCAGATCGGTAAACTAAAGTAAAAAGCTTTATAAGGTACATTCAAATATGCTGCAAATATAGTTTGCCACAGTTCAAAACTATTTTTATAAACTGCAAATGTAGCCCGCAACACTAGCAAGAGGTTAAACCCGTTGTTTCTACACCGGAGGGAGAATATCACACCTATTACACAATGCTACACATCTAAATCATATAAGACTTGGGGCTTGGATATCTCGCCATACGGAGATTTATCTCATGTAGCTAGTACCATTTCATCTGAAGCGTTAATGGAAAAAGATTTTAGTGATATATTGGTCAAATAGTCGATTTACTGTATAAAGTTAATTCAACTTCAAGAACTATACTTGGAAACTCAAAATAAAATCTGCTTTATGAGACATATTTATTTCATGTATAGGGATATAAAAATACACATAATAAATAATCACGTCACTTGTTATCAAAGGATCACACAAAATTCCTCTTGCAATATTATAATATGTATTAACACTTGCCACGTTCTGCCTTTTTTTATATTATTTTTCGTTTTATTTTTTACGTTTACGTACACATTTCTTACGTTGATTTTATATGATTTATAGACAATTCAAAGCTTAATTCACAATATTTTTTATAGCTATTTGCCTTGTATGAATATTTAGAATTAAAATATACATTTTAAACCAGACACATTGTATTCAACACCGAGGGTAAACGATAAATTTTGCGATAAAACGATAGTGTAAAATTGCATTATTTTAATTGTATTAGGACACTGCCGTTGTGGCTAGTTGTTTTTACCTTTTTTTAACGTGGGGTAAATGAATTTAGCACCGTAAATTGAGTGTTAAACTGTATTGCTTTTAATGTGTAAAGATATAAAAAGACAAAATTGCATTATTGAAATTGTTTTAGGATACCGCCGTTGGGGCTCGTTTTTTTTGTCATTTTTTAACATAGCGCTCGGGGTCGCGGCACGGGCCGCCCCTGGCGGCGGGCGCTCCCCGCAGCGGCGGCTCGCGCTAGTGCTCCGTTTGAACCAGGGTTCGTACCGAAGATACGAGGCTCAAAAATATGCATTTCCACGGGTGCAATTAAGGCGAAAGGGGCGCCGGGCTGCATGGCGACAATACCTATTGAAAAATACGCTTTGTTCACGGTGCGTATTAGGAATTTATTCTCTGTCTCGATTCCAGACGCAAAAACGCCAATTCCACCCTTTTCTGATGTCTTAATTACGGCTACAATACTCACTGGAAAAAAAGCTCTTTCGTAACGTCGAACATCCAATTTCTTATTTCTTGAATATCAAGCTAGTCACACGACTTGAATAAAAATGAAAAATCCCGTTTCCAAGAACCGCCATTATTATTTTCTGATCCGATAGAATTGATATACCAAATCAAAGGTTATTTTCTTTCGGTTGAAAATGTTTAATTAATGATTCATTTGAAAATGAAATATAGAACACATATTTCCAATAATACAAGCATGGAAATGTTTTAAAATGTGTAAAAAATATTTTAAATAAAATAAAATTTAAATTCAATATGAATATGAAGAGGGGAGTGATAAGAAGTCCAGACCATTCTTTCAATATTCCATTAAAATCATAATCGTAAAAGCCATTAATAAACCACACATAGCGCTCATTTCACAATGACGTCACCCATGGTGATGTGCTAAATGTTTTTTTCTGTTTAAAAATCCGTGAAAAAATGTTTTTATTTAATAAGTATTTTTCTTGTGGCCGGTAAAATCAAATCAGTTTATTTCTCAAAGATATTACAAACCAATATTGGAGTTTGAGGCATCTAACAGGTAAAATATAATTAGTAAAAAACAGGGAAAACAAAATTATATAATACCAGGAACGCATGAGAGATACTCTCCAAAGTCAAGAGTATTTGTCTTATGAACGTACTTTCACTAATATGAAAGACGTCAATTTCCGAAGTAATCATGTTCAGCAGTTTGATTGCTCTACCTACCGGCATCACTATAGGCAGGTTGGTTCTGCATGTTGACAAACAGTCTGTGCTGACGCCGTCTAAGATAACCATCCGGAATATAAAGATGGATAGCTTCCAAGATGACGGAATTCTCAAAGAAGCCTCTGATAAGTGTGAATCCATCTCTCCATATCTGTAGACTATTGATCGGGTAGCTACCAATCTCTTTCATGTAGAGATATCTTTAAAATCTTTTCTGTACCCTCTCTAAAATGTGCATGTTCCTAAGTAGTATTGAGAATCACCAAGGCCGCGCCTTTTTTCATGTCTTTATTGTACAATACACGATCCGTGTAATACCCGGCTAGCCTCCCAAATGGCGGCAAACATAATTAAAAAGTTTAAATAAGCAATATGGGCGAACGATGTAAGAACGTATCAGAAAGAAAAATGGGCGAAAAGAGCGCCATTAACATTAACGTTCATTTGAAAATATTATGTTCCTTGTTTATTACCTACTTACAAACATTTTACACGTATTATAAAGATTTATTGTTATTGTTGCGCTCTTATTAACTCCGTTCTATTCACAATATAAAATAAACTTACACCTTATCACATTCATTACTCTAAATTCAAAATAAAAAAATATAAAAAAATAAATAGATAAATAGATTTTTTTAGGATGAAGGTGTAAAACCTCCGAAACATGCCAATAAAAATAAACTAACAAGTGGAATTTTTTTTTAAATTAATAATTAAATGAGACGATTATTATTAACTACTTCCACTTTTGTCTTTATTTAGACAGCGACCTGTTTCGCCAAGCTCGCTGGCAACGACAGACTGGTGACACTATTGGAAACTGAGTCCTTTATATACGAGTACATACATATCAGGGGTGGTAAACATGATTCCATACAAAAATAATCTTAAAATAATTATGTAAAATTTACTGAATATAAATATTGGTATTAACGTTATTTAAGAGGATTCGTATTCAATATAATGGTATTTATTTTTTATCACAGCTGACATATTTGTATACAACATTTGAACAAATGTTATTTTGTTTTTAATATTCATTAATTTAAATTTGTTCCAATGACAATTTGAATAATTTCTTCAATATTATTTTAAAGTTCTTGCTGGTTAAGTGCCTTATTACAGATAATTTAAAAAATGGTGGATACGTGTAACATAAATTAAATAAACACAAAAGTCCGGATCGTCCATGTAAACATGTGCAACATTGAAAAAAACATTATGTGTTATTACATTATGTGCTAAATTAAAAAACAGTGGATACGTGGAACATATTATAAATTAAATAGACAATATGTGCACCGTCTAAAAATAACATTTTGTGTTAAATTATTTTTATTTTGTTATTTTATTTTATATCATTGTATTTTATATTATTTGTTTTATATTTATTTTGTGGGTGTTGGACGATCGAAGTGTGCACGGGAGATGCCTATTGGTGGCGATGAGGTTCGCAACCCATCACACCGCGTCTCCCGCGGGGCGAAAAGAGAAGGATGGAGTGCCGCATCAGTAAAAGTGTGACAGTCCATTCTTTCTGCCTACCCTTTCGGGGAGACGGCGTGATGGTTAGTTAGTTAGTTAGTTAAATATAATGTGTCATCTTGGTCCGTTAGGTTGGCGTCTTCTTTTTTACCAAAAAAATATTAATACATAAAAAAATCTAAAGAATTGTAAATAGACGAATTTGTATATTTAAGAAGAATGTTTAATGAAAAATTGTTTACGGAAGCATACGCAAAATGAGATCACCAATAATAATGTGCGGAAAAACGATAAACGACAGAATACCTAACAATGTTCCCATTAGACGTTAGAGGAATAGTCACAAGAGCTGAACCTCTGTTAGCCAGAAAATCCTAATCCAAGTCCAAGTAACGGAAAATTAAGAATGGAATATAAGGCGGATGAATGCGTCCGAAATAAAATTAAGAAAGTGTCACTAAGATGGATTTGGGCATATGGAACGAATGGATGAGCTAATAATGGTTAAAAACATATATTCAAATAGTGTAAATGGAAAATGTAGTCAAGGAAGGTCAAGAAGACATGGCATGACCAAATTTATCAATTACTGAAAGGCGACTTTATTCGTAGTAGGAACAATCGGAGAGCGTTCGTTTCACGTTGTGCGTGTAGAAGGTGGTTCACCCTATCTGCCTACCCCTCTGGAGAAACTGCGTGATCTTTAGTTATTTAGTTATGTTGACAAGGGATGGGCGAGTGGAAAAGGACATTGAAAGAAGGGTTGGAGCAGCAAACAAAGTGAAAGGTGCTCTTGCAGTTGTCATCGCAAATAAAATTCTACCCAAAAAAGCTAAGATGGCAGTGCACAATCCACATGTACGGATGTTCGCGTAGAACTGGCAAATGATGAAATAATAATAAATGGTATATAAATGAGATCTCATAGCGGAATGTGTGGTAAATATCTATATTAAAGAGTGTCAATGCAAATATAAGAAGTGAATGCAGTGCGAACCAAATTGTTATGAACAAAATAATTAAAGGATCATAAAGATGGTTTGGATAGGTACATGGAATAAATGAATGTAAACGACGTAAACGGAACAAGTAACAGAGGAAGACTACAGTGAACGTGGCACGATCAAATCAATCAAATATAAAATGTCGGCAACGTGATGAATCGGAGAAATTGACGTGCGTGCATGACGCAATGTATGAATGTTGAGTTATTGGGAGAAGTTTGCCAAAAATAGAACAGTGTGGTGGTCCAGTCATTCGGCCTACCCCTTCAGAGAGACGGCGTGATGGTTAGTTTGTTTCAAAAATAATAAAAAGAGATCATAAACTTTTATGTATTATAATACTATGAGGATTATTATGACACTTTGTGTTATAAAATTATATTTGCATTGTATATAAGCGCATTGTGTTTTATTTATAACAATTGCTGTATTATCTTTTATGGCATAATTAATATTATTACGTTTCTCGTGTACACCACTATTTTTAAACAAATTTAATAAATGTATCAAATAAAAAAATGTATATTTTATTGTACCAGTATTAATATATATAAAAAAAAAAACATAATACCTTATAATCTCTTTATAATGACTATACTTCTTAGAGAAAAACATTGTTTTAATCCAGCGCTCCAACTTATTTCAGGCCGCGGGCCATGTTGTTCTTTAGACAAATCACGTCAAATATTAATTATTTGGCATTATATTAATTATTCCACGTTTTATTTATAATATTAGCGAGGCGTGGAGTCGCAGAAATCAACTGCACGTATGACACGGTGTATAAAGGAGGCGAGAGAGAAGTATGGCAGTGAAAGAATATAGTGGTGATCTATTATTTCTGCCTACCCCTTCGATAAAATGGCTTGATGCTTAGGCATGTACTTACACACTTAGAGTATACTTGAGATTTATTGATTTGTGGTGAAAATTCCTTGAGCCAAAATAAAACACTTTTATGTATTAGTTTCTTATCATTCTATAGTTTTAAAAAATATAAAACTAAAGTGGAACTAATTAATAAAAAAATTCGATTGTATTTTTTTTAATACATCATTGACTTATACAAAAGCACAACCAAAAAAGTATGTTAATAATCTAATGATTTTACTGAAATCTCTTTATGGATTTCTAGTATATCGATGGCAGGCAGTCTGGCGAAACCGATCGATGTCGAAATAAAGACAAAAGTGGAAGCAGTTTTTAAAAAACATCTTTTTATTCATTTACATTAATAACATGATAAATATCTAATTTCACATCAAATTGATGTTGCGATTGGAGAAGACTAACTATATCATAGTGACGAGCAATCGTTAACGTAAAATCCGGAGCTTATCTTTAATTTACTTACGGTTTGAAACAATAAAGCACATAGACTGTAGAAGGCTTTGGAACATACCTGTAAAGAAAGAAAAATAATTATTAATACAAGAATAAGTAAAAAAAAAATAAAAAAACATAATAGCAATATAAAAAAATACTGAAATATACGAGAGCTGGACTCAGAATGAGAAGACTGTCTTTGAAATGTGGACGTAAAGGAGTATGCGCAAGATACCACAGACGGAAAAGGGAAAGAATGAAGAGGTGGTGAAATGCATGAGAACTGATCGTCAGCTGCTCACTTCAATAAAAATAAGAAAAACTGCAAATCTACGGCATATGGAACACTGAGTAAAAAAGAGGCGTGTAACACTTTAAAATGTTATGGCTCGAAGACGTCAGAGCGTAGAGTGGATTCTTAACCGTGGGCAGTCTCATACGTTTCAATTTAAAGGAATAAAATGGAGCAAGTGGTCGCAAACATCCAGTGATGGATATGCAGCGAGAGAAGAAGAAGAGAAGATAGGAGAGTATGAATATATTTTATAAATAAATGATTTATTTACGGTATAACAAAGAATAAATGTAAAACAGTGGAACAATATGAGATATTACGTGTTCCAGCTGTATAATAATAATAATTTTAAATACATCATTACTATATTAAATGTAATCAAATCAGTTTATTATATCAAAAGACATTAACAAACATTATTAATGTTTAAGTCATCTATTGAGTAGAGGTACCATATAATACCAGGAACGCATGAGAGATGGCTCGACATTAGGAAGACAAGATACTCTCTAAAGTCGTGAGTATTTGCCTTGTAAACAATAAAATATTTTCCTAATATAAATAATATCCTCCTTTTGAATAAAATGAAATCTGCCAAAATATTTTTGTTTCAGAACTCAAGTAAAAAATGGGTATTTCCAGATACCATTAACCGGAAGACATTGTAATAATTAAATTCAACCAATCTCTTTAAATAAAATTATATAGTATCATTATGAATATTAGTCACATCCGTAATAGTTTTTTTTTTAATATATGCAAATATAAAAATAATTTATTTAGAAAAATAGAATCATTAAATTTCAATCCTCACCAGCATTTCAGATGCACATTAGATGGCGGCGAGCTGCCGAAACCGGTAATAGCCATAAAATCAAGTGAAATCAACTAAATATTGTTATAAGGCGATGAGGTTCGCAACCCATCACACCGCGTCTCTCGCGATGGCGAAAAGAGAAGGATGGAGTGCCGCATCAATTAAAGTGTGGCAGTCCATTCTTTCTGCCTACCCTTTCGGGGAGACGGCGTGATGGTTAGTTAAGTTAAGTTAAGTTCATTAAAAATGTCGGAGCAACCTTTCGGCATGAATTAAACTATGAAGCTAAATTCCTTTTTTATATATAGGTATATACATATAATTTTTTTTTCTTCTCCGTTTAGACCTTTGGTCTGTTCCCGTTCTTTTTTATTTAATTCTTTAAAATATTAATTTACTTTATTTTAATTAGACATAACTTCGATTTATATCCATTAGACTATAATGTAAACAATTCTAAACATCAATATTTGTTGCAGCTTGTAATTGGCCTTATATTATGGTTTCTATGACGCATTTCATTTAATGAATTGAAAAAAAAGTATCAACAATATAAACATAATTAAATTAAGCGATGTGTTGTTTTTAACTATTTAACTACCAGACCAGTCTGTCGGTGCCAGCGAACCCAACGAAACCGGTCGCTGTAGAATAAAGACAAAAGTGGAAGTAGTTAAAAAAAACATCGTTCTATTTAATTATTATTTAAAATGAGCTTCCATCAAGAGGTTTCAGTAGAATCATTCGATTATCTTAAAAAATAAATCTGATTTATTAGATGTATTGGAAATCCCTGTTTGTTACCATAAAAAAATAAAATAAAAATATATATTTCCTGATGTGAGGAGAAGTGAGGGAAGTGCCGTTCGATTTCAGCGGAACAAGTGAACACTGAAAATATGAGGTAATGTACAATAAGAATTAAATTATGGCACAAGATAATAATAATAAAGGCCAGCAGAGGAGTAGGTAAATAACGAGCCGGGTGGGTAGCCGGTCCGTATTTTAATTAACACTGTTATAAATTTGGCCCGATGGAAAGCCAGCATTTTTATGTTTCAGCATTAAAACAACAACACAGCGAACAACAAAAAATACATAACGAAGCAATAGTATCAAACAAAGGACAACCGTCAACTTTTCATTCTCCGCGCTGCAAATGGCCCGCCGCGGTACGCACATACTCCAATATTTATTTTTATTGTGGGGAATATTTAAATTTGTTCCTCGAACAATGTAGCTACGTACCCACTCGGAAATTACGAATTGATGCAAAGGAATTGAAGCGTTGTCCTTTTGTGTCGGTTCGGCCCGGCTATCCGCGGTTTTTTGGTTCTTGTTTCTTAATAAATAAGTCGGAACTACCGGCGGCCAAGAGCGCCAGCCCGGAACTCGGCTCTAATGTGTCCCATCAAAAATTTCACACAACATGTTCGGGCATCACGGAATATTGTGTCGCGGAAAATTATCCCGTTTAAAAAAAAATACATGCTCACGTCCTAGCTTCGAAATTAAAAATAATACATTTAAAAATATTGTTCGTCTGTTTTTAAACACGAAAACCCCATTAGATGAAATACGTATTCGATGTTTTCTGTTTAATAATAATTATTGTGGTTTTGGACCGGAATGTTTATGTTCCCTCAGCGCTATAACGTCTATTGTGAGTGTGTTCTCAAAACTGGTAGGAGTCGAATGTAAAATATTTCTACCTAATCTTTATTTAATTCGAATCTTAGTGTTTCGATCCGTCATATTTCCTAACCAGATAATAAATTACTCCTAATTGTATGTACAACTTAATATATCTTATAAATACACACATTTTATGTATAACGAAACACGATAAAAAAAACACGAAAGAAATCATCGCACCGCACCATCCATCGTAAGCTATTTCGGAAATGACCGGTTGTGTTACATTATACAGCCGGCATAAGGCAATAAATAATATAATAAACCATTATATTGACCAACGAAGCGAAAAACTAAATTGGATACAAGTTTTTCGTTTTGTTGTAATTTTTGTAATGCCTTTGTTAAAAGTGATATTCGGGAGATTAAAGATATCAAATATTCAATCTGTGTACTTTGTTTTATTACGGCAACAACAAATACCTCCAGTCCACGGCTACAGCTGCCTTCGTGATCAATCTTCGTGTACGGGAACGTAAAAATGATTTTGTATTCAAATTATTTTGTTGTTTATTAAATTGCTTTCGAATTAATACATATTAAATGTAGGAATATGAATTAGATTATTCTATTTACAGATAATAATGATTCACTTGGCGTAAGCAGTGAAATGTGGTTTAATTAATCCCGTGCAACTCGACTATGGTCTCACTTGAATGGCTTTGGAAGTCGCAGTATTCTGAGACTTAAGAAAGTAGACTTACGCTTAGATGAAATAACATTGTTCGCAAGGATGAGTCAGCCCTAGATGCAGAATACTCGAAGGAGCAGCAGGGAGGCCGACAATGGGTTGCAACATCAAATATTAAGCGATTATAATTTTACTATTTACAACGCGAAAACATTCACGAAAGTAAAGATTTTCTTCTTCTTCTGCTTTATTTAGAGGACTGTGTCCTGTTATTTCTCGGAGCCTGTTCCTGGGATGCAGATGTCCAACTGTCTCGCCATCTTTTAGGTGGTCTTCCTGTAGGTCGATTTCCTGTTGGTACTTTATTTGGGGCTATATTTATCACTCTTTCGGAACATGCTCTTTCCACATGATCTCTCCAGTAACGTCTTCTCAGTCTCCCCCGATCAAAGATCTTTTCTATCCTTAAAAATCTTGGTTCCCTGTACAATCGTAATAAGAAAATAAGTTTTAATTTTTAGTGTAAATCATTTTATTTCACAAACGTTAAAAATTTCATAATTAACAACACAAAATTGTTCTCCTTTTGTTTTCTATAATACATTACTGTCATACAACAATACTCAAAATTCAAAATAATTCAGAAACGTTCTCGCACGCAACTTGTGAATTTCGAATTTTACGAATTACTTTCGGAGAGAATCGAAATATTCCTCTCTCGCTCTCTGGTATTCAAAATATTATCGTTTTCATTATTGATAACTTCTTGGTATTTGTCTATTTATATTAAAATACGTTTTATCTCCTTTTTACAGCCGGTAAAGCGAAATATGTTTCAAGTTAAAACCAAACTTTGCTGGATGTGATACAATAATAGGGAAATGAATGCCATTCCAGAAACTCTTAAATAATACGGTAGCTCCGCTTTGTTGCTGGGTCCCTACCACCGTGCAGGCGAACTGTTTGCAATGTCTACACACAGATACCGAATAGAGTGCAAACACAAAACCACAATACACAGTTGAGATCGATTGAAACTCTTATAGTTACCTCGATAAGTGAGTCATTGTTACAATACATCGTACATACTTACATATGAACTGATATTGTACTTGAAGCACTAAAAATCGACGTACATTTTTTTATGTCACAATATATGCAGCATGCTAAAAGGTTCTATGTAATCTGCGTGGCTCTCGGTCAACTATTTCTTGTTTCAAACAACTACAATCACAATAAACTAACTAACTAACTAATCATCACACCGTCTCGCCGATGGAGAGGTAGGTACAATAAATGGACTGCTAATGGTTAACATATACTTAACCATTATTTCTTCATTCATTCTTTCCATGTGTCCAAACTATATTGATGATCTTTTCATTAATATTATTTAATGATTTAACAGAAATCTCCTGATGAAGGTTTATTTTAAATAATAATCAAATAAAACGATGTTTTTTTATAACTACTTCCATATTTGTCTTTATTTCGATAGCGACCGGTTTCGCCAGGTTATTTGATTCATAACGCTTTCATTCGCAGTGCAGTATTTTCTTATATTTATCGTACATTCGTCTAAGAGTGAAATAAAAATGAACCGCCAAACTGTATTTCCTGACTTATGTTACCTCTCCCAATACTCAGCAATTGTACATCGTATCATGCAGCCACTAAGAGTGCCTACTGCATTTATCCTACTTTCATCCATCGCGATTCTCACCGAAATTCTCTAATCAGAATTCTTCTACATCCAGAGCTTGAGATCTGTTTAGACATGCTATCAAATTGGTTCACATAATATATTTCATGGTCCTGTGATGAAGACGTCAGGCTGTCTCTCCATCTATTTGGTGGTCGTCCTATTGGTCAATACGCGCATGATTCGGCAAGTTTTGAAAGATACATAACTTTCAGAAGTCAACTTGCATAGGGTTTTAATACAGTGAAAAAAATTCTAATATCATTAAGTTGGCCGCAACCCTTAAGTGGCGTTGTGTGGAATACGTCGCTCCTGACCCAGATGAAAAGAAGACAAGTCGACTGCTGTACTGGTGCCCGAGAACGGCAAAGCGTGGAGTTGGGCGGCCGCAGTTATATAAACGGAATACGGAAGAGTGCGGGATGTGCCTGAATGCGGATCGCTCAGGATAGAAGAGAGTGGAAAATTCGAGTGGTGGTCTACGTCCAGTAGTGGACGGCCATAACAGAAGAAGAAGAAGAAAGAAATTTGCGGAAGTTTTCTCGCTTGGGCGCTTCGCTTGATACGAGTATCGATTTGATTTACTTTTAAATGCTCAATATGGATTCACATACAAAACAAATAAACTACTTGGCCCTTGCCAAGGATGCGGAAGACAAAATGCTATTCCGTGTTTCTCAAATGTACCGATGAATTGCACATATCAACTTGTTCTAACCTTATCGACGGTGAACCGTGACCTAAAAATAAGTTGATCAAATTACAATTGGAAATTCATTACCCATCTTACGTGATTGAAAACCGAAGAACAGACGTAAGCATTTCTATTAAAAAAACATAGATTTTTATATATTTCACGCGATTTTGTTATCGCTTAGGCTATTTTTGGGAAAGTGTTATTATTGAAAATCGAATTTGTAATTAATTCATTTGCATTCCCTTCGACATTGACTTCTCTGTCCCTGGCAGCTCGAAACAGTTCTTCAACGCTTTTTAAACCAGTCCAGTCCCTCATGTTGTGAAGCCAGGAGATTACCTGTTAGAAATTTCTCTTGGGTATTCTAGGGTATAACTCCCTTGAAGTGAGAAGGGAAGGGTTTACAGCGACGCATTTTTGCAAGCTGAAACGGGGCTCAATTGAGAACCCATATATTCTGGAACAAATAGGTATGTTTCTTCCTGGAGGTTATCTGCGATAACGTCGACATAAATTGTTCTTTGCTCCGTCACGCAGAATCAACCTGCCTTTGGTGATGCCAGTAGGAAGAGAAATTCGGACGCTGAATTAAATCGTCTCGGATTTAGACATTTTTAGTGTCAGTGAGGCAGTGCTCATAAAATTATTTTAAAAACTTCTAGAAAGCGAATATGTTCACTACTATAAAACTAAAAATCTGTGTTTAAAGGTTAAATTGAAGTTTATAAGTTATAAGTTGAAGATTGTAAAATAAATTCTAATATCATTGATTTAAATATTTGGTGATAGTCTTTTAAAAAATATATATTATTGGAAAAAAAATTATGCAATATGTATTATTTTTTACACACTTAGCAACTTAATGTTACACTTTTAATAACAAAAAAATATATATTAGATATTGTGCATTGGTATAGTTTTATTTTTAAGTTTCACTTGATCCTGACCACATATGGCTTGCGATACTGTCATTGGCGTGTACTATCACCTGAATAGATCAAGAACAAGATATAGAAATATTTTTTTTACATCGTACGGGAAGCATAAACCACTTTTGAGCAATCCGAGTCGCGCGTTACACGACGTAAAAAAATGCTTTCAACGTCCGCCACGCCTGTCCTTCACAAGGGTAGGCATACAGGATACACCTCCAAACTTTTGAATTATACGTACAATAGATGCATAAATACATGAGCCCAGAAAAAAAATGTTTTAACACTCATTGGTAAAATTTATAATTGATTATACTTAGCAAATTGAAAAACTTTCTTTAATCCACTATTCAATAAAAAAATATTTAAAAAAACACGACATGTTTCGGAAGATTCCTCCATAATAAAAACTAAACAATGAAAGACTAATAAAAAAAACGCATGTAAAATTCGATACAATAATTTAAATTTAAAAATAAACCTGTGCTATTTGTTATAAGTAGGTACTAATTATTATTTTTTAACAGTAAGAAATAATAAATAATAATAATACATGATGACCATACAAAAAAAAAATATATTAAAAAAACATTCTTTTGAAAAGACATAATTTGTATAGAAATTAATAAATAATTAATTTGCATTTGATTGGGAATGGGAGCTTGGGAGATTAAATGTAATCAAAGTATTTAAGGAGAAAGGAGTAAAAGGAGGAATTTCTTTGTTCAGTTTTTATTATATTTTTACACCTGAAGATGGAGGTATCCTCCGAAACATGTCGTGTTTTAAATATTTTTTATTGAATAGTGGATAAAACATAGTTTTTCGATTTCCTAAGTATAAATACAATGGAATTACACAGTGTTAATGCCTTAGCGTTCAATAAGTTTATAATTGATTGTTTGAGATGTGATGTTAAACTTCATATGATTTTTAAAATATAAAATCGACCGATTAAAACAATACGAAAATATTGCATAATATAAGTAATTTCAGCGTCGCTAACAGACTGTTGTGATATAGATGTCTAAAGAAACCGGTCATAATAATAATAAACTTAAAAAAATATGATTCAAAATGGTCTTCCGACATTCGATACCCATACATATTTTTTCATAAATTAATTTTATAAGTGTCTGAACTTCTGAAGGGTTATTTTACCATAAAAATTATGTTTTGAATTAATATATTAAGCACTTAAAAAAATCGTATATTTTTACTACACCATAACTCAATTAAATGTATAATAAAATCTAATAGAAAACTAATTGCATATTAATAAGTCAATATTAAATCAATTCAATTTAATATTATGATTGTACAGCATTATGAATGACAATAAAATATAGCAGCACTATCTACCTATAAAACAATATTTTCTAATGAAAGACGAGACTGCATTGTACGATGAATAAATCTGTATCCGAGAGACATAAAATCTTAAGTGAAATTTGGCCGAAATAAGTTCGTAACTCATTTTGATGATTTTCATAACGTGCGTGTAGGGCAATTATCTAACGTAACGGTTATATTTTAATTGTATCTCAATGGAGACGAAGATGTAAATTGTTTTCTGGGAACAGAATATGGTGGTCGAGGCGCTTATAGGACTTATGACCTGTCATTGGTTGGGTTAAGCGATTGTTTTATGTTAACAACATTCCCCATTCCTCCCTTCTTACGACCACCACGTCTGACAATGTTGAGAAACACTTCACATTTTTAGTTCAATCTACACTAGCGCCATCTATTAAGATTAGGTGTTAACAATTTACATCTTCGTCTCTATTGAGATACAATTAATCCTTAAAAATGATTATCCGCAATGGGTAAAATCCAGTATTTGTCTACAAGTATTTGTATAGATTCAAAATGGGTTATATCTTACTATATTTTATACTGTGTAAAGATATACCATGTATTGGATAATGTGTCGATTGAAACATAATATGTCTTCTTCTTTTTAATGCAGGACTTGTGGCTTGTTTCTTATGAAGGATTGGCTTTTGGCGAAGTCGATTCTCAGCCGTTAATCCATCTCTTAGGTGGTCTGCCCGGGAGTCGTCTACCTTGGGGTTGACCATGCGGCACAATGTGAAGGAGTCTAGATGTGTCCATTATTCTTAAGTGTGCATACCAATATGTTCTCCTTTGCCTTCCCCGCTTAACGACGTCTTCGACCACCCATATTTCTCTTGTCTTTCATTCAACATGAAATGTACATAAGTTATCAGACACAAACTTTATGTTTTTTTTAAATAAGAACTATAATGCTGTTCCAATGACAATTTGAATAATTTCAACAATATTATTTTCAAATTCTTACTGGTGTTGGTTTGTTTTAAGTGCCTAATTACTGTTAATTTAAAAAACGGCGAATACGTGGAACATAAATTAAATAGACAATATGTGCACAATGTAAAAAGAACATTTTGTGATAAATTATTTTTATTTCGTTATTTTATTTTATATCATTGTATTTTATATTATTTGTTTTAGATTTTTTTTTTTGTGGATGTTGGACGATCGAAGTGTGCGCGGGAGATGCCTATTGGTGGCGATGAGGTTCGCAACCCATCACACCGCGTCGCCCGCGGGGGAAAATATAAAGATTGAGTGCCGCATCGGTTAAAGTGTGACCGTCCATTCTTTCTGCCTACCCTTTCGGGGAGATGGCGTGATGGTTAGTTAGTTAGTTTAAATAGAAATATTAAAGAATCTCAAGAGTATAGAAAAATGTGACGGTCCATCCTCTCGGTCTACCATTTCGGGTATAAAAATAAAAATTAAAAAAAGTTTTTTAGACAATCATCAACACCCTATAACATTGAATGGAACGGCAGTAAGACCAGCGCATGTGCATAAGAGAGTATGTAGGTAAGGGAGCCGCCCATGGTAGATGCTTTTGTCCTAATTATTTTCCATTGACAAACCTTCTATTTTACTGCAGTCGCGTAAAATACGTGCATTTTATTTTCTCGGCTCGTATGCTATGTACTTATATTAGTATAAACACACAATATCTGCATAATCACAGTGCGGAGTCAAGTCTTTAAATGTTTATGTAATGAATATATTCATCAACCTTCTTCTCCTTCTTCGATGGCCCTACAGCCCATATCGAGCCTTAGCCTCCAATATTCTTCGCCTCCAACTCCTGCTGTCTTCCGCTTCGACCCTCCAATCCGACACTCATAACAATTTCGCCCATCTTTCCCAACTTCATCCTCCCATCGCAGCCTTGGTCGTCCAGTCGGTCTTCTACCATCTGGGTGCCACTCCAGCAATCATTTTGGGGTTCGCGATGACGGCATCCTCTGCACGTGACCGGCCCATCTCAGTCTATTCAGTCTGACTTGGGTGGAGAGACTGGGAGCTTTGTAAATATGGTACAGCTCGTCATTATGCCGCACTCTCCATCTTCACCGTCATTCATCAATATACAAAAAAAAAACGTTTTGTGTATATTAATTACACGAAGGAACGATGAATACATGATTTGAGTTCATAAAATTCGATTTTTAAAAATGGTTTAATTAGCAGGTACTTACTTCGGAATTGCTTAGGGCGATGCAAAAAATAAAAGCCTTCGTAGTAGTGCTAATCTTATGTCTAGTTCTAATGTCTAAATAGCTAATTTTAAAACAATGAAATAAATATGTTTACAAAAATTTCACTGACACTGCCAGCGAAACTAAATCCGAAAACATACGCTTTTCGCATGGTTGTTCATAGCTTCCAGATTTGAACTTACACGCTTAGATCAGTTAATTCAATTTCGTTTAAATCACAATTTCTTAAAATATCGATAGTCGTAGCAACCAACGCTTACGCAAAATACCCTTTATGAAAATTGACGACGGTATAGAAAACAGAAATAAAATATTTTAACCGCTTTGAAAATTTTTATGTTGGTTTATATTTGAATCTAGATAATCAACAATTTAATACATAAAAAATAGTTTTTTTCGTGATTTCAAATCGATTTGCTAAAATAGATTTCATACATATTTTTTATACTAAACACTTTTTGGTAAAAAAAAATATTTTTTTCCTGTTAAATGTGTCAATCTCGTGTTAAATAACCATGAGACTAAGATATTATAAATATTTTAATTGCCAATTAACTAACTAACCATCACGCCGTCTTTACGAAGGGGTAGGCAGAAATAATGAACTGTCACACTTTTCTTTCTTGATATATTTCTCTCGATTCATCAACATTCATACATCGTGTGATGCACGCGCCCCGATTTCTCTGACTCCTCACGACATTCAATGTTTGATTTATTTTGTTACAATGTTTTCCTCGGTCTTTCTCTATTTCTAGTTCCATTTACATCGTTAACATATACTTTTTTACCATTCTTTCTTCATTCATTTTTTCCATGTGTCAAAACCATCATAATGATCCTTTCATTATTTTGTTTATAACACCATCATTCATACCGCATTCAGTTATTATATTTTTATTCGACACTATCATACACAGAGTATCTACATCTAAAAGATCTCATTTCTACTGTATTTATTCTACTTTTATCCTGCTTTTGTCAGTTCCATGCGTCGCTTCCATACATAAGGGTCGGTACAAGAACACCATTTTGCACTGCCATTTTAGCTTTTTTGGATAGGTTTGCGATGACAACTTTAAGTGCACCATTCATTTTGTGGCCTGCCCCAACCCTTCTTTCAATATCCCTCTCCACTCGTCCATATTTTGTTAACACACTTCCGAAATACATGAACTCATCTACTTGCTCCAAACTTTCACCATTCATTACATACTGTCCTTTTTCTTTTTCTATTTTAATGCCTTGTTTAGTAAATCTGGTAACTTTGAAATAAATAAACACAACCAATGATAAACCAACTCCACTTAACTATTAACTAATTTCTGCAGTAAAAATAATCAAGTACGTTTTTGTTAATATAGTGATAATATTCCATACCGAGGTTTAAACGGTGAGAGCTATTAATGTCGACGCGTGTATGGAAACAGTAGTCACAAAAGTAGTATTCAAATATAAATATTAATTATTTTCAGGGAAATGTTTGAATCAAGATCGCATTTTGCCGCGCCGTTGGCCAAGTAGGTAACGAATTCTTTTACACTACAAACATCACACAAGTGCGTGTGTATTGGTGTGTGTATTATATCCATATATGTGTTGTATGTTCCAGGGGCAAAACATGACACTTAAATGAAAAAAAAAATGTAGAATTGTTTGAATTGTATCAGAACGGGTTACGCCAGTTAAGACACGTGATAATTGCGGACTCGGTAAATGAATGCTATTAAAATTTATTATGCAATATCCAATGGGGGGGCAGAAGTAGTTCATTACTATGATAAAGGAATAGTATTGTGTTAAAGTTTGAACCCAAGTCCCCTCAATCGTGATCTATGCGTTTTGTCTCCTAGACCAGCACCCAGTCTTCGAGGACCACTTGAAAAGGAATATATGAATTCAATAGTGTTTGGGAGTCTTTAATATAATCATTTAAAAAAAAAATTAAGTTGGTTAAATTTTTGGCATGGCGTAGATAGACAATGTACAACAATTTAACAAAATTTAAATTGAATAGGGATTAAATAATATAATGATAGTCCATACTTTAGGCGATAGAATTAAGCTACTGATTTTTCATTTCCCTTAGATATAAATATAAATCACCAGATGTTGACGTTGTCACAGGTTACAAGAAACGCAAAAACACATTAGTAAAAAAAAAAAAAGCATGCGTTTCAAAAGGAAAAATCGATTCTAAATATTTCAAATTCGAAGACGACACAATATAATTTTATAAACCTATTATTAAAATCTGATGATTATGACGAAAGAACTCGTGATTAATATACCGTTCCAGTAAAAATTGTATAAAGTCGGGTCCAGAAATCTTGAAGAAAATAAATAAATATTTAATTTTATAATACATTGTATCGCGCCTCGCCGCTGGTGGTTCTTACAATGTTGCATTTTTACAAATAATGTTACGTACACTCGGCGACGACCGGCTTTAAATGAAGCGTGCTGCGCTGACTTCATTCGTTGGAAATATTCTCCCGCGATTTCCGAACAGAATAAGTAAAAACAATTTATGCTAATTGTACCTGCTGGTACACACATGCATTCGTCGGTATCCACAATATATCATTCGGCGTATTTGTCGGTATCCTCGACTTACGATACAATGCACTCCATCCGTCGGTATCTACGATACACCACTTGTTACATTCATCGGTTATTTACAAAAACATCACTAATTATCTAACTAACTAATAAATTAATATGTTTTTGAATGTATACAAATACTTGTAGACAAATACTGGATTTTACGTATTGCGGATTAATCATTTTTGAGGATTAATTGTATCTCAATAGAGACAAAGATGTAAATTGTTTTTTTGGAAACAGAATGAATGGAATGTTGTTAACATAAAGCAATGACAGGTCATAAGTCCTGTAAACGCCTCGACTACCATATTCTGTTTCCAAAAAAACAATTTACATATTCGTCTCTATTGAGATACAATTAATCATTAAAAATAAATTAATACTATTGAAGACGTCTATTTTCTAGAAGTTTTATTAAATTTTATGTGAATGACATGTTTCACCTATCTAAGGAATTATTAAAGGTCTAATGCCTTAGACAATGCCGCCTAAAGCATTAGACATTTGATATTTAAACATGGTCGCCTTTCTATAATTGAATAATTTGGTCATGCCATGTCTTTCTTGGCCTTCCTCGAATTATTTTCACATTCACATTACTTTTATATATATTTTTAATTTGCATTATTATTATATTATCAGTTGAGAAAATGTTTGAGTATAGAAAAGCCAATTAATTAATTTAACACATTTAAATAACGTATGCGATCCGAAACATGTTTATAAAAAATGCAAAAAAGTGTGGTGGTTAAATAATGTTTTAAAAAAATAAATTCAATATGAATCCACAACACAATATGATGGCGAATATTTTTTTTTTAAATCATTGTTTATTTACACTTTTTACGAACATGTTTTGAGACGGCGTGATGGTTGATAGTTAGTTGATTTTTATAAATCGTCGCTTTTATGATAATATAATGTATAATACATATAAAGATGTCTGAGGGTCACGTAAGACATTCAGCGCGAGAGTCTTTTCATTTATTTTTTTTACGAAAAGCGTGTCTCCGTCCCAGTGATGCATTAGTTAGCAGCTTGTTAGATAGCACAAGGCAAAGTATTAAGTTATTCAGTCAATAAGAGAGTTTAGCGCCCTCTCGGAACAAAAAAAAACTCGGCAGGTCTCCGATAATTATTGCAAGTGTTCCGCCGTGAAGGAAAGCTCAATTATTAACCGCATTTAATACAAAGTAATATCATTCTATACCTGTCCGCGCTCCACAACACATAACGTCTAAATTCCGATGCGAACGAAGAAAGGTTTTCTGAAGATTCGCGTGTCGAGGTAGACGCGTCGAGCGTGCGCTCCGAGCCGAAAAGTGCATATTTTTATATTACAAACAAAACACAAAGTATTCATTTGAAAATACCTTTCGTACACTGCTGATGCGAGGGTTTCGATGCAGCAGCACCTATGGGCAGTGCCTGTTATTAAAATGCGCTCAGTATTAATCAGAGGTCGTTTAAATTTGCAAGCAAACCATCGACATCCGTTCGTCGGTTGGTCTGCTACGTCTATTAATATTTATTAATGAAAAGTAATTACTCAGAAGCACGGGTGCCCATACTACAGCGCTACTGTTTGCCTTTTCCTTCTCCATACAAGGTGTTTCGGTTTTCATTGAAACAGTGGTTTCATTCGTAAAACCATACTAACATTCAAATTTTTAAAAAATATTCTAAAAAACAAAAGCTTATTCTTTGGATCCGAAGCCAACCGTTTTGTGTTTTAGGCCAGCGTTCTTTAACCTTGTTACGCCTGAAGATAGGCGAAAATTGCATAAATAAATCTTTAACTGGTTGACGACAAAATTAATAGAATAAAAACGTAGACAATCTAATAGATTAATACAACAGACTTGAAGACATCAAATCTACATATGTCTTTAAAATACGTTCTCAGATTTCTTTCTCAGTTTTTATCAACTAATTGATTAAAATAATATACTATTATTTAACTAATAATTCAATCAACTGCTCTAACGTCTATATAAAAGAGTCGATAAACTTTATTTGTTGTGGATACGCAACACAGTTTGATGAAAATATATAATATTATATTAAGGCGACTGAAAGAAATAATTCTGGAAATTTTGACGCAGTTATCAGAAGAAGACATCGACCAGTTGAAACTGGTCGGAATAAGATGAAGAAGTAATACAATAAATCATATCACTTATTATAAATCAAACTTCCAATACTAATATTAAATTATATATTGTTAATATTTAATTGTAAGAACCCTATTTAATCTATCCAATTTGAACCACGGTGTATTTACTAACAAGTATTATAAGTACCGGCTAGGGTAAGTATACAGTAAAAAATAGAAACAAACAAATCTACATAAATATGGGCATTTATATAATCTCCTGGCTTCACAGTCTGCAACTATGGACCGGAATCTTCACCTAGTCAGAAAATGTACTACCAAACTCCGCAATCTTCCTGCGATTAAAAGGCATACAATGATGTTAGAATCTTATAAAGAAGATTATGAAATATTTAAAGGGATTTCTCTGAACAAAGCTTAGCAATAACTGTAAATTCGTCAAGAGCTTTAAAGAACAGGGTTGCGGTTCATCTTTTCAGCCTACCAGTTAGTCAGTAGTTAAGCTTAATATATTATAATATAAGTTCTTGATTTAAAAGTGCTTTTTTTTAAGTAAAATCATCGAAAACCAGAGGCATTATTAGGAAAAATAAATATCATATATGAGAACTGACAGGAAGGTCAAAATATACAAAACCTGCTTAAGGCCTACGCAGAGCATTGAGACCAGAGCGGATACCACAAGAATGAAGGCTGAAGTGCGGATGGCAGAGATGCGGACCCTGAGGACAATAGCAGGAAAGACTCTTTGACATAGGTGAGGGACAGGGCTATCCGCGAAATCTGCAAGGTGGAAGATGTTGTCAGATGGGGCAGACAGCGCAGAATATACTGGAATAAAAACGTTCAGAGGATGGATTCCTTCATTTTCCCACACGTTGTGCTGCATCAGATTCTTGTTGGCCACGTCCACCTCAGAAGACCGCCAAAGAGACGGAAGGATAGCTGTGGAACCCCAAGAGAGACCAGTTTGGCTACAGAAACAGACCAAAGGTCTTAAAAGAGGAGAAGAAGAAGATAATAAACGAAATCGTAACACTATTCACATCTATGTGATATTGTTATTATGTATTACCTATATTTAATAGTTGATTAAATAAAACAAGGCATACTTATAGTAGCTCCATTTTTAATCAATGTAATTATGTTGTTTTAGCGAAAGGGATAATTACAGAAATATTTAAGGTAAATATTTTGCTACTAGGTATAGGAGTGAATGCGGTGCGAATGAAAGTGTTATGAACAAAATAATGAATGGGTCATTAAGATGGTTTGGACACACGGAAAGAATGAGTGAAGACAGAATGGTGAAGAAGGCATATGTAAACGGCGTGAATGGAGCTAGAAACAGAGGAAGGAAAATGTGGCACGACCAAATCAATCAAATATTAAATGTCGGTCACGTGAGGAGTTGGGGAAATCGAGGTGGATGCATGATAAGATGTATGAATGTAGGGAAATCGAGAGAAGTATTTCAGGACAGAACAGTGTGGCGTTCCATTCTTTCTGCCTACCTCTCCGAGGAGACGGCGTGATAGTTAGTTAGTTAGCTAGTTAAATATTTTGAATATATAATATAAAAAAAAATGAATATGCATGAGAATGCACAATAGATTTATTTATCATATAGTTTGATTTTTTTTTAATTATATGCGTTTATCAAATAAAGATCATGCGTGCAAAGGGACACGAAATGAGTTCGGTATAATAAATTCTTAGACACGGTTGTGGCAGCTTACCTCCGCATACCCATACGGTTCGTGGCATGCGAGGAGTGTATCTAATTTATACATTTTCCATGTTCTTAATTACCATCACAATTATTCTCCATGTTCCATTAATAAACATAAAGTATTAAAAATAAATTAATGTCACGCGTGAAAACCGCCATTTAGAAAACGGCAAAACTTAAAGCTTAAAAATCATAATGAAATATTATAATGTTCATTGCAAATCAATCAAATAATACATATCGACCACGTAAAGAAGCATAGAAATCGACGTGCGTGCGTGACAAGATGTATGAATTTTAGGGAATCAAGAAAAGTATATTATAAGATGGAGCAGGTAGCGAAAAGGGGACTGGTACGGACATGTCCAAAGAATGGACACCACCAGACTCCCCGATATTGCATTTCATAATCAACCTCATGGGACTCGTCCTCGTGGAAGACCTCCTAAAAGATGGAAGGACAGCTGGGAATCTACCTCACAGGAGTCAAAGGGGGAACAAAATTCTGGAGAACAGACTACATAGGTCTACAATAAGGAAGAAGGAGAAGGAGAAGAAGAAGAAAATTATGTCGGGAAAGTACAGTGAACTGGTGATTTCTGCCTACCCCAGCAGGTTAGGTAAGTTTTTGAGTATTATAGAAGATTATACAAATACGTTACGATTTGAGTAGATTCCTCTAAAAACATCGTGGAAGTTTTAATAATGTAAGTGTAACACCAGTGCTAGCGCACAGCGAACATGAGAGGAATTATTGAGGGCGTTGGCAAAGTTAGACCTACCCAGAATCCCTCAAAACTATGCAACAGCCTTACTGTTACGTGCCCTGCGCTGTTTCAAAGCACTTACCATATATTTTTAGCAATGCACCAGTACTTACTTATTCATTAAAATACTATAATTGTATACAGATTTGAAGGCACACCTCTCTTTAGATTTTCGTAACGGCAACATTAATAATTTTTTGTTGTTGTTGAAATTTTGCTTTTGCGCGTTCCTTTAAAAGTACACATTTTTATCAAACATTGATTGTCAGTTATTTATTTTTTTCTGTTGTGACTTGTGTATTACAAATTTAAAAAAATATATATATTTTCCTTAAAAATATATATGTTAACGATGTAAATGGAACCAGAAATAGAGGAAGACCGAGGAAAACGTGGTACGATCAAATAAATCAAATATTGAATGTCGGCCACGTGAGGAGTCAAAGAAATCGACGCGCGTGCATCACACGATGTATGAATGTTGAGGAAGCGAGAGAAATATGTCAGGAGAGAAAAGTGTGGCAGTCCATTCTTTCTGCCTACCCCTTTGGGGAGACGGCGTGATGGTTAGCTAGTTAGTTTTTATATTTTCCTTAATTTTATTCTTCCTATGAAGATATAATTTCTTGTACATGTTAAACATCAAATAAAATTTTAAATACCAATTAAAACGTATGTTTTCTAGATTTCATATATCATATTTTAAAGAAATGACATTTTTCGAATCGTTAAGACATTGTCATTATACAATATAATGAAACTTCCAAGAAACAGAAGATTTCATTTGTATTAAGAACATATTATTGTTTTCAAAGTTATTCTAGTTACAATAAAACTCAATTTCGGAACATATAAGTAAAACGTGTAATTCGTTTGATCAATGTATTTCACTTTATCTATAAAAAGAAAAATGAAAACACAAAACGAATTCAAGTTTTGTAAGAAAGCGGTTAAAATGTATAATATTATTACTCAAATACTTAACATAAATTTTATTGGAAAATAAGTCAAAGTCTTAAGAAAATTATAACGAATTTAAAAAAATATTTAAAATATTGCTGTGACATGTGGACGATACAGCTGTTATCATTTTATACTCAGCCGTTGGTGTCGGATTCGAATTCTTTTATTTCACATTTGAATTTGGAATGCAAATCGAATATTAACGTATCGATACGTCGCTGAATTGTTCCGGGAACAAGCGCAGTGGTTTAAGCAGAATAAAGCATCGAAGAAAATATTTATATGTTTCGTTCTGCCAGTAGTATGTAAAAAAACGTTTTAGATTATTTTATAAATGTTGCATTATAGTTTTTTAAAAGCTTAAGAGTAACAAGCCATTAAAAAAGAAATTAAAATTAAATTATATCGTAAAACGTTGTCTATATTGTCAACTTTAAAGATCAAAACGTGGTTTGGGCTAAAAATAAAACTTAAAGTATGTTAAAGATGGTTACATTTTTCTATTCTGATAGAGCATTATTTCCAAGAACCCAAACCATATTTATTATTATTATTAATTTATTGAATCGCTATTTACATCGTTACAGCGCAAGCCAAATCGATGTAAAGGGTATAGCTATCAGATTGATTCTCGTGACCTCATCTATCGCCATTTTATTGCCACGTGAATTCTACACCAGACCAAAGGCAGTGTAACAATCACACTGCCATCGCCGGGAATCGAACCCTGGAACTTCGGCGTGGCAATTCTGGTTCTGCCACTTTATTTTTTGTTCTATATTCGCCACCACTTTGTATTGTGAATTCACGTTTGAAAAACATTATATTCATATAATACTACCCTTTTTTTACTGGTCGATCGTAGAATTTATTAATTTAATTTTTTTGTGAAAATGCAATATTTTTCAAACGCTACTCAAAGATCTATGTTTTCTTCAATATTCGCCATAACTTTTTGTTCCGAATTTATTGAAAACATGTTAATTATTTTGTAAAAAAACATTAACTTTATTAAAAATTAAATATAAAATACAAACATGTGTCGGACAAAGAAGCCTTTCATCTGTGTTTTGTTAGTTTTTGTATATACAAAATAAATATTTAAACAAAAACTTGTTCATTAATGTATCATTTCTTATAGTTATATGAATGTTTCTCCATATCACATAGAGATTCGCCTAGTGATCTCTTTTTAATGGTGCATAGTTTGTATTTTCAATCTTCTTTTGCCAATGTCATGCTTCTAACTTAAGATATTTTAAATCTGACGTTACCAACACGCGCATGTAAAGAATTCTTCAAAGTAGGTACTTATTTCATATTTCCAACTATTAAATAAACTTTTCTCTTTGTGCGGTATCATTTTCCCACGTATGTAAGCAGATTTGCATGCGATGCTATTCCTGTTGTGTTAAGCTAACGGAAGACAAGTTTTTAATTAACCGTTTTTGTTAAAAAGTATACGTAATAAACAATTTCCCCAGAACAAGAAAAATCTATTCACCTCAAATTTCAATTACACCTTTCAATGAAAACATTATTTATAGTTTCAAATAACAATAAATTAATTGTTCTTTTTCCCCGAATTAATCTCCGGCTAATAAAATAATTTCTTCTTCTTTTTCGGTGCCGTGTCAGGTCCCCCCAACGTTGGTCACTGCAGCAAAGGCATCTCTATCCTGCGCCACTTGGAACAGGTTCTGAACTCTTGTTATTCCTGTCCACTCTTTGATGTTCCGCAGCCAGGACAGCTGCCTTCTACAAACTCCCGACTTTACCCATTAATATTAGTCAAAGGAGGTGGTACTTTTTTCCCCTTAGCACAAGACCCAAATATGAGACCTTTCTAATTTTCACACTCGACAACTCTCTAAGTAAGTCTGCATTACTGACCTTATTGGTCACGGTATACGTAGCATCCACAACTCGAACGCTTCCAACCGGTTCAATACATTCACTTTAAGAGTCCAGGGTTAGGAGCCATATAGTAGAACAGACCATATATAACATTTAATCATTCTTTGTCGGAGTATCAAGTTAAGATTATCGTTGCAAAATAATGTTCTAATTTTATTAATATAATTAATCGGCTTTAAATATCTGTTCTTAAAAACGGCGTCTTCTTTTTGTTTCACTCCTGTCGGATATTGGTCAACATCATGGTTATTTTTACTATGAATGAAACACATTTAAACAAGGACTGAACATGGACTCGGATCTTCTGGCTTAAAAAAGTTCAACCCTTGTGGCTATTCCTCTTATGTCTGATGGGAACATTGCTGGAAAAGTGATTTGGTGAGTTATTGGTTTATGCAGGGGCTTTATTTGATTGTGAACCGAGTCATTCTCGAAGTTTTTTTAACCTTGATATTCTTCTTCTTCAGAAACTTCGTTTTCCTTTAATTTTACCTTGTATTAATAAATGCATCACTTTATGTTCCTCATTTTTCATTGCGTACTCGAAGTTTTAAAATTAACAGGACGGTCATAATAATTTAAATACGAAAAATTATTATTATTTGATGAGGTTATTTGATTTTGGATGAAACAGTTGATGAAGATTCACTTACAGTTAAATAATAATGTTTAAATATCTTTTTTTAAAACCCGCTAATCAAAACATAACATTTGATATCAATTCTTATCAATTAGACATAACATTTGATAATGTCTTAGAAGGGCGAAACAGGACATTCCCATAAAATATAATAACTTCAAGAAAACGGAATACGTAAAACAGAAATTTAAGTGTTGAATATTTAATATGGAGTTTTGCATAATTGTACAAGAAACAATAAAGTGGTCGTTTAATATTTTTTTGGGATCTTGAAATATCCGTTTCTTGTTGTATCTTTTTCGACCGACATTTCAAATAACGTATCAGACTACATCTAGAGAATAGTTTATGTTGTACAACAGCGATTAGGTCGATTGGGCCGAGATAACCAAACCGCAGAGCTAAAAAGAAGAATTGGACTGAGCTGGGCAGCTTTCAGAAACATGAGTTACATCTTTGAAAACAGGAAAATACCGATTAACCTGAAACGAAAAGTCTATGAAGCCTGCGTTCTGCCAGTTGGTACTTATGGTCTTGAAACTGTTACATTGTCCAAACAAAGTGCCGAGAAACTACGAGTGACCCAAAGAGCCATGTTAGGAATAAGCCTATGAAACAGAATCAGAAACGATACGGCGAGAGAAAAAACAAAGGTCACTGACATAATCCACCGGGTGGCGACTCTAAAATGGCAATGGGCAGGTCACGTAGCCAGAAGCTCAGATGAAAAGTGGACAATAAGACTGCTGACTTGGAGACCGTGGACGGCAAAGAGAAGAGCAGGGCGACCGCTACTATGATGGAAGGATGATCTTAACAGACACGTCGGAATAACCTGGATGCAGTCTGCACAGGACAGAGTGACATGGAGGCGAATGGAGGAGGCCTATATCCATGAGTGGACGGGAATAGGCTGAGGAAGAAGAAGAAGAAGTACAACAGCAACAACTTGAAAGATTAATACATCCAATTTACTAAGAAAATTAAACGTGATAATCTACGCATTTACAACGTTAATGATTTTGAAAAAATGAAACTATTATATTATTTCATAAAAAATATAATATTTCCTGCCATATTGGTCTTATTATTTTTAAAATTATGTACAAATTATTTTTTATTGTAAATTGTGATGGATTAACTTTTGTTATGCGTTCCAAACAGATGGCCATGTTAAGTAATAGTAAATGCAATTACCTTTATTATATGCAATAGGTAGCAATTCTTCAACGTGCGGATAACTACGTATAATTACTTTTTTCTTGATATGATACACCAAGGAATAATTTCTAACCATCTGTTTAATTTTTAAATACAACACATTTGAATAAAACGTATTTTGAATAAATGAAACACTTCAGTATTGTGTTTTAAAACCACTATTTTTAGTTTTTATTTCGTTTCGCGCAGTAGTTACCTTTGGAGCGAAAGTGGTCTGTAGAATAAAAAACAAAATATTTATTGTTAAAACAAAAGATCCAAGTGTTTTATTTATTTATGGATATTAAATATTTTTACTATACAACATCCAGATCTATGGAGTAGATCCAGAAGAAGATACTGGAGGGACCATGTAGCCCGAATGGATAGTGACAGACTCGCATATACAGCCGCTTATGAAATCCCCTCCGGACACCGCCCACCTGGAAGACCGCCTAAGAGATGGAGGGACAGCTGGATCTCATCATCCGACGAGATAGGATTTCTGTGTCCCAGATCGTCGGATCTATTAAAAGAAGAAGAAGAAGACTATACAACAACAACAACAAACCATCGCGCCGTTTCCCCGTAGGGATAAGCAGAGAGAATCGACCGCCACACTACTCTATCCTAGCACGCCTCTCTAGATTCATCCACATTCATACAGCGAGTCATACACGTACGTTGATTCTTCGGACTTCTAACATGACCAACCTTTAAAAATTTGATTAATTTGGTCATGCCATGTTTTCCTCCGTCTGCCTCGACTCCATTTACATCATTAACGTATACTTTCTTAACCATTCCTTCTCCATCCATGCCCTCCAAATGTCCGCACCAACGCAGCGATCCTTTCATAATTTTGTTCATAATACCTTCTTCCGCTCTACATTCCTTTCTTATATCAGCATTTAAGATTCTGTCGTATATCGTTCTACGTCACGTACGTCTTAGGGACATCATCTCTACCGCATTTATTCTGCTCTCATCTTTCTTCTGCCAGTTCCATGCTTCGCTTTCTCTCCATTGTGAACGTCCGTTTTCGCTTTCATTGATAAATTCTTGTTTCCAATGACTATTTTTTGCTGTACTTGAAATAATTCCATTCGCGTTCTTACGAGTGTGAATATATTAAGAAGACGATTAATTTTTTTTTTCATCTTCTCGCTATAAATTTATAAATATCTTAGATGGGAAAGAACTTATATGAATGATCTACAAAATAAAGCTGAAAACTTAAAATTTTAGATAGAGCTATAGTTTTCACTTTTGTTAACGGTTAAAGAAATTTCACAATGATCTCATAAAGCGAATCATTTAAATTTTAAAATAAATATCTCCTTGATGTAATTTGAAACTATCCGATTTGTACCCGATGATGGCATCATTAGATGTGACAATCATCTCTCTGGTTGCAACATCTAATGATGCCGACAGTGTTTCATATAATACAGTTAATAATATTGAAGTGTCATAGCGTTTTCGCCATAATAATGGATTATCAAATTTACATAAAATAACATTTTTAACGTGAATTTAAAGAACTGAATATTGCAGTTTTATTAAAGGAAGCAGATCTCAAGGACTACCTCCAAAAAGATGGAAGGACAGCTTACAGTCCACCTCTCAAGAAGGAAATGTACGCAGAGAGTAACAGGGCAAAAGGTCTAAAATAAGAATAAGAAGACGATTTATAATATTATATTATCAATTGTTACGTGTATAAAGATTGTATACTCACATTTGTTATACCCATTTTAAATAAAAAAAAATATATTCCTAGAATCAATTACTGCCGAAACGTTGTTTTGTTGTGATTCCAGACCTTTGCAGCTTTGCAGCATGAACTAATGGATGGAAAGATCAATATAGGACGCCCAAAAACGAACCAAAATATAAAATATATTACATTTAAATTCAGTAATATTAAAAATAAAACTATAAAATTTTCAATCATAATATATGATACAGGGGTTCAAAAGGGTAGTAGGCCTACGATGGGGTATGTTTTGCTGGAAAATATGTCTCTACAAAATGTCGTAAGGCGCCATGTTGCATTTACAACAGCAACACTACTATCAATTCCAACTCTCTAGCGTCCACGAGAGTTCTTTTAAAGACCCCGCGAACCCCGGGCAATGTGGCACATATTACTTAGTGCCATAGCAGATAAAGAGATGACGAATGGCGAAGCTTCCAGTGCCATAAAACTGGATACACCCAGCTAAGGGAAGATAACCCCGACAGAAAATCTTCCAGAGAAGGCAAGGGGATACCACTCTGGATATTTTTCCCCAGGTCATCACCATGAGGCCTACTCAAGGGTGATAGTCAACGTTAAGGAGACCTGACAGGACACAAAAAGAAGAAGATATAAATATGTCAGTTGTAATCAATTTTAATTCCATTGTATTGATAACATAATGCTGATAAATAACATTAATACCAATATTTAAATTCAGTAAATTAAAAGTATTTTAAAATGTATTTTAATACAATTTTTGTATAGAATCATGTTTATCACCCTTGTTCTGTATGTATATAAAGGAGTCAGTTTATAACAGTGTCACCAGTCTGTCGATGTCGAGCCAGGCGAAACGGTCGCTGTTGAAATAAAGACAAAAGTGGAAGTATTTAGTTAAAAAAAAAACTAAATACTTCGTTCGGGAGTTTAGTGTTTTTTCATTATTGTTATCAACTGTTGTCAATTGAAGGGATATCATATGAATGATTCATTTTTCTGATTTCAAACTTTCGTTTTGAATTGTGTAGTGGTTACACAGCATCGAAACGCGTGTAGTTTTTATATCACAATGGGAAAGGTTAACGATGTTAACGTACTAGCTACGGAGCAGTTAATACAAAGAGCCTTATTTAAATAAGTACGCATGAAAATTTATTATTAGCCATTTTTAAGATTCAGATTTTCATTTAGCCCCAACATTGCACCGCCGTGTGGTGGTACCTAATAGGTGCACGACATGTAATGAAATATTATATGGATGGTAATTTCGTATTTAACATACGTACAATGTAAATTGGTGCAGCGAGTAAGTTAACTTTAACACGAAGAGAAAACGATTTCATGAGAAGAGCTCATTACCCCGCCAGCCCTGAGGTTCATTCTCGGAGATGCCTTAAAACATATAATTATCAATTATTTATTAAAATAAGACTCGGAGCCGTAATAAGTATAGAAATCATCTTTTTACGCAAGAACGGCGAGTAAGCGGAACACAGTGGAGAGGATAGAAAAAGCTTCTTTAACGAATTTTTATAATTCAATATTTGATTTACTTAACCGTGCATCGTTTTCCTCGGTCTTCTTCTATTTCTAGTTCCATTTACATCGTAAACATATTCTTTTTTTACCATTCTTTCTTCATTCATTATTTCCATGTGTCTGAACCATCTTAGTGATCCTTTCATTATTTTGTTCATAACACCATCATTCTCACCGCATCAACTTCTTATATTTTCTTTCGACACTCTATCATACACAGAGTATCTGCACATTCATCTAAGAGATCTCATTTCTACTGCATTTATTCTACTTTCATCCTTCTTTTGCCAGTTCCACGAAAAATTTAATCTTTTAACTTTGATATATATGAATATCCCGTACAATAACTTATAGAAGTACGAATAAACTGCTAATACTTTCGAGATTTCAAGAATTTCTAGTTCATATACGAGAAATTATTTTTAGTTTTAAACAAAATATTATTTCCGACTCATATATTTGTATCCAAAAAAGCTGGAATAGCAGTATACAATGGTTTCTTCTACCGACCCTTATGTACGGAAAGGAAGCATGAAACTGGTCAAAGAAGGTTGAAAGTAGAATAAATGCAGTAGAAATGAGATCTCTTAGACGAATGTGTGGATACTCTGTGTATGATAGAGTGTCGAATGAAAATATAAGAAGTGAATGCGGTGAGAATGATGGTGTTATGAACAAAATAATGAAAGGATCACTAAGATAGTTTGGACACATGGAAAGAATGAATGAAGAAAGAATGGTAAAAAAATTATATGTCAACGATGTAAATGGAACCAGAAATAATGGAAGACCGAGGAAAACATGGCACGATCAAATAAATCAAATATTGAATGTCGGCCATGTGAGGAGTCAGATAAATCGACGCGCGTGCATGACAAGATGTATGAATGTTGAGGAAGCGAGAGAAATATGTCAAGAAAGAAAAGTGTGTCAGTCCTTTCTTTCTGCGTACCCCTTCGGGGAGACGTCGTGATGGTTAGTTAGTTAGTTTATATTTTTTTAATAATGTATGTTATTATATTTTTTTGTTTGCTTCAATAATAATTTGACATATTACGAGTCATAAGAGTACAATGAGTGAGGCATTTCTGATAATTGAAGTTCTTGCGATTTCAGGAGACGCAGACGCAAAGCGCGTTATACCCCAGTATATGAAAAGAATCGATCGCAACAGTGAATGTTTTAACTCCAGATGAGTTTTGTGCGGTTTTGTCATCAGTACCGTGAATGAAGTAAATATCCCTTAGTAGGCGGCAACCCATATTCTCCTCCAGCAACTAGACACGCGGGAAGATAAAATGTCAGATAATGAAATTCTTTCAAAAAATTAAAAACGTTGAATGTGGCAAGCGGTAAATAAAAGAACTGCAGTAGAACGTCGTTTATCCGGACTTCAGTTAACCGTAACGTCAATTATCCGAACAAGCCGAGATGATGAAGCGTTTTGTACCGTGACCTACGCATGACTAAGTTTACGCCACCACACCTATACAACGGTAGGTGTGGGTTAATCGATGATAAATTTGTTTTTCAAGTACAAAAAGGGAGTGAGGATGAAGATGATGATGAAAGCTCAAATAAATATGATGAAGGAGAACGAATCAGTCATGGAGAAGTCTTAACAGTATTAGAAACTGCGCTATCATGATTTGAAGAGCATGAGGAAAGCAGCTCAACTCAACTGCTTTTATTAAAACGAATCCGCAATTTAGCTGTAAAAAAAGACGAGGAAACCTTGTTAAAAAAATATCGGATTATATTCCAGTACTGTAGAGTAATGTAAGCCTTTTTATGTACATGTACTACATACATTATTGTTTTTGTAGTAAAATTTACAATTTCATAATCATTAAATGAGCCCAGGAAAAAAATCGATTTACAGTTTTTTTGCCAAAATAATTAGCGCCTGTTTGAATACCTCTGGTCCCAATTAGTCCGGATAAACGACATTCTACTGTATTTGCAAATACAGTGAATTTCATCTTCCCATAGTTTTAAGATACGAGTACATAAAATCTATACCATATAATAAGTGAGGGGTTTGGGCTCATGCACAAAGAGTAGTACCTTTGCTTCGAGACGGTCGCATCTCTAAATGACAGATGGTGAGACACTGGTGTCCATCGGGTGGCCAGATTTTGCTTGTGGCTCCTCGTGCCAACCTTTAGAAACGATCTCAACCGGTCGGCCAAATAAGCGAAGGTCCAGATATGGCCAAATGTTATTTCTAGTAGGTCGTGGGTATTTGCTTCCTCTGATCCTCGCCTGACTTATGTATCAATGAGATTGTTTCCAGTAGCTCTGTTTTTGTTTAAAATTTTATTTTTCTGTATTGTGTTTATTGAATCAATTTACATTTCGGCGGGACATAGAGGAAATGGGTAGTTTAAATGTAGTCTCTCTTGTTTTTCTTTAATCACAAAACCCCAGTAACGTAAGTCCCGCATGGACGACGGACGGGTCTAGGGATTGATAGAGTGAAGCTGACACAAGGTGACGTCCGCTTATAACAGCTTCTGGAAAGCGGTAAGACTCCTCTAAGTCTCTATAAAAAAAAAGGTCATGGTTAGTCGCACTGCAGTATTAATCACAGATGTCAAATAATATCACATATGTGTAAAATAATCGATTAAATTGTTTTCTCGTCGAGATTGTCGTCTCGGCTAATCTCGGAGAAGATCGTGTCAATAAGTCATCTCCGATATTGATTCTCGGGCGGGATCTAAATGCGGAGACGGAGACGCGCGGCCTTCCTATTCCACAGCGCAGCGGCAGCGGGCTAGATAATAATTATTTTTACAGGTAGTTTGTGACAGCGCTACATATATTTTGCTCATTTCATACATCTCTCATATTTTATTGCCATAATAAAAAATGAGCGCTGCCTGCGTAACGCCGAATATTTTTTATTTATCTACAGCGCTCTATGGGGATATTTATTTATATAAGCGCAATAAAATACGTTCCTTAGTCAATGTGTTTATATTTGAAGTGATGATTTCTTAGCAGCAGATTTTACTCTCCCAACACATGCTTCGGTATACTCCGGTATAAATAAATGTTCCGCTATAAGGAGCGCAATTTATCAACTTAACTGGTACACAAAACAAAAAAAACTGCCGATATCCGAAGGCATTCGACTACTGACTTACGCGCACTGCTAATTTCAGATTAACTCAATTGCTGTGACATCATTCGTGAGACAAAGTGTGAAATTTCTAATCACAGATCATTATTACTGCAAATTGGTAGCGTAGTGTTCTCTTTATATATCTCCGAAACGTGTGTTCCTCAGTGTCTCGGACGGTATTCATATTTGAAGAAATCCGTGGTAAAAACAAAGCATAAACAAGAGTATTGGTAAATTTGGTGGTCGAAAAAGGCTTAAACAATAGTAATGACGACCTTCGTGGCAGAGTGGTAAGAGCTCTGACTACCATACCAATGATCCCGGGTTCGATTCCCGCAATGGCAGTGTGATTGTCATACTGCCTTTGGTCTGGTGTAGTATTTATTTGACAATAAATTGGCGATATATTAGCTTATCACATGTCATGAGATTCAATATAAGAGCTAAAAACAAATTGTGTACAGTATTTTGGTTCAAATGACATCTTGTATACAGAAGTGTGGTGGGAACCCCCTTCTTGTGGTGGGAACCCCTTTCTCTGTAAATGGAAAGAAGAAAAACTCTCTCTCTCTCCCCCCTTCAGAATGTTCCGCCTTCCTCATGTAGAAAAAAACAATAAGTTTGTCTTCACTGTGATGATACCTAGGTTAAGTTCACTAATTGTAAGCTATAAGAAATATATTGTAAGTTTACATGTGAAAGTGAGCAGGACATGGAAGGGAGAAAAATATGTATACATATGTATATATTAGACTAAATGCGGTCTGGCATCCCCTTGCGATTGATATATACTCGTATTAAATGTAAGTACCGGATGGATGGGGAACAGGCCTAGGAAGTGCAGGAGCGAGGCTAACGAAAGGGCGACGCTTCGCCCTATAACAGCCTCGGGTATGTGGTGTGAACCCCATTCTCTGTTGTGTACAGAAGGAATTAGCAAGAGTATTTTATAATCGGTTAAAACTAATCGGAGGTCAAAACTTGGTATAAATAGAGTAATGATATCAGTGGTAAAAAGCCAGATCACAATAATAACTATTTGCGATTGATTTAATTTACTACGCGTAGTGTTCACTACCGAAATATGCGTTGAAAATTAGTCGCTTACATCTATGAGCAAATTCATTCAAGGTTTTAATAACAAGATTCATAAGAAAATATTGTTATCTTGTTTATCAACTACAAAGAGATAATCAGTAGAACAAAATATTGTTAGTTAGGCAAACCCAGACGGGCATATTATCGGTACACCCGAAATGCGCAACGCAAAATCTAATCATTTATTTTATATATTTAAGACGTCCATTTCATGCGAGTCGGTGAGCAACAGTCTGACATAGAGACGAAGTTTGTTTCACACTTAAAATATCTGTTTCACACTAGAAGAGACTTCACTTGATATCTGTAATTATTGGGTTAGTTCAGCGCCTCGGAAAATGAAATAGTGCTGACCCTGTCAAAAATACCTGTATAATACGGGTACTAACCATAATGTTATGTTGGAATCATCAAATTTTTATTCTTCTTCTTGTCCTGTCACACTTGAGCCTTCTCCACTCGACTCTTTCGCATGCCTGATGCCTAACATTATCCCAAGTGAGGCCTGCTGCTTTGACCTCGTCCTGTAGGGCTCTTCTCCAGGTGACTCTGGGTTTGCCTCGCTTCTTCTTTCCCCCAATAGGGGACCAGTCTAGTGTGCCCTGAGTGATGCAGGATGGGTTCCTTCACAGAGTGTGACCGATCTACAGCCATTTGCGTCTAGTGACTTGTTCTCTGATTGATTTTTCGCCTGCCATGGCCCAGCGAACGGCATTTGACACTGTTTGGGGCCAAAAGATCTTGAATATTGAGCGAATGCACCTATTTATAAACACCTTGAGATTTCCAATAACTTCCGCGGTAGAGCGAAATCATCTAACAGATTTTAAATAAGTAAATATTTAAAAACATTTATCAAATGGAGGAACTTTGTATTTATTTATTTAAAAAAAATCAAAATACACTAATTTATTCTGTTAAGTGTTTTTCGCAGCTTTTTTTAAATTATACATAGTGATGGTAGCCTTATATGGCATACTATGAAAATTAAATAATGAATCATTTTTAATTTAATAAATTTAAAATTACCCATTTGTGAAACAATTATAATAAAACATGTTTTTATTTACTCTCGTATGAAGCTCTTAATTTGTGGTGTAGCATTGTGAAAAATAATTTGAAAACATTTTAATATACGAGTATTTTTAAACACCACATTATTTGTTTTGACAAACCAACCAGTTTCACTCCCAATAGCTTTGTCAGGGTTACAAAAACAAACTTAATTAAATATTTATAATCTTTCTAGTTGATAGTAAAAAAAAACGTATTAAGGCGGGAAAAATGTGTTCAAGTGGACATTCTGCCAGTTGTCAAGGCGGAGCTTCAGACCAATTAAGGATGGTCAGACAATAAGAAAAAGATTTAACACGGATCTCAACGATCTATACTAAGACATCATGGTAGTAAAGTTTGTTACAGTTTGCAGATTGTGTTATCATTTGCACCGCATATGGGATCTGGAGCTTCGAAAATAAAAGGTTGTTTAACGACCCAGTAGGGCGAAGTGTCGGCAAACTGAGAGTGCGGTGATTGGATGGTGTCGTGGCAGACGGTCGGGCCCTGAGGCAGCAAAAGAGGAACGTGGCACCCAGAGACAGGACTTGATGAAGACGTCTTGGAGCAAGCTAAGACCCACCAAGGGTTGTAGGTAATACTGAAGCTGATGACGATTAAAAGTAAAACAATAAAATAGTGGTGCTCTCTTTACTCAACTGCTGGATATAGGGTGCTAGAGGGGTAGGCAGAAAGAATGGAACGCCACACTGTTCTGTACTGACATACTTCTCTCGATTCCTCTACATTAATACATCTTGTCATGCACGCACGTCGATTTCTCCGACTCCTCACGTGACTGACATTTAGTATTTGATTGATTTGATCGTGCCAGGTTTTCCTCGGCCTTCCTCTATATCTAGCTCCGTTCACGCCGTTTACATATACCTTCTTCACCATTCTGTCATCACTCATTCTTTCCAAACCATCTTAATGACCCTTTAATTATTTTGTTCATAACACTTTCATTCGCACCGCATTCACTTCTTATACTTGCATTTGATACTCTATCATATACAGATTAGGCACACATTCGTCTAAGAGATCTCATTTCTACTGCATTTTTTTCTACTTTCATCTTTCATCCTTCATTTCATACTCTTCTAAACTCTTATAACATTTTCTATATTGGGTTAAATGGTGCCACCTACGACCCGCAAATGGGATAATACTCGTATCATCCGTCCACCTCTTCTGTGATCTTTAAGTTATTCTTATTATTATATAATATTATTATTTAATTTTTCTCAATTAGTGGACCAATTTATAAATAATACTTAATTTAGCTTTGAATAAGAGGTGTGTCTTCTATGCCGATTCATCTACTATATAAATGTTATAATTATTTCATGACGGGCTATCAGAGTTATATGGCGAATATTATTGAATATTGTCGGCACTTAAGTGATAATAATGTAATTACTCTCACCTTGCTTTTGTTTGTTAATTGTAGAGTAATATTGCCATGATAAATAAACACCGCCAGTATAAAAAATGTATTTGTGCTTCGTGAAAACATAATGTAGCGCTCCAACGAGAGAACGGATATAGAAAAAAAAACTAAGATTACGGCCATACCCGCTGTGTTTGCCTTTTTTACAATGAGTTTATTTAAGTATGATGAACAAATAATAATTGTAAAATTTATGCCCCAACTATGTAACGGAGCGAGTTTTTCCGTTGGCAAAAATTAACATTATCAGGCGCAAACGAAATTAACCTATATGTATCTAATTAAATAAATTGCGAAACTAAGGTATTCAAAAATAATCTTTACGGTATTAAATGGCAAACATTAATGGCTTTCTACGTGTAGGTATTCGCGCGAGTGCCTAATTTATTGGTAGCTCTGTTCGCCTGCAATAAATAATACGCTGAATCATTATTTCATTTGTACGTACGTAATCGAGCAGCGCAGCCCGCCCATGCCAGCTCGGTCGCGGCCCGCCTACCGGGACCGAGAGCCTACCGCTCTATCCACCGCGCCGAGCACAAAGCTTTATCTCTACAATTAGAAATGCACAACCCACCTACATTGCAGCGAGAGTCCAAATGTTAATGTGATTGATTTCTCCCTAGCAAGAACTTCGTAAATATTGTAAGGAATCACAATACATCATATTAAGAATTAATTGTATCTCAATAGAGACGAAGATGCAAATTGGAAACAGAATATGGTTGATCAAGGTGTTTACAGGACTAATACCTGTCACTGGTTGGGTTAAGCGCACGCTTTATGTAATTACAACATTCCCCATTCCACATTTCTTATGACCACCATGTATGACAAATTTTTGGAAGTTGTATATATGTTAATATCCAACAGCACAATTCATATGTCAGTTTCAATACGCCATCTATGAAGATTTTGATTATATATGTTAATCTCTAAGACTATTCTTTTTACGTGGAAGTCTATACAATCTACATACTATCATATTACTTAAGGTAGCCCTAAAGTTACTTACGGACGAAGAAGCGGGGAGGCTGTGAGTAGTAACACGTAAGAACTTACCTGAAAATAAAGAGAATACACAATTAAATACATTTCTAACAGTTATGACCACATTCTTCTTCTTAAAGTGCCCTGTCAGGTCCCCCCGACGTTGGCGATGACTCTGGTAAACTCTTCCCTATCCTGCGCCGTCCGGAATGACCACATTAACAAAATAAATTAAACACTATAAGTACATAAAAAAGTTGTTAAATAGTCCATTGTACTGGCCGAAAGGGTAGGCAGAAAGAATGGACTGTCACACTTTAACCGATGCGGCACTCCATCCTTCACTTTTGGCCCCGTGGGAGACGCAGTGTGATGGGTTGCGAACCTCATCGCCACCAATAGGCATCTCCCGCGTACACTTCGATCGTCCAACATCCATAAAATAAATCTAAAACAAATTATATAAAATACAATGATATAAAATAAAATAACAAAATAAAAATAATTTAACACAAAATATTCTCTTTAGATGGTGTACTCGTACATATTGTCTATTTAATTTATGTTCCACGTATCCACCGTTTTTTTACATTAGCAGTAATTAGACACTTAAAACAAACCAACACCAGCAAGAACTTAAAAATAATATTGAAGAAATTATTCAAATTGTCATTGGAACAAATGAAAAATTTATTTTTACACCTGTCAAAATTCTTTATATACCTAAACGAAAAAACTCGTATAATTTTAACATCAAAATAGTACAAATGTATTACGTGTCACAATTAACTATCAGAAAGTGCGGCAACAATCAAATTGACCAAAACAATTCACTTATACGCGAAATATCTCCAAATTTACGGGACCACCACATGAACCAAACCAAATAATCAAAATCAGAACCGATACTATATAATATTGCTGTTAAATTATAAAAAGCTGTTCATTTTATCACAATTTTTATTTTAACATCTGATGATGTCAACATAGGTTGAAGAAAAAAAATAAAAATTGTGATATCATAAACAACGTTTTATAATTTAACAGTCAAAAAGTGTTGTTTGAAAACCCAGTAGGGCGAAGAAGTGTCAGCAGGCCGAGACTGCGATGGTCGGATGGTGTCGTGGCAGACAATAACTGGGGGCAGTAAGAGGAGGTGGTGGTCAATAAAAGGGCAACGGAGGCGTTTATTGAAAGAATCTTAGACCTACTAAGGATAGTAAAGCTGAAGATGATGAGTATTTAAAAAAATAATAATTCAGAACCAAGGCTTTGATGGTACTACGGTCACGTAATGAGTGTTTTATCGTGAAAATTTGAATTTTCGTGGATACTAAGAATAGAGGGAGAGAAAGACCTCAAACCGGCTAACGAATGTGGAGAGGGACATGAAGACTATAGGCTTTAACTTTTTAAAACTTTTCTGAACAAAGGATGAACAAACGACCTTTGTGGCAGAGTGGTAAGAGCTCTGACTTCCATATCGAAGGTCCTGGGTTCAATTCCCGGCGATGGCAGTGTGATTGTCACACTGTCTTTGGTCTGGTGTAGAATTCTCGTGACAATAAAATGGCGATGGCTACCTATCACATGTCATAAGAATCAATATAATAGCTAAAATAAATTGTACACAGTAATTGGGCTTAAAAGACCTGTTGTATACAAGGAAAAAAATATATATAATAAAAAAAAAAAAAAAAAAAATAGACGGACTAGACGGACATCCATTAAAAACCGCAGACTATTGAACAGGAGGAACGGATTGCTATAGATAGCTCTTGTGTGGAAATACGTTAAAAATGTATGGCATTTAAGTCATAATCAAACAGGACTTGATTTATACTTGAGTCAAACATAAGGCATACCCAAGTCAAACTCGTGAAACATAAGTTATACAAAAATCTAATAATTACATTATTATTGAAAGTTAAGGCATTAACACTGTGGAATTCCATAGTAATATACTTTGGGAATAAAATACGTTATTTAATCGACTATTATTTAATAAAAAAATATTAAAAAACACGACATGTTTCGGAGGATACCTCCATCTTTAGGTGTAAAAATATAACAAAAATTAAACAAAGAAAGACTAACAAAAACGCATTTAAAATTCGATACAATAATTCAAAAATCATTAAAACCTTATGTATGGAAGCGAAGCATGGAACTGGCAAAAGAAGGATGAAAGTAGAATTAATGCAGTTGAAATGAGATCTCTTAGAAGAATGTGTGGATACTCTGTGTATGATAGAGTGCCGAATGAAAATATAAGAAGTGAATGCGGTGCGAATGATGGTGTCATGAACAAAATAATGAAAGGATCATTAAGATGGTTTGGACATATGGAAAGAATGAATGAAGAAAGAATGGTAAAAAAATTATATGTTAATGATGTAAATGGAACCAGAAATAGAGGAAGACCGAGGAAAACGTGGCACGATCAAATAAATCAAATATTGAATGTCGGCCATGTGAGGAGTCAGCGAAATCGACGCGCGTGCATGACACGATGTATGAATGTTGAGGAAGCGAGAGAAATATGTCAGGAAAGAAAAGTGTGGCAGTCCATCCTTTCTGCCTACCCCTTCGGGGAGACGGCGTGATGGTTAGTTAGTTAGTTACAATAATTCAAGTTTAAAAATTAACCAGGGCTATTTATGTCTTTTCTAAATTATGTCTTTTCAAATGTACGTTTTTTCTAAATTATATTATCATCTTACAAATAGCCTAGGTTAATTTTTAAATTTGAATTATTGTAACGAATTTTAAATGCGTTTTTTATTAGTCTTTCTTTGTTTAGTTTTTGTTATATTTTCAAACCTGAACATGGAGGTATTCTCCGAAACATGTCGTGTTTTTAAATATTTTTTATTTAAAAATAGTGGATTAAACAACGTTTTTTAATTCCCATAGTAAATTACATTCTTACTAACTCTAGTATTGCAATTTGAGGACATTTCGTGAATGATATTTAAAATAAACTAATTATTGCCCACAATGCGACGGTTTTCAATAATAGTAATAACAGAACTATATAATTGCCAACGCATTACACGTGGCGAACCTTTTATGGTTTATACTTTATATTATTATTACATTCGTGGGCGGGTATATTGTGGTGAATACATTTTTAATATAATACATTCCGGCCATAATAAAATCATTTACGTACAATAGTGTGTGTGTGCTGCACACACATGTAATGCTTAAGTAATTACCTACACCTGTGCCGCTTTTTAAAATAATGACGAATGAACAAGTCCATCTGAGAAGAAAAAACTACATTAATTTGTATACTTATTGTGCACACGATAAATAATTATATTATGTAAGTATTTGATGTTACACGCTGTTTACAAATGTGTACACGGTGTCAGGAGTAATGTTACATGGCAACCAATCACGACTTACACAGATTTAAGATAATCATATAATCTTAAAAGCAAATATATTCTTAACTAACTAACTAACTAACCATCACGCCGTCTCCCCAAAAGGGTAGGTAGAAAGAATGGACTGCCACACTTTTCTTTCCTGACATATTTCTCTTGCTTCCTCAACATTTATACATTGTGTCATGCACGCGCGTCGATTTCTCTGACTCCTCACATGGCCGACATTCAATATTTGATTTATTTGATCATGCCATGTTTTCCTCGGTCTTCCTCTATTTCTGGTTCCGTTTAAATCGTTAGCATAATTTTTTTTTACCATTCTTTCTTCATTCATTCTTTCCATATGTCCAAACCATCTTAATGATCCTTTCATTATTTTGTTCATAACACCGTCATTCGCACCGCATTCACTTCTTATATATTTTTATTCGATACTCTATCATACACAGAGCATCCACACATTCGTCTCTTACAAGAGATCTCATTTCTAACTAACTAACTAACTAACTAACCATCACGCCGTCTCCCCGAAAGGGTAGGTCTCATTTCTACTGCATTTATTCCACTTTTATCCTACTTTTGCCAGTTCCATGCTTCGCTTCCATACATATTGATTGTATATTTAAAAAAATTGTAGATAGCTTAAATTAATTATATAATACTGCACGGGCAAAGAGGGGATAGTTTGTAAACACCGTGTAGTGTGTTGTATACATAGGTAGACACTGTTGTACATTGTGAGTTTGGATTTAGTTTGTATTATAATAACAACCGCCGATTCCACATAACAAAAGACCATTGTATGATAATTTAAATTAATTCACTTGCATTATGAAATAACAAAAAATGTATTTGAAACAACATTAAAATAAATATTCTACACTTAATGGCGCGCGGCGACGAAATTGTTGTACTATTTGCATACCACATTTAAATAATGGCCTCTCGTACACTATGGATTGACGTACCTATAAACCAATGTATAAAAAAAAACGCCTTTTAGCGTCTTCAGAGCGTTTCTAGAATACGGCGGGCTTTTATTATATGTAAACAAGTCTAAGGTAATAGGAAATATTATAATGTTTCCTTCAAATTATTATTTTTCTACAAAATGGCTTTTTTATGCCGAGGGAGCCTCTTAAAAATATTGCGGTTTTCACCCCGTCAAGGTTGCCGGCGGAATACGAAACGAAAAGTTATAACGAACCCAAATACATCAAATTGTATACATATGTTTAATAGTATAAAATAAGTTCCCCCATTTTACACAATATAAGTGATCAATTAACTTTCCGAATCGTACATTTCGGAATTCACGTTTACGAAATTTATTTTAATAATTGCCAGTATATTTACATAAACATTTCAATGGTTTGTTTTAAAATGTATAGTTATTATTTAAAGAAACAAATATATTATATATTGATTTAAGCTTCGCGGCCTGCGCGCGTAGCTCTCTTGGTGGTAAGAATGCGCACTTACTTATTTAACTACCCTACGTATTTTAAAATACGTGATACGTTCATTTTGACTGTACCATTCTGCGTTATCCCGTATCACGTACGCGCTTGAGAAAAAGTAATGTACCCAAAATGTACAAACTGTTAGGGATACGCGCGTGTGCAAACAGCACTTGGGTACAAGTATTCGCAAATATGATAGTTTTACAAGGGGCATGCGAAGTGTGCGGTCGAATCTTTGACATTTCGTAATTTAAAAAAATAAAATTAATATGTAATTAAATTTAATTAATAAAAACCTGATTGTTTTTTGCATGTTTCTCGGAAAATAAGCTGAAGATAGGGCGTTTAAATCAGAATAGCGCACCGCCATGCCGCGTGCTGGTAAGAATGAGACATTACATCAAGCATGTACTTTCGCGGCATCTTTCGAAGATTATTGTAAACCTAATTATTTTCATATTCATTTTAGATTCATTTCACAATGGGCAGATGTAGACTAAATTCTCGATATTTACTTTCAGCCATCAATCGGTTATATTACATTTCATTAAATTGTTTTTAATATGACATAAGCTATTAGGTATATGCAACTGTCAGAACGAAACATATCCTTAGAACAACAGAAATTAAAACATTGCGATTGTCGTGGGTAGAACCCTTAGAAATAGGAAACTTTACAAAGAGATTTGCATAGCCTGTAAAATTGATGACATATTGAGGTGGAATAGGCAGAAAATACCATTCTGGAGGGACCACATCGAGACAATTAATCCAGCGAGGATTCCCAAGATCATAATACTCGTACACGAATCATCGATCATCAAAGAAACGAAGAGAAAGCTGAACGTCTTCATTACAGGACCGAATTTCATATCATGTCTACACAGATCCCAAGATCTACACTAAATAATATATATTTTGAAAGAAGATATGCATTTTTTGTTAATATTATCGGTCATATTCTAAGCGATATATAGCCTAGAGAACCAAGCAAACACATTAACTTCTTATTTTGTATTATTAATCCTAATCCTTTTGTACAACTGTAAAGATGTAATATAACATAGCAAAACATATTTTAAATACACGAAAATGAACTTCTGAAGAAAATAAATTCTTCATACGTTTGCAGAAGGGAAATATCTAATGTCATTCATATTACATTCGAGATACATATATATGTGATGCAAACAAATTTAATTGTGCTGTGGGATTCCATATGAGCTGATTCATCTCAAAGGGGATGTCTGATATCCGATTTTGTGGTACTATCTGCATTCACTAGACTTATCTGTTGGAACAGAAATCAGTAGCGTACTGTGCACAAATTTCGAATACCGAAATCCCTTAAAATCCAATCGAAACGAAGTTTCTAATTGAAGACATTGTAGAAGTCAGTTGGTGCAAAATACATACAGCAAACAATTGTATCACTGTTATAAATGCATTATTGTTTTAAAATAATTACCGGTGGTGGTCATGGGGACAGAACTTTTGGCACCTGATCCAGGGAACTTAGGTTCAAGCCTGGATACGACCTGATTGTATCTTCATATTATATTTATTTGAATCTCTGAGGTTAAATATTGTATATAATTTTTTATAATATAAATATAGCGAACAAATGAAAATTTATTCATATTGAATATAAAACCAAAACATGTTTAAAGAAATATACATGAATAAAAAGTATGGATAGGTACGAAAGTTCATATTCAAATTATATTTTTAATATATATGATTATTTTTTTGTGTAGAAAAATCATTTTTGTATTTTTAAATGTATTTATTTTATAATTTTCAAATGTTATATACATTTATCTTCGAGAGAACATAATCTTACCGGACCTCAGCATATCATTAGATATGATTTGAGTGTCATAAATATTTAGATCAATTAATGGAAAATTAAAGCTGTTACACCGTGGAATACCATTATGACTATTTTTCTTATGAATTAAAACATGACATTTTATTTTTGAGTTAATTATTCTCGAAAAGTCTAAGTTTTATACCTTATATCATCGGGCGTTTTATACCTCCATCATTTGGTCTTCTAAACGTTGATTTTCAAGCCCATGTCTTCTTCTGTTATATCAATTTTATTTAGGAGTTTTTGAAGATGGAGTATACTGTCAGCTAAAATAACTGTGTCAAAGAATAATTATGCACTTAAAGTTGTCGTCGCAAACAAATTAAAAAATCTAGAATGGCAGTGCACAACGGTGTTCTTCTACCGACCCTTAGTTATAGAAGCGAAGCATGGAACTGGCAAAAGAAGGATGAAAGTAGAATAAATGCAGTAGAAATGAGATCTCTTAGACGAATGTGTGGATACTCTGTGTATGATAGTGTCGAATGAAAATATAAGAAGTGAATGCGGTGCGAAAGATGGTGTTAGGAATAGAATAGTGAAAGGATCATTAAGATAGTTTGGACATATGAAAAGAATGGTAAAAAAGTATATGTTAACGATGTAAATGGATACAGAAATAGAGGAAGACCAAGGAAAACGTGGCACGATCAAATTAATCAAATTAATCAAATATTGAATGTCGGCCATGTGAGGAGTCAGAGAAATCGACGCGCCTGCATGACACCATGTATGAATTTTGAGGAAGCGAGAGAAATGTGTCAGGAAAGATGAGTGTAGCAGTCCATTCTTTCTGCCTACCCCCTTCGGGGAGACGGCGTGATGGTTAGTTAGTTACTTACTTAAGAATAATTATATTAATTCAAAAATTTTATGAATTTTAACATTTAATAATGTTGAAATATCATAGTGTTTCGGCCAAAACAATGGACTATTTAAATAGAATTTTTGTATAGAAGCATCCTGTTCGTTTTAATATTGACCGATTAGCATAAACAGTTTAATATTTTTAGGTTTCGCCGATAAATTGTTTTAACTGCCTCACACATGCGCACGACGTACAATTGTGCAGGTCTTGCCAGATATTCCACATAATTAAAAAGAGCTCTTTTTCTGTTATAACATCATAATTTGTTTTCTCTTACATTTGTGCTCAGGCTCCTGGAGACTGGGTTATTAATATTAAATCTTTCACCGATAATTATTTCCAAGCCGACTATTACAATGATGTATCGCCGAGTCGCTCTTATTTCAGCTTCATTAAAACATATTTCACACGAGGACATACAAGTTTAGAGGCGAGAATATTTGCTTAGAATATTATCGGGCGTTTAATAATATATTCTGTCACAAAGTCAAATATGTGAATAATATTAATGTTATCTATATACCTAGGCAATGCAAACTAATGCTGGATTATATGTATGTATTGTGTGAACTGGCTACAATACTTATATTATACATACAATGTGTTCAGTAAAAAAAACTGAATTTCTCTAGTGTGACTGTTTTTAAATTTTTAACTTTAACAAATAACAGGTTGATCGGCGTGACGGTCACCGGTGACTGACACTGATTTATATATGAATATAAATTGTTAGTCGTGTATATATTGCTCATCTATAGTACATTTATTAATTAATCCTTACTTCTTTAATGATGTAAATATTCTTTTTATAAGAATGAATTGTATAGACGAATATGTAAATTGTTTTTTGTTGTTGGGAACAGAATATGGTGGCCGAGGCGCTTACAGGACTTATGACCTGTCATTGGTTGGATTGAGCAATCGCTTTATGTTTAACAACATTCCCCATTCCGCCCTTCTTAAGTCCTGTAAGCGCCTCGGCCACCACATTCTGTTCCCAGAATAACAATTGACATCTTCTTCTCTGTTGAGATACAATTAATCCTTATAAAAAAAAAATTATCCGCAATGGGTAAAATCCAGTATTTGTCTACAAGAATTTGTATACATTCAAGTGAATGCGGTGCGAATGATGGTGTTATGAATAAAATAGTGAAAGGACCATTAAGATGGTTTGGACATATGGAAAGAATGGTAAAAAAAGTATATATTAACGCTGTAAATGGATACAGAAATAGAGGAACCTTACCTTACCCCTTCGGGGAGACGGCGTGATGGTTAGTTTGTTAGTTTCTAATAATAATAACTTTCAAATAAATAATCAGCGTTTAATTGAATTTGACTAACGATCAAAGTGTTCAAAATCTTGCCATCTCAATTACTAATACAAAAGTTAAACTATTTATTAACTATCGTTTTCTATACTGGAAAACGACAACTAGTGGTTAGAGTTATATTATTTCTAGATTTGTACATTATTATTATTATTATTATTATTATAATTATTATTATTATTTTGTTGAATCGCTCTTTACATCATGACAGCATGAGCCAAATCGATGTAAAGGGTATTATTATAGTTATCATACTGATTCTCGTGACATGTGGTAGGTAGCTAATCTATCGCCATTTTATTGTCACGTGAATTCTACACCAGACCAAAGACAGTGTGACAATCACACTGCCCTCGCCGGGAATCGAACCCAGAACCTTCGGGGTGGCAGTCAATGCACTCACCACTCGGCCACGAAGGTCGTCTAATATTAATTATTAAATGCTAATAACGAATATGTGTAAGATGAGAGTGATCACTTTTGAAAATGTTGCATGAATTTCGAAACAGCGTGTTTTGTTTCCGGATAATTTCGTGCGGGCTGAGGCGTTTGACAATATTTTAAGTAGGTATGTGTACTCTGTTCCCGTTTACTCTGTTTGAAACTAATTTAAAAACTAGAATAAATGTATTGGTCATAATAAGACGCGGTGTTATTTTATAAGGAAGCCGCCGGTCCTCCCACGGGGTCGGTAATTGTACCTACATTAGAAAACTGACAAATTAACGCTTTTTATGAATTCCACCATTCAAAAACTGGCAGGAATAAAATCATGTAATTTTTTTTAGCACGCACTAAAAATAATTCCACGCAGATTGTATGATTAATTTTAATTAAAACATATTGCTAACTATTATAACTAACCATCACACTGTCTCCCGAAGGGGTAGGCAAAAAAAATATCTATAACACGGTTCTTTCCTGACATAACATACTTCTCGGCTTTTACTGGTATCTACAGAAAAGTTTGGTCGTTGTTAAAAAAGACAGACATTTTTATTTATTTAATAATCAATTAAAATTTACTACAAACAACTTCCATCAAGAGATTTCAGTAAAATCATTTGATTATCTATTCAAATGTGATTCATCGACAAAAAAGAAATGGTAAAAAAATAATGTTATTAAAATAAACAAAAGTTGTTTAAAAATAGAAGAACTAAATATTCTATAAATGATAAGAAATATTCACGACACGTGTTTCGCTTTATGAGGACATCTTCGAGTGTGCAGGCTTAAATATAATGTGTTTTTATTTCTTCTATTTTTAACCAACTTTTGTGTATTTTAATAACATCATTATGGAATTCTATACACTTAATTATACATCGATTAATAGGTAAAAAAAAATAGATATTTTAACCTATCTGAACTTACTAGTACATTCTTTTTACGTATCAATAGTATATACATTTTATATTGAACCAATTACAGTTCGTATACATCAAAATCATTCAATGAATGATAAAAATAATGAATTTGTATGAATCAAGGTACAAAAGTTTTTTAAAATAAATTTCGTAAATACAATCGGGTTTTTAACCTCACCTCATGATTTCTATGTTTACGAGTAAATTAAGAATCAATTATTATAATATAATCAGCTATACACACTATAGCTATAGTGGCTCCGGTCATAGGTCATACCGAGCCGAAGATTATTAATTTTGAATCTATTTAATATTCAAAATTTATCCACACAAAGTATATTGTTCTGATTTATAAATGTTATTAATTTGAGCCATGGCGATTATACCGCAAAAACATACCATAGCAAAGGCTAAACGAACTAATATTAAAAAAATGTTTATTTTAAATTGATCATTTGTAGCGCCAAATAAATGGGAAAATAAAAGTAAGACCACGTGGACGATAAACGGAAAGGAACTTCGGCCTGATGATGTGGTGGTGTGCATGCTGGAGACCAGGGATATATGGGAGACCACCAACAAAATGATTGGCACCATAATGACGGAAAAGGAGGTCGATAAAACCCAAAGGAAGAATGAAAGAATTTACAATGTGTTAGAGATATTGTTAATTCTTTCTACAATGACAAGGCTGCAACGAAGAAGTTACGAAAGATGGTACCGCTGCAGAAAGGAAACCCAAAAGGTTTATTTTCATGAGGGTCTGCCCACGGCCAAGAGTCCTGCATTCATCCATGAAGATTTTCCACCCCGCAGCACATAAAAAAAAGTTCTGACAGATCTGGTTAAACTGGGCAAAAGGGACTATTGGAAGCAAATGTCGCAGGATCGAGGAACTCAGAATAGCATCATCAAAGAAGGTAAAGTTCTTCAAGAGACGTACTGCCATTTGATTGTTTATATTTGTTTTACTATTGATTATTTTTTTATCGTATTAATGAACTTGGATCTTCTGGCTTACCAGATGTTCAACTTTTGTGGGTATTCCTATTTTGACACATTTTAACTAATTTTCTAAACGCGTTGTCTTTTTAAATCGGGTTTAGAAGGCAAAATAAAATATGCTTTGTAAAATACATATAAACGAATGAGTTTTCAAGTTTATAAACAATTAGATATTTTGTAAGTAAAACGTATTAAGTAAAAACAGTGAAAAAATGACGGCAACTGCTAAAGATTTGTGACTATGATGATGAAGTGTTTATTATAAAATGTTTAAAATTATTTGTCTTTTTCTTATATACTTTGTATATACAACACTAACTTTAAAACAAATTAAAATTACATATCAGACAATAAGCGTTCCAAAATAAATCTTTATAACATCTCTCAAAACTGATCATATTTGTAAACAATTTTATAATATTTTAAATATGCATCTATATAATATGTATCACTGAAGAAGGACCGGTTGTCCATATAAAGTATATAAAAAATAAAAAGACAAATAAAACATCTACAACACAAATTATGGCGAACATAGAAGTTATTTTATAGAATTTGAATTTTTTTTATCGTGAAATATACGTATGAACGTGTATCTATTATACAATACTAAAGATTATTTTCACGATAAATTTATTTATGCTGCAATTCTTTTTTAATACCACACAATACATGAAAAAATGTGTATCATTCTTTTTTACACCCGGCATAGAAGAAAAAAAACTAAAATAATATGCAATTCGAAATGCAACTTTAAGTGGCCTCGAGTGTAATTATGTAAATGTTACATACGCCCTTTCAACATGACACGTTACACAAATTAAATGTTATCTTTTGTTCCATCATTTCGTGTTATTTGATCGTTATGATTCTAGTAATACGTTCTGTAGGGGAGGCGGCGGTCGAATCCAAAAGGTCGTAAAACCTTGTAGGATTGTAATCCCGCTAAAGATAACTATCGCGTAAGTAGGAATATACATTTTATTAATATGATACATCTAACCCCTTTTGCTTCGTATATATGATCGATATAACAGCACGTTTGTGAGACGATGTATGAATGATAACTAAGTCTGGCACGCTTTTGGATAAACGTATATTCGTAAATACAATCAACTAATGAAGAAGAAACATGGCAGCCCATCTAAATTGTAATTCTTTCCTTTTATATACGCATCACTTTGTATTGTGGATTCACATTTGACTTACATTGTATTTTCAAAATACTTTTTTTGTATTTTTCACAAACATGTTTCGAATTTATGTTTAAATATTTTAAAATTGTACTTATTTAATTTTATACAAAAATAAAACCGTAAAGAATTTTTAAATGTTATTTGTTTATTTTGATTCGCATTTATATTTACCATGTTCCAAAATCAGATGTGTGATATTAATGAAGCATAAGCGAATTGGTACCGAAAACTATTACAAAAAAGTTATTTGTAATTTAAATTGTAAAATTATTTAGGCACAGTTAACAACTGATAAAAAATATAAATATGTGTTTAAATATGAAATTTTGGTAAATATGACTTAAAACTTATGTACTGGATTGGATTTCTCAGATTATTTATTGTTTCTTGAACAATGATGTAAAACTCCACATTAAATAATTAATACGAATGAAAACGTCAGTTCTCTAGAAGTTTTATTATATTTTATGGGAATGACATGTTTTGCCCTTCTAAGGCATTATTAACATTTTCGACGTTTTTAACGATTTATTTAAAGCAAATACATTAATCAAATGATGTTACTGTTACTGTTAATAAAGACTTGTAAAACATAATTTTATATTTTTAATATTGTTTAAATTTTTTATGTGCACATGTAACATCGATTGTTTTGATTATTATTATTATGTTTTAAAAATAAGGTATGTTACCTTAAAAACGTAGAAAAAAAAACTCGAAAATAAAACTGTTTTGATTTATAAAAAAATATTCATCATTATGAAATTCGAGCGTTATATTGTTTATATTGTTTTAACACATTATACAATATATTTTATGTTAATTGCTTTGTTGGGTTTATGTTTTATTATTTTGTTTTTGTAATCATCTCAAGTTGTCAGATCGTGATATGTATAAAAGTATTGCAATAACAAATAAAGTAATTTTTTATTTCGAAATTATTTCCATAATTTCCGGGTGTTTAAGCAACAGCGTGGTAGTTCATTGTCATATTATATATACTCGTATATATATATATATATATATATATATATATATATATATATATATATATATATATATATATATATATATATATATATATATATATATATATATATATATATATATATATATATATATATATATATATATATATATATATATATATATATATATATATATATATATATATATATATATATATATATATATATATATATATATATATATATATATATATATATATATATATATATATATATATATATATATATATATATATATATATATATATATATATATATATATATATATATATATATATATATATATATATATACATATATATATATATATATATATATATATATATATATATATATATATATATATATATATATATATATATATATATATATATATATATTTAATTATATAATATTAATATATATTTAATTGCCGACTAGTTTCGCTTGTATCCAAGCTTTCTCAGGGTTTCTTAATAACCTACGAAGCCCTGAGGAAGCTTGAATACAAGCGAAACTGGACGGCTAATAAAATAACCTCATAGTGGTGAACAACAAAGTACAGTGTTTTTATTTTAAATGTTCCATTTATTAAAAAAAATAATAAACCCCCTTTTATTAAGGGGGTTGGGTGTTAGGTCAACAACCTAACCTCGTAAAATAACCATCGTTACGAACACTTCAAGAAATTCGTTTCTTGGAGGAGGCTAAGACCCACCGAGGGTTGTAGCGCCGGATAAAAAAAAATATTTAAAAAAAATACTACGCCACAAATTAAGTGAACATCTGAAGTTTCACAACACTAGATGTAATGTAAATTTATTGTTTAAATTGCGTTAGTATTAATACTTATAGATAATCGAAAGGATCCGGCATTGTCTTGAAAGTAAATATCTCAAAATAATTGCGTTTTCCGTTTCCTATCTCGACGCCGAAATGGGCGTGCGAGTGTGTGGGTGAGCAGTCGCGTGATTCCTGCACTGCGCATGTGTTAGGAGAAAACTTCTTCAAATGGCACGCCGCCGGAGCAGCCACTATCTAAAGCTACACAAATAGTTATAAAATAATCATAAAAATTTCAAGAAAAATATTCGTAATATCGCAATGCGTATTTTAATACAAAATAATAAAAATATGTATCTGTTCCGTGAGTCATTTGTTCGTGTTCAAAGCCGGTATCATTAACACAATAAACAACTGATAATATTTTATTGATATAGCTTTATTATAATTAAACAAATTTAGTGTGTCGGGTGACGATACAATATATTTGCCTGACTTCGTCGAATGAACGAATATGACGACTATAAAGCGATGGTTTACATACCTTCTTAATCGAGTCACACAATTAGTATGCCCAGTGGCGGAGTGCCAATTTTTTTTATTTTAGAAGATAATCAAATGATTTTGCTGATATCTCTTGGTGGTTCATTTTAAATAATGATTAAATAAAACGATGCTTTTTTAACTATTGTATTTCCACTTTTATTTTTATAACCAGCCTGTCGATGCCAGCGAGCCTGGGGAAACCGGTCGCTGTCGAAATAAAGACCGAAGTGTTATTTAATTATTATTTTATTTTAGAATTATAATATGATGACAGTGCACAAGATACCACGGACGGCAAGAGGAACAAATAATGAAAAAGTGCTGAGATGTATTATATACGAAAGGATATTGACATTTTATAAAGCCTTAGCAAGGCGTAACATGGGATTCCCATAAAATATATTAGAACTTTGAGAAAACAGATGTTTTCATTTGTATTAATTATATAACGAAGTTGTTGAGACAGCTGTTTCGCCCACAGATGTTGGTATTATCAGGTGTTACAATCAAGTAAACAGAAAAAATTGTAAGTAGTGTTTCATATTTAGAATATTATTTGATGGATCTGAAAATTTTCTGTCTCTTAAGTGCCAGTGATTAGTGTTTAGTACTGTTTGTGTTGCTATGGATTGCTCTCCCTATCAGTCAGATAGGTTGTGCATCCTGAAAGTAACAAATCCAAGCTGATACTTTGAAAATTTCGACGAATTCGCACTAATAAGTCATGAGAGATTGTTAAATAAGAATCTTCGCCTTTCTTATCAACCTGTGTCTTATTCTGTCCGCAATCTTCTATTTGAACGTGAATTAGTTTAAGAATAAAACATTTCAATTATTATAAGCACAAGACACACCACGTGCTAAGATTTCCACATTACTGCTTATCGCACTAACAACGCTCAAAGCGCGACAATTTACCGGATTTGTGACAGCTACAATAAGCATTTTGATAATACGGTTGTTTTCTATCTGAACGGGCGTACTTAAAAATATGGTCGTAACAACCTTTCGGTGGAAATGGAAATGTAAAGTTACTTTATATTTTTTTTCCTCATTATTACTGTGTTTAACTCTTTAAAATATTGTATATACAAATTTAATTTCGATTTTGGTTCATTTGTATGTACTGTTTATTATTTTAATCAATTATATGTATTTGTGGTAGCATATTATTGGTATTTTTTTTTTGTTTTTATGTGTTTTTATACATGTATTACGAACAATGTTTGTTACTCTAAATAAATAATATTTTAAACGTTGATACGAAGCAATTACTTTTGTATTTATACAAAATATTGATATTTTTGACATATTTAAAAATAAAATCTTTTTCATTTAGGATAAACCACCTTATTTGAGTAAGTAGCGCCAACCGGTTTCCTTTTTGTAGTTAGCTTCAACAGGGCTATACACAGACTGTTTGATAATATTTTTATTTGTCTGTATTTTTTTTAATAGTAGACATTAGCCTGCCGCCACTGCGAGATATATTTTCTATAAGTAAAAATTAACACGCGATTTCTTAACATATTAATGCACTGACCGCAATCTTACGTACCTATTACAACAATGTTTCTTTTCACAGCGCATGCATTACGAACACATGCTCAATAAACAATGTTCATAATTATGTCTATGTGCCGATTAGAGAGAAGAGAAAATAAATTCAATATATTATGTGAGTCCCAGGCTTAGCTGGTTCGGAATGTGCGCCTTCGTTACCGTATTAGTTTTGTTCAATACTGGGAAAAAATAATGCAACAGATTCTTTTAAATATCGTAAATATAAACACCAGATCATTGTTACAAAATAAGCTTAGTTTATTAAGTGACAAATGATAAGAAGTACATTTTGATATTCAAATTTATATTGCACTATTAAACATAACACGTTTTCATTATTTTGCATAAACTGTCATGATTTCAAAAAGTTTATAATAAACAATTTATAATTGCAATTCAATTTCTTATTACAAAATCATGTTCGAAATAAATAATAAAATTTGAAAGAAATTTAATTAGATTTTTCTGCATAAACAGCACTGTATGCAGTAGAAATGAGATCTATAAGTGTGGAAAATCGGTGTATGGTGGAGTGTCGAGTTCGAATAGATTCCTTCTTCATAATAATGAGATATTTTCCGCTCGTATTGAAGATTGTAAAATAAATTCTAAAGTCATTGATTTAAATCATAGGTATTAGTATTTAAAAAAATAATAATAATGAAAATATAAGGAGTGAATACAATGCGAATGAAAGTGTAATGAACAAAATAATTAAAGGATTGTTGAATTACATGTGTATTAATTAATAATTAAAATTAATAGAATTATTTCGCAGCCTGTTTGACACCTTTATTGATATCAAACCAGGCTGTAAGATCTCAATTTACTCTGACATTAGCCGTGCTTTCCGTGTATAGCGACTTAATTGCCGTGATCTGTTTTGTACTTATTCCATATTCAAATAATATTTTCCACAACTTCACTCTATTTACGAAATTTATGGTTTTTGGCCAGAAACTTGTCTGTCAATTTATGAAGTGCAAAAATTTGATCCATACATCCTCTGGCATTTATAAAGGCACCTTGCACATCCCAAATTTTGTAACTTGTCATCTTTCTTACTCTTTATATTCGTCGACTACGCGAGGAGTTGGAGAAATCGACGTGCGTGCAAGTCACAATGTATGAATGTCTAGCAGTCAAGACAATTATTTCTGCCTACTCCTTCGGGTAGACGGCGTGATTGTTAGTCAGTTGGTTAGAATTTAATTGTATGAATATTAGGTAAAGTGAAATTATATAAACACGTGTAATAATTGACATGATACAATAAAAATCCATAATACTAGATATATGTTTCTAGTGTTTTGGTAAAATATTGAAAGAGTGGACTTTCTTTATATTTTTGTACCATTATCATAAGATATGTGCAAATCAAATATCGAATTAAACATACATTGTACAGTCTTCAAACATTTAAATGATGGAATGAGATTTACAATTCAATGTTTGTCGGTAAATTGATGCTGGAACCAATATGCCAACAAAGGCGTGGCTTATTCTAAATTATCCAATCAGAATCAGATCAGTCGACGCACACTGGGGCCGATCCATGAATTCTGCGAATAAACCCTTTTTAGAGAATTAATATAAGGTCACAAATAATTCCTGGAATTGATAGTTAAATATACCTGGCATACAGCTCAGTACTCTAAAGTCGCGGTGCAGGTCAACTTTTGTCTCTGTTCTAGTCGAAACTTGTCCGTCATAGGCGAAGCTTGTACCGTCTGCGATTTCAATACGAAAAGTTAGCTTGTGTACATTGCAAATACTTTATAGTGCTTCCAAATTTTGTTATTCTTTCAATATGGCGTTATCACCCACAGGTTGGTACATATTTTTTTTGAAAATATCGTTGGTATAATCTGAATTGTAATATTTTAAACGGGTATTTACATTACTAGAGAATATTTTTGATTTTTTTTAGTTTATTGATTTTATATGTAAACTTTTAGTTGATATCAGTTCATATCATGTCTGTAGTTTTGGGCTTATTTGTTTACCTATTCATTTTTCTTAAGGAAATATAAAAAACATTTTGCGCATATTTGCGCTTTTTCACATAAAGGTCACTTTTGTCCAGGATGTGGAAACATAGTAAAAAGTAAGGCATGTATTAGTTATTTTTAATTATTATTTTTTGTTTCAGGATCAGGTACAACTAATATTTTTATAAGTAGACGTACCTTATTTGATCAAATGAGACAATCTGGCCACGTTAGATTGGCTGATCAAGTATCATGCTTGAAGGAATTTGTCGAAATACGTACTAAATGTCCAAAATACCAATTACCAAACCTTTATAAAACAATTTCATTTTTTGTGTCTGATTTAAAGAAGAGGTGGCATAAGGTTCTCAGAAAAGAGAACAGATTCTTGATTTTTAATAATGACTGGCTAGATACTTCAATAGGTTTTCAGAACTATTCTGTTGTTTTCAGTAAAAAAGTGGGTCGCCCTCAAACAAATTTTAAAGAATCTTGTGAAAGAGCTAAACTCCAAAAGACTAAATCTTTGAGATCAAAGCACTCTCCTGAGGAATTGTTATTCGCAGCACAGGTGAGTTTGCGAGCTGCTGGTCAAGTGGATGCATCCAAAGTTTTGAAGAATGTTACGACAACTTCGCCCAAAAGAGCTGCCTCATACAGAAATGCATACAAGAAAATTAACATCTGTAAAAGGAAGCAGCTTACAGGAAAAGAAGCTCTTTCGATGTTTATTGAAGCAAAACTCACCAAACATCAATACAATATAATTCGAGAACATGACAAATTCCTATTTCCATCTTACAAAAAAATACAACAGGCGAAAAGTGAATGTTACCCTCCAAAGGAAAGCATTGTAGTCACAGATACTTTTGCTGAGATTAAATTGCAAAATTTACTTGATCATACTGCCACTCGTCTTTTGGAAGCCCATAAAGAAATTTTAGAAGTTCAAAAATCTGAAAATGTAAAAAATATGACCTTAATATGCAAATGGGGCTTAGACGGATCTGCACAGTCAGAATACAAACAGAAGTTCAGTAGCGATCCAAATTCTAAGGATAATAATATTTTTATATCATCTTTAGTACCTTTAAGGTTGATATCGGACAATTTATATGATATTATGGCTCCACCTAAGATTATAACGTCCGACGCTTCCACGCTATCCACGATCAGTGAAAACGAAGCCGAAAATTCTTCAGATAGTGAATAAAATTTTAAAAAATCCTGTTTATATCATTAAAATTACTTTAAAACAATTTATTTACATTGTTTTATTTATTTCATATTTAAAAGACCACAAAAATAATTTATTCCGACAATTCTTAATTCGGCTCCAGTGTGCGACGGTACGAACTTTGAACTGATTGTGTGTTCTAGCAACAGACGTTGTTCTAACTGCACATCGAATTGCCAGTACGTACATTTGGATAAGAAAATATATTTAAAATTCTTTAACTTCTACAGTGCGGGATGACTACATTTGCAGTTTAAAAAATGCGGCAGCCTACATTTGCAGCTCACATTTGAAAGTTTACTATAAACCTTTGAACATTAGTTCCTTACTACTAAATTGTATATAATTTTACGATGAATTGGGACAATCTGTAGCTAACCGCAGTAAGAGACCATTTTTTACAGCAAATAAAGCTTGCCGCATAATAGGGGTTTAAAAAATATTGTGTTAAATATTATAAGAGATAATGACATAGCATTGAGGTGAGGACTTTTTTCTATTGATGTCAACCAAAATAACAAAAAGTATCATAAGACCTACAGAAATGATGACTCTCTGATCCATTGCGGAAATGACGGGTAAATACGAGAAACTCCAAAAAAGGAAAAGTATACAATGTAATTGCGGAGAGACAGATATATGAGCAAATAAAATTTTAACGGGCAGCCGATTTCCTAGAAGACCACCTAAAATATGTAGAGACAGCTGGAGATCTACTTCCGAAATATTATTATTATTATTATTATTTTGATGACTTATATTTTAAGTGCGCAGTTTTGTAAAATCAATTACTCCAAGGGCGCACTAGAAAATGACTGACCTAACGACGTCTTTAGAAGTTTCTTAAATTTAACGTCACTATGCTCATACATAATACTAACAGGCTAATCCACGCTAACGGACCCGCAACGCTGAAAGCACAATCATAGAAACTTGCTTTATTGGCTCTGACTGGAATTGTTATGTTATTTGCACTTGTTTCTACTGATCGGAATGAACGTTGCCTTTGCGTTGGCATGGATGTCTCTCTGGTGTCGAGCCTTAAACACTGTCAAACACAATTTGTATTTTACTCGCTCTCGGATTTTAAGCCAGTGAAGTCCCTTCAGGAGCGGCGTGATATGACAGTATTTTTGTTGCCCCATAATCAATCGGGCAGCAGCATTTAATACCGTGGCTCTATCCTACTGCATTCCTCTTGGGCATGCTGGGGACCAATAGCTGAATGGGAATAAGGGATGGGCGCACACTTACCCATTTCTTCAGACTTATCAGGGGATTCTTTGAGAATTCCATCATCTTACTGGTATATATATCTAATGCGTTACTGGTATTACATATTTATTATATTTTACCTGTTCTCAATAGATGTCTGAAACTATAAAAAATGTTTGTAATATCATTTGAGAAAATAAACTGATTTGATTTGATTGATTTTATTTGAATGCGCTTTGTATTCTGCTTAATTGATTATTTGGCAATCCAGCGTGCATTCCGTTGTAATAATCTAAACGAGACACTACAAAAGAAATATCTTAAAGAAAGCAGAAGACGAAGAATAAGAATGACAGACTGCAATGAGTAATTGCATTATCGTTTGCGCTCCAACAACTATAATTTCTGCCTGTACACGCCTTGAGTATACAATATTATATTAATTAATGTCTCATATAAAATGCATTAATTACAACCTTACGACAATGTAATTATGATTACAAGATATTTAATATCTTTTGCTCTCCGTGGCCGCACACACGCAGCTGTAACTGCGCATGGCATTAATAAGTTTTACTTATTTATAACATGAAAATACTACCGTATAAAAAATCGATTAAATATTAATTAAACGTGTTCAAGCTAACGTAAAATTCGCGGAAGAGTGGTAAGAGCTCTGATCGCCTTACCGAAGATCCCGGGTTCGAAAATCGGTGATGACAGTATGATTGTCACACTGCCTTTGGTCTGGTGTAGAATTCACGTAACAATAAAACTGCGATAGACTAGATACCTAACATGATAGTCATGAGAATCAGTATAATAGCTAGAAACAAATTTTACACAGTAATTGTGTTCAAACGACTTGTTTTATATAAAAATAAAAATATATAAAAATCGACCACTTTATGGTGGATCTATCCTAAAAAAACTAACTAACTAACCATCACGCCGTCTCCCCGAAGGGGTAGGCAGAAAGAATGGCCTGCCATACTTTTCTTTCCTGGTATATTTCTCTTGTTTCCTCAACATTCATACATCGATTTCTCTCACTCCTCACATGGCCGACATTCAATATTTGATTTATTTGATCGTGCCACGATTTCCTCAGTCTTCCTCTATTTCTGGTTCCATTTACATCGTTAACTTACCATTCTTTCTTTATTCATTCTTTTCATATGTCCAAACCATCTTCATGATCCTTTCATTATTTTGTTCATAACACCATCATTCGCACCGCATTCATTTCTTATATTTTATTCGACACTCTATCGTCTAAGAGATCTCATTTCCACTGCATTTATTCTACCTTTATCATTTTTTTGCTAGTTCCATGCTCCGCTTCCATACATAAGGCTGGTGGATCTATCCTTGCTAATAATTAATCAACCTTAACTGTAGAAATCACGTAACTATAAAATGGCGATAGACTAGAAACCTATCACATGTCATGAGAATCAATACAATAGCTAAAAACAAATTGTACATAGTAATTGTGTTCAAACGACTTGTTTTATATAAAAAATAAAGATAAAAAAATAAATATCGACCTTTTATGGTGGATTTAACTATTGTTTTGAGTAACATAATTAATCTATCCTAACTCATTATGAATAGGCTTTAAAATATAATTTACTTGGAGACACTATAATAAAAATAATTTTATATATAATAATTAAATAAAACGGTGTTTCGACAGCGACCGGTTTCGCCAGGCTCGCTGGCATCGACAGAGTGGTGACACTGTTACAATGGAGAAACCGGTCGCTGTCAAAATAAAGACAAAACTGGAAGTAGCTTAAAAAAGATTGGATTTATTTAATTCCATCAAGAAATTTCAGTGAAATCATTCGTAAGCTTAAATAATTATTATGATAAAATGGATGATTTTTAAAGCTCTTTTTTCAAATGCGTTAGTTGTATTTTGCGGTACAATCGTATGTACATTTTTTTATGAATAAAATTGCAATTTTCCACATTCCTACGATTCGGGCATGGTTTACGAGTCCCTCCAAAAAAAGCCGTAAAGCTAAGCAAAACAAAGGTTGCCAATAACGATTCTCGCTGTAATAACAAGATACGAGTGAAATAAACATATTAAGTTATATATTGCGTTTTTATATTTTACTTTTACATTTCTTATTTAAAATTATAGCGTTTCCCGGCAGATCCGCGCTACAAAATTTATAGCATAGATTTTTTATAAGCAGTTATTATTTTGTAAGCGTAAACAGCCGCCGGTCGAGCGGGGAGACGACGTTAATAAAATAAAATACTATTTCCCCAGTGGCGGCTCGGGCCCGAGGGGTTCAGATGCAATACCGCCTCCGACCTATTTATTTGTAGGGCATCTTGAAGCTTGGCCCGTAAACTACATTCAAATTATCTCTTAAAAATCATCACATTGCATGCACGCGCTGCAAACAAGCGTGAGCTGGCTTAATTCAAAAAGTCTCCAACAGTATTCAATCAGCGCGAATGGTCTTCAAGTTACACCTATTTTTGTTTTGTTTTATTTTTTTATGTTACACCTGAGATAATAATTCGGCTAATACTTAATTTAACTAACTAACCATCAGGTCGTCTCCCCGAAGGGGTAGACATTACGAATGGAGTGCCACAATATTATTTCCTTACATATTTCTCTCGATTCCTCAACATGATACATCGTGTCATGTTCGCGCGTCGATTTCTCTGAATCCTCACGTGGCCGACGTTTAATATTTGATTAATTTGATCATGCTGCGTTTTTCTCGGTCTTCCACTATTTCTAGTTCCATTTACATCGTTGTCATATACTTTTTTAACCAATTCATTCTTCATTCATTATTTCCACGTGTCCAAACCATAGTATTTTATAAGTTTATGTACATGTCTAAAATAAATGAGTATATTGATGATTGAGGTATTAGTTTTGTAAAACTCCATTATTAATTTATAATATAATAGTAAACACGATTGTTTTATCGATTTACTTGGATTAAATTTATCACAATTTATAACATTTTTATAAATTAAATCCAAGTTTAACCACTAAATAATCGTGTTTACAAATATAAAATGATTAAATAAATTAGTATAATAATATAATTAATATGAATTGAAAAGTCTGTTTTCTAGAAGTTTTATTTCATTTATGGGAACAACTTGCTTCGCCTTTCTAATTTTGATAATTTCTTAACTAGGCGAAATATTTCATCCCCTAAAATATAATAAAATATTTAGAAACCATATGATTTTATTCGTTTTAATTATTTAGCATTCAGTTTTACACCATTGTTCAAGAAACAATAAATTCGAAATAATTATATTGATGGTTGTGGTTTTGATTTCGTAAAACTCCATTATAAAACATATAAAATAATGAATAAGCGATTGCTTTTTCTGTTTTACATTGATTATTTTTTAAATATAAAAATATATAAACACAAATTACAAATATGTTTTGCATTCACATACGGATGGTTTGAGAATGAACGAGCGGTATGAGAATGCCCTTGCAAGGCGAAACGAAAAATATGTTTATCTATGTATCAAAATTCAATTTAAACCCGAAAAAGCAATCGCGTTTTCTTATAAATTTTAGTAATAATATGTTACTCGGATGAAACCCACACATAAATAAATATATAGAAAATCCCCATTCCGCCTTTCTTACGACCACCACGTCTGACAAATTTTTGGGACTTGTATATATGCTACTATGTTAAATAACTTCACATTTTTTAGGTCAATCTACACTAGCGCCATCTATTAAGATTATTTGTATTTGTCTACAAGTATTTGTATACAATAAAAAAACGGATTGATTTACAACAAACTAGACTCATTTCAAACGGGTATGGTATTTTAAATATTGGAAAAACCCTCCGAGATCGTGTCCGCAACGTAGACATAAGAAAAACTTGCGAAATAGAGGATATCGTTCAGTGGACTAGATCCAGAAGAAGATACTGGAGGGACCATGTAGCCCGAATGGATGGTGACAGACTTGCATATACAGCCGCTTATGAAATCCCCTCCGGACACCGCCCACCTGGAAGACCGCCTAAGAGATGGAGGGACAGCTGGATCTCATCATCCGATGAGACATGATTTCTGTGTCACAGATCGTCAGATCTATTAAAAGAAGAAGAAGAAGAAATGTAAACAGTTGACTCATAAGATTATTGAATTATAAACACAACTCTGTATTTATAATTAAATAATCTTATGAGTTCGTTTCGCGTCAAAGACGTCCCTGTAGGTATGCAAGTGTCTAACAAGGTAATCAATAAAGTTCCCACCGTTCTAAGAATGTAATGTAAAAAAATATTGAAGCCGAACACATTGTAATGAGATTAGTAAAAAACTGTTTCTCTTGATACAAAGACTCGGCGGAGTAGAGATCGCGTCGGAGAATATATTGAAAGACACGGGTAATAATGCACACATTATATCGATGTATGGAAATGTATACGTGCACACCACTACTACAATTTTCTGTTTTCTAGAAAACATTTTTCTCATACGTTCAAACGGTTCAATTAATTAAAAATTTATGATAAATTCATAATCAGAGACCAGAGACCAACATATTTATTTATTTATACATAATACACTAATGTGACATAAAAAAAGAAAAACATTTAGGCGACTCATTTGGACACAAAAGATAAAACAACGACATGAAACCAAAAAAAACATAAGAGTACATAATTGCGTAGATTTTCACGGTTGACAGCAATATTTTTTATGTGTTTTTGGGTAACACCGTGTGATAACTCCTTCTCGACCGACGTTTCGGAGATCGTTGCAGTCGATTCGGAGATCGTTGCTTTCATGTTAGTGAAAGTACGTTCAGAAGGCAAATACTCTTAATTCTGGAGAGTATCCTGTCTTCCTAATGTTGAACCATCTCTTATGCGTTTCTGGTAGTATACTATATATAATATATTATTTTACCTGTTCTCAATAGATGCCTTAAAAATAAATTTTGTAATGTCTGTTGATGAAATAAACTGATTTGATTTGATCTACCCTGAAGATGGAGACTGAATATTTTTAGAGAACTCTTACCCTGAAGATGGAGACTGCAACGATCTCCGAAACGTCGGTCGAGAAGGAGTTATCACACTGTGTTACCCAAAAACACATCAAACATATAAGAGTACATATCAGAATGAATCCAAATATGTCGACGTCAGTGAGGAAGTACTGTTCCCAGAATTTGTAATATATTTTTTTATGAAAACTGCCTCACTGACACTAAAAATGTCCAAATCCGAGACGATTAGATTCTACATCCGAACTGCTTTTCCTTCTGGCATCGCCAAAGCAGGTTGGTTCTGCGTGACTGAGCAAAAAACAATTGATGTCATCGCTGTCGCAGGTAATTATCAGGAACAAAAATACCTATTTGCTCCAGAACATAGGGGTTCTCAATAGAGCCCCGAAGCTTGAAAAAATGCGTTGGCATTAATCCTTCCTTCCTCAGTTCGATAGAGTTAAAGAAGATAATGATGAGCAGACTGCGTGGAAGATGACTGGGAGAAATTATAAAGATACGGATAATAGAAAGGGATGGCCAGGGACTGTTGTGGAAGAGGCCGAATCCCACACCGGGATGTAGCACCGAGAAGAAGATAAAATTTATATGCCATTGTTTAAAAGAAGTTCCCGCCACATACTCGAGGCTGTTATAGGGGGTTGCGGCGCCCTTTCGTCAGCCTCGTTCTTACATTCCCTAGGCCTGGCCCCGGTCCATCCAGGACTTACATTTAAAGACGGTAACAGCAAGGGGGTACCAGACCACATTTAATCTACAATATGTTCCGCTGTACTTCATTCAATAAATAAACAAAATATATTATACAAGAACATTTCAATATAATACAATTGATTTAAATCAGAATCTTCTTTTTCTTAGTTTAGGTCGTATGACGTGTTTGTGATGGTGAGCTGTCCTGAGACGATGACGTCCATCCATCTCTAACAGGACAACAATAAATAGTGGAAGAATGAATCATCTGCACTATGATGATCTAAATACACATTTGTTAAAAAGGCGTTGTCGAAACCAAAAATTTAAAATAATGGTATTGCAATTTTTCGTCGAAGGAATCGGGTCGTATTAATGTTTGAACCTTTGGATCAAGAGCCCAGCGTTCTATAACACAGACAAAGATGGACCTCGAATCACTAGTTTCAACATTTGATAATACCCTAGCAAAACAAAACATCCTACATCAATTAAATTTAATAAAACTTCTAGAAAACGGACGTTTTCATCAATATTTAATATTTAATATGGAGTTTTATTTCGTGTTTCAAAAAATGATAAGCATTTTTTTTTTATTATATTCTTATTCTTTGGATAACGTCTCCTTAATTTAAAATACTTTTCTAGCACTTAAAATACTGACTAACTATTTTGTTAAAAAATTGATAAAGTTTTAAAACTTCTAGGGAACAGATGTTTTTATCAATATTAATTATTAAATTAAATTTTCCGTACTCACTGTATTTAAAATGGTAAATATTACCCATAAACCAAAAGAATTGAATTAATTTGTTCCTTTCATGTTTTTAACCATTCGATTCATTAAATGGTGAAAAATAAAATAATTATTTTGATTGGCCCGCGATACATAAAAAAGATAACCAAATGTTAACAAAAAATATTGTTACTAAGTAATTTGATTAATTAAAAATGCACAAACCCTTCGAGAAGATAAAAATGTATACCCATCAATTAAGTTCAGTCAGGTGCAGCGAGGAAAAATATGCGAGAAAAAAAGAGGCAGCGGTATACCGATCGCGTCAAAAAATCACCATGATATTTAATAAACGCATTCTCGCGGCAATGGAAATAATACTCGCCGCCAGAGTTTCGGTCGAGGCGGCTGCGACGGGGAGCGAGGCCGGTGCAGCGACGCGCGTGTTTATAATGCGAGTGTTGCAGTTGCATTTAGGTACCTACTTGCGTTTTTTTGCCCGGCCGGGACTCGAACCAAAGCGACCGTGCACAAACAGCGGCTACTCCCCTACTTTGCGCCTGCTGATAAAGAGCAACATTGATGCCAGTGATTTCAAAATAGTTTTATTTACAAAAATGGTAAAAAATTTAATTTACAAAAAATTAGATTTTTTTTATTAATATGCATTTTTTTTATTAATATGATTTTTTTTACACGCCTATTTCCGAAAGAACTTCTAAAATTAAAACAATTACTTCTTCTTTATTATTATTTGTATTAAAATATTTAAAAAAAACATCCAATACTAGCTGACCCGGCGAACTTCGAACCGTCTCAGTATCAATAAATGTTGTGTGAACTTATTAGTTGAATAAAATTCAGTTATTTATTAAGTTAAAATGCATACTCAAAATGAATTAAGTTCAATTCTAAATAATCAAATAAAATCAGTTTATTAACTCAACAGACATTACAAACAGCATAAATTTTTAAGGCATATACAGCATAATACAAGGATCTCATGAGAGAGGGTTCGACATTGGGGATATATATGATACTCTCAAAAGTCAGGAGTTTTTTTGTTTTCCGAACGTACTTTCACTAATATGAAAGACGTCGATCTCCGAGGAGACCGCGATCAACAGACTAATTGCTCTTCCAACCGGTGTCACCAGAGGAAGATGGCGGCCGGTAGATAAAACAATTTATGCTGTCGCTGTCGGAGAAATCCATTAGGGACAAAAATACAAAATAGCCACAAATTTTATACGTAATCTTTTTTTATGTCTCAAACAAAAATAATCTTTAAATGGTTGGTTGGTTAGACAGCCGTTGTCGTCCACTGCTGGACATAGGCCTCCCCTATAATTCTCCACGTATCCCTGTCTTGTGCCTTTTGCATCCAATCGCCAGCAATTCTTCTATAACTATTGTACACGTAAAAAACCCAAACAATTTAAGATTCGCGGATGACATCGTACTAATATCTGAAGATCTGGATGAAGCACGTGTCATGCTGAAATAGCTCATGAGAGTGACAAAAAAAGTAGGGTTCTGAATAAACACAACCAAGACCAATATAATGACGAATCTGATCCTCGGCGGTGCTATAGAGATTAACAAACTTTAAATAAGATGCATGTAATATCTTGCCTAATAAAAATGTTTACCTCTCCCCATTTAGTTGTGTTGATATTAAAGACTTAATGGTTACAATGTATTGTAAAAGTTTGAGGATCGCCAGCGCCACCTTTCGCAGCCGACGTACTCTACAGACGCTATTATTACAAGAAACTCAGCCGTACGTAGGGGTTATACAATATAACTACATTTTTATTTTTATAATAGTTATTACACCGTCGTTCGCCGAGGGCCGGGGGGGCGGCGGGTGCGGGGGAGCGAGGCGGCGGGAGGGGACGGGAGGGGACGCTCTCCAAATCGAGCAATAAAAATGATCATAATACTTATAATAAGAAACGGAATAACGGATACTTGTGTAGGTGCGTAATGACGCCAGTGTGTGTGCTGCGTATTGACGCGGCTTCGGGGGGCACGCTTTGTGTGAGGATAATGTAATTTTCTTCAGACATTAAATGAACAAATAACGAGGATATACGACCGCGTGAATCATCCACTAACTTCACTGCACTCCGGTCTGTGCTTGCCGCATTTGCCTTTCACCTATGACTACCCAATTAAACATCTAAATATCTTATTTATTATAATAATTAATTAAAACAATGTTTTAATAACTACTTAACTTTTTATTATTCCTCGTAACACTTATTATATTTTTTTATAAGGATTAATTGTATCTCAATTGAGACGAAGATGTAAATTGTTTTCTGGGAACACAATATGGTGGCTGAGGCGCTTACAGGACTTATGACCTGTCACTGGTTGGGTTGAGCGATCGCTTTATGTTTAACAACATTCCCCATTCTGCCCTTCTTACGACCACCACGTCTGACATTTTTTATTTTATAAAACGATCGAAATGTTTCGAAGCTACCACACCTTCACCTTCACACCCACGCCATAAGGGTTTTTATCGTTCTCCTAATGAAGAAGGTGTAAAACCTTCGAAACATGTCGAGAAAAGTAAACTCAAATGTGAAACAACAGTATTGCAATTAACAAAACATTGTCGTTATAAAATTACAAATTGTTATCGCCTTAAGCAAGTTTATCAAACATTAATAAAACACTGTTTTAAAGATTATCAAGTGATTTTATTGAAATCTCTTGATGGAAGTACATTTTAAAATATATTTAAATAAAACGATGTTTTTTAACTGCTTCCTCTTTTGTCGTTATTTAAACAGCGATCGATTTCGCCAGGCTGGCTGGCATCGATAGACTGGTCAGTCAGTTCTCCCGATGATGAAGTGTAAAACTTTCGAAACATGTTGAGAAAATGAACCAAAAAGTGGACAAAACAGCGTTTTAATTAATTATCTACATTGTATAAAAAATACAATATAGAGGATCAAAATGTTAATTAAATACATCTTAGTTTAGAGCATCTTATACAACCGATTCCGGTATAATCATTATATTACAATTTTAAAACTTATGTTTAAATTGAATTTCGGTATATACAATACTATATTTTAAATATGATATTACCAAAAACATTGTACCTATTCCACAACAAAATTTTAACAAACAGATTTATATCAACTAAATTTTATGTGTTTTGGGGCCACACAAATCATGCCCCCGAATAAACTAACAACCCACCAAATCACCTTCCAACAATGTTCCCATCAGACGTAAGAGGAATAGCCACATGAGCTGAACCTCTGTAAGCCAGAAGATCCAAGTCCGAGTCCAAATCCAATGATTTCAGTATAAACTTTTACTCCGGTATATACGAGTATACCATTTTCAAATGCATAATTTATCAATTATTGTATACAGGCACTCTAAACACATCTGAAAAAAAATCGTTACTCATATTTTTGTCAAGTGATTGACCCTTTAAAATAAAAATACAAAAAAAACTTTTACTTATGCAAATGAATTGTAATATAAATTAGAAAAATATATGTTGAAATTTACTCGGAAATAAAAAGGAAAAAACATCAAATCCGTCACAAAGTGCAAAGCTAATATATGTTGATATGCAGAGGGTGTGTTTTTGAATTTGTCAGTTTAACTCGCCCACTAATGATATTACAAATAACATACACAAGTTTAATTACACCCAGTTTAACCCCGCATCGTGCGGCTGACTTCATTTGCAGTAAAAAAAATGGACTCGAATTGCAATCGGCTACATTTACAACTCAAGTTTACTATCGTAATATTACGGTGAACTGAGACTATCTGAATGAACATTAAAACTGTTTACTTTAGTTCCTTATTATAGATTCATTCAAAATATGAGTTGCAAACGTAGTCTGCCGCAGTTCAAAACAATTTTTGAACTGCAAATAAAGCCAGTCGCGGTTTACGGGTTAACTAATTTTCAACGCCTTATAAAGGGCAAACCAAAATTTAACAAGGCGAATACGTATTTAAAAAGTCGTGCGTGTATGCGTATATAAAAGCTGAGTTCTGTTCCGTTATTTTATATATATTCATTTAATGTTTTGTAATATTTCTATATTTATGATAAGACGTAATATACATGAACATAAATATTTATTTATTATATTACTTATTTTACTTATAAGACTAAATGTAAAAATATTTGTTACAATATCTACAAAAATGCAATGAAAACTCAAAGTTACAAAAAAAGGAAAACATTTTGAGAGATGTTAATATTCAATTTTGTTTTTAGGTTTATTAACCAAAATTTATAATATGATCCGATAGCTACAGATAAGTTAAATTCTAACACAAAATAGTCAGCATAAAATAAATTTATTTTAAATATGACTAATGATAAGCGTCTGAGAATTAAAAAAAACAATAAAGCGTACCTCTAGACTTGATTCCACCTCCCACACTCCTTTCTTTTAGTATGTATAATAATTTTAGACATCTGCGGTCCGAAACATACTTAAGACAATATAATAATCAACTTATATTTGATCGTATTTCTTTTTATTATAATGTATTGTTAATTTCTAAACAAGCTAGCTTATTATGGAAAGCTTAGTATGGAAACTAGTAAAAAAACTATCTTACTATATAACCATCGCGCCGTCTCTCCGAAGGGGTAGGAAGAAATAATGGAGCGCCACACTGTTATTTCCTAATATTCAACGTGTCATGAACGCACGTCGATTTTCTAACTCCTCACGTGCCCGACATTTAATATTTGATTGATTGACACGTTTTCCTCGGTCTTCCGTTTACGTCCTGGGACCCAGACCCGGTGTTGCAGCGGGAACTTGGAGGCATGGAACCAAGAGATCCGTACGATGACCCAGCAGACACTTATAACGAGCACCGTGAGAGCCGGTCGCCTAGCATGGATTGGGCACGTATGCCGAGCCGAAGAGGCCAGAGCAATCAAGACCCTGTACGCGTCTAGACCGACTGGAGTAAGACCTCTAGGAAGGCCTAGACAGCGCCTATTTGACAATGTTCTGGCTAATCTGGCTAGGTTGGGCGAATCGGACTGCTGGGAACAAAAGGCGCAGGATCGAGGAGCTTGGCGAAAAATCATCGAGGAGGCTAAAACTCTTCAAGAGTTGTATGGCCATAGAAAGTAAGTTCCGTTTACGTCGTTTACATGTACTTTCTACAGTTTTTTTTTTTTTAAGGAAAAGACTAATACCAAGGATTTAAATCAATGATATTAGAATTTACTATTACAATCTTTAATGTGAGCAGAAAATAGCTCATTATTATGAAGAAGGAATCTGGTCGTGTCCAGGCTTGAACCCAAGTCCCCTGGATCAGGAGCCAAGAGTTCTATCCCCTAGACCACCACCCGGTCAAAACATTTATTTTAGAAATTCGTGGAACTGTTTTTTTTTTACAATTTACATGAAACAATTTGATTAAATATGAACACCCCCAATGCATTTAACAAAGACCTCGCAAAAAAAAAATCGAAGCAGGATCGTAGTTCGATAAGAAATCAAACGCTCCACCCACCAGACCACAACCCTTCTGTATGGCAACGATTAGTAATTGTGTTTCTGACGTGGCGCAATCCTAAATATTCCCAACCCCTCCCTGGTCCGCGATACGCGGCGAACGGTAGATTATAAAATGAAACGTGGAAATATGATACGTACGCATACATATATCATCGGTACATACATAGAAAATTCATTCTTTCATTTTAAAACGAGAAAGGAAACAATTCCCTTTTATTGCCTTCCATTAAAGCAAAAAGTTATTATTTTATTTGAATGTTTTACGTAGGTAAGTAGAGGAACACCGAAACTTGGAATGGCCCGAAACATCTATTATTAAATATATACGATTCGGAAAGTATTTTCGAGGAAATGAGTAGGTACTTTATGCCTGTGTGTGTCGGCTGTTGGGTCTGTCTGTGTGTTCGTGCGGCTAGTGTGTGGTGGTGCCTTCAATTAACCGAATATTATGTGGAACCGGTTGTGGGCTATTTATATCGTGAAGTAAATGGCTAATCAGATGAAATAATGCTTCAAAATTACGTTTCGTCAATTGAGGTGAACGTGGAGTGCATGGAAACAATGTAAAATGAAAAACGACACGATAATTTTATAATTTGCCCCATTTCCATAGAAAAAATACCGATGATTCTTAATTCAAAACATTTTATACCCACCCTTAAAATAGTAATTAGAATGAATTTTTAAAGTGTGGTACTGGCGTAGTATGAATGAATTTTTAACTACTTCCACTTTTGTCTTTATTTCGACAGCGAGTGGTTTCGTCAGGCTGGCTGGTATCGACAGACTGGTGACAGCGTTACAAAGTTACTCCTTTATACGAGTATAAACATAGATCAAGGGACTGGTAAACTTGATTCTATACAAAATAATAGTGCAAAATTTCCTGAATTTCTGTTTTCAATGCAATGGAATTTAAATTGATTTTTATTGTATTTTATGGGAATGATATGCATCGCCTTGCTAATATATTTAATAATGCTTTAAATGGCAAAACATGTCAATCGCATAAAATATATGAAAACTTCTAGAAAACAAACGTTTTCATTCGTATATTTTATTTAACACAGTTTTACATCATTGTTGAAGAAACAATAAAAAAAACTCTTAAATTCTTAATGTTGGTAAAATGAACGACCCTTTGTGGTAGAGTGGCAAGATCAATGACTGCCATACCGAAGGTCCTGTTTAGATATCGAGCGATAGCAGTGTGTTTATCACACTGTCTTTGATTTCTAACTAACCGACTATCACGCTGAAATGTTTTCATAATTGAAGCTTTGAAACATTAAAGATGTGTAAGAATGATTTTTTTATATTCGGGTGGTGGTCTAGGGGATAGAAGCCTTGGCTCCTGATCCAGGGGACTTGGGTTCAAACCTGGACACGACCAGATTCCTTCTTCATAATAATGAGCTGTTTTCTGCTCACATTGAAGATTGTAAAACTAAATTCTAATATCATCGATTTAAATCCTTGGTATTAGTCTTTTTAAAAAAATAAAAAAATTAACTGCTCTTTCCATCATTACACCACGAGCCAAATCGATGTAAAGGATATAGCTCATATTGATTCTCATGACATGTTATAAGTAGCTAATCTTAGCTAATTTCAATCCAATTTCAAGCAAAGTGTAACATTTGCGCTAGTTCTTGGGATGCCACTTGGGCCTTGAATGTGGTATTTTCCCGTTGCATTCCGAATGTGTGTATAGCAGTTTATTTGAATCAGTACACATTTTTTTTTTATCTATTGCTTCTCACGAGTTGTGAGAGGTAGTTAATCTATCGCAATTTTATTGTCACGTGAATTCAACACATTCATTAGAAGGCGTCGAAGCAAGGGCAGATAACGTAAGGACAAAACAAGTTTTGAGGACTTCCGAAATGAAGACACTAAGGACGATAGTAGGTAAGACGCTGAGGGATCGCGTGAGGAACACCAGAATAAGATAGATATGTGAGGCTGAGGATATTATAAGATGGAGCAGACAGCGAAAAAGGGACTGGTACAGTCATGTTCAGAGAATGGACACCAATAGACTCCGCATAATCAACCTCATGGGACTCGTCCTCGTGGAAGACCTCCTAAAAGATAGAAGGACAGCTGGAAATCTACCTCACAGGAGGAGCAACACTCTGGAGAACAGACCGCATAGGTCTACAATAAGGAAGAAGAAGAAGAAGAAGAATTCTACACCAGACTAAAGATAGTCTGAATACCACACTCCCATTGTCGGGAATCGAACCCGGGATTTTCGGTGTGCCAGTCTTAGCACTTGCCACTCTTCCACGAAGATCGTCGTTTTATTTTATTTTTTGAATAATAGTTGCCCATTTATATCTTATATAAGGAGGTTATTATGTTATATAAGGAGGTTATTATGTTATATAAGGAGGTTATTATGTTATATAAGGAGGAACTACGAGTATTACATGAAAGGGCCGAGAATATTTTTTTTGTATTGGGAATCGATACGACTTTGGTGGGACGCGTCCTTCCAGACAAGACGCTCACTATATTCGATGTTCGTCTTCCACCGTCTATCCGGCGACAGCGACAGAACACTTAGGAAATTGGATCTAAATAGAGGCACGCAATTTAAACATTAGACAAATGCATCTCATTGCACAAGGAAGCCGCAGCTATTGCGGCCGGATGGACAGGGACGGCTGCAGAGATGGATTTCATACACATAACATTTTGCAAAATATTTATAAATTATATTATATATATAGTATATACATATTTTTTTCATAACTATAACAGTAAACGATAAATACGGTTTATTTATACGGCACATGATATATGTAGAATTTTATAAAAAATGATGTATCTTATCTGTGTATGGTAGAGTGTCGAAATAATAAGTGAACGCGGTGCGAATGAAAGTGTTATGAACAAAATAATGAAAGGATTTAACACATATAGAGAATGAATGAAGAAAGAATGGTTAAAAAAAGTATATGTTTACCATTTAAATGAAACTAGAAAAAGCGAAGGACCGAGGAAAACGTGGCATGATTAAATAAATCAAATGACGCGCGTGTATGACACGATGTATGCATGTTGAGGAAAGGAGAGAAGTATCTCTGGAAAGGAAAGTCTGGCAGTCTATTATTTCTGCCGACCGCTTCGGGGAGACGGCGTGATGGTTAGTTAGTTATGCTAGTAAACGATAAATACGGTTTATTTATAAGTGATATAGAATTTTAGTAAAATGATTATAAAAATATACGTATTATAAGTATAAAATAAAATAACACTTCGTATATTATCTACAAAATTGTTATTTTACCCATGCTTCATTAGGACGATGTGAAAATACTATATAAAATACAGTGTTACATAAACATATCGACTAACAATAAGGTTTTAATTGGATATTTTCGCAGCTGTCATAATATATTTGGATACAATCGAATCTTGGTGTTGCGCCATCCCGCTGTCGATCTGCAGCGATTCCTTGTCATTTTTTGACAGTTGACAGCTAAGTTGCCGCTGGCCGTTACATTATCAGGATACTTAACAGAATATAAACTAATGAATAAGTTTAAAAACAAATACACTTTTTCACTTAGTATAAACCACTTTATTTGAGAAAGTAGCGCCAACCGCTTTCACTCTGTAGCGAGGTAGGAGAAAGCTCGCTACAGAGTGAAAAACTAACTAACTAACTAACCATCATGCCGTCTCCCCGAAAGGGTAGAGAGAAAGAATTGACTGCCACACTTTAACCGATGCGACACTCCATCCTTCTCTTTTCGCTTCGCGGGAGACGCGGTGTGATGGGTTGCGAACCTCATCGCCAGCAATAGATATCTCCTGCGCACACTTCGACCGTCCGATCGTCCACAAAATAAATTTAAAACAAATAATATAAAATACAATGATATAAAATAAAATAACAAAAGAAAAATATTTTAACACATCGCACCGTGAGTGTAAAACCGAGATAACTGCAAATATAAATTTTGGAGATATGGGAGCTTAAATACTTCATATTGCTTGGAAAAACTGTTTTTTTTTTAAAATAAACCAATGATTTTCGGTTTATAGGTATATTACTATAAACCGAAAATCATTGGTTTATTTAAAAAAACAGTTTTTCCAAGCAATATGAAGTCTTAAAACTCCCATATCTCCAAAATTTATATTTGCACTTATCTCGGTTTTACACTCACGGTGCGACATAATGTTCTTTTAAGATGATTCACATATTGTTTATTTAATTTATGTTCCAAGTATCCACCGTTTCTTTTTTAATTTGCTGTAATTGGGCAAATTTTTTTAATATGTCAAACTACCAAATAATGACATCTTATCAAAGTAGAATAATTATATTCCGTTTAGAATATTTCGCTAAAGAAACATGTGTATATCTCGTCACAGGAAGAAATGCAACAAAACAGATAAATCACGAATCCGACCCTGTTCGCGGAGCAGCGGATGGAACCGCTGAATTGGCGGCGCGAATTGTATGATGCTGGCTACCATCATTCAATAAGTCGCATCTATGTATAATAATCCGCTCCGCAAGTGGCATGAGACGCAAGTGGGGTAGGCCTGTTGCAGAAGCGGATATTAACAATGAAACAATTATTCTCCATGCCTATAGCTCCAACCCCTTTTGCAAGGAAGTGACCCAAAAATAGCAAGAAGATAAATAAGACCAATAATAAAATAATGAGTGCATTCTGGTTTATACCTTGTCGTGACAACGGTACTTAATATCCATATTTAAACGTTTTCGATTATTGCTAAATTATTACTAATACTTTTCGGTGTTACGTCCAGGTGTGGGAATTGGCCCCCTCAACAACATTCCTCGACTGGTTTCTGTCCCTGGCCACTTTTTTCCAATCCCCAGCTTTTTCCATTTTCTCCCAGTCTTCTTCCGCGCAGTTAAAATATTTAATTAATTATTGTTTTTTTTTTATATTTCCTTTAATAATAACTTCAATGAATTAAACATATTTAAAAAATATGTATTTAATATTGATTAAAAAATATTTTTTCTATAAGTTTTATTCTGTATTATGTGATTAATATGTTTCATTTCGACGTTTTACACATTGTCCATTCTAGTTTTTACCATGTCATGACACTAGTACTTACATAATATTAGCTCCAATAAATTTTGTTAAGAATAATGAAAAACTCAATAAAACTTAATTAATATTGATGAAAACGTCTGTTTCCTAGAATTTTATTGTATTTTATGATAGTGACATGTTTTCCTTAGATTATAAAATGTATTTGCTTGAACAAAATATCAAGAATATTCAAGAAGATAGACTATTAAAAAATCGAAGAATGGTGAAAAACTCCGTTTGAATTAATGTAAAACTATTATTTTTCTAAATTTCAGATAAACGTAAGGCGTTAAAACTGTGGATTTCCATAATGTCGAATTTTTATGAATTAAAACACTGTTTTTTCCACTTTTTAGTTTATTTTTCTCGACATGTTTCGAAGGCTTACACCTTCATCATCGGGAGAACGATATAAGTTTATAATATTATCCCGATAATGAAAGCGTAAGTCTTCGAAACATGTCGAGAAAAATAAACTCAAAGTGGAAACAAATAGTGTTTTAATTCATAAAAATTCGTTAAAACAAATATATTTAAAATATTTAAAAAATTATTTTTACACTACTTTATTTCGTTTCGTAAAATACCAACCGGTTTCGTATTGCCACAACTTAGTAAAAACAACAAAACAAGCGGTTGAGATTTCAATGGGTTCACATCACGGCGATTAGAACATTCGTCCTTAAAGTGAAAGGTTTCAAATACAATTTTCGGTCATTGTACCGCGTGTTTTAATACATACGAGTTTGAACATTCCAAGACATATATAATACAAACTTCATAGTAAGCTTGAATATAAGCACGCATTCCATATATTAAAATCGATGCACTTTTCTAATCTAAATAACAATCTCAACGTGTTCCGGTCGAGCGTAGTTCCTCCCGTGGGCGTATACAATCCCATCCTTTAAACAAGCAGGTATAAAAATGGTTCAACATTATAAGAACATTTAATTACTCCTAACCATATCAATTAGTAAGACAAATTTTATTTAAGATGGCTAACATACATACAATATATAAATATTAAATATATGTAGGTACACAACAGAATGTTAGTAACAGACGTTTAATATGCAATTTGGACAGGTTAACATTATAGCATAAAATTAAAAATATCTGTATTATTAAATTTTTATTTTAGGTTTCCAATTAATAAGTTTCCTAGTTTCTCTTCATAGTGGTTTAAATCAGCGTTTCCCAAGGGTCGATGCCGCCCACTGGTGGGCGTGTAAGAAAAGATCTAAGGGGGCGTTTTTATTCCAAGGCAAATTTGGGGTCGTCGATGTACAAATGCCGCCCCCTGGGCAATAGTCGCAAGATCACGCTGTAAAATTTGATTAATACTAAAAATATATTATAACATATCATAATACAATCAAATATTTTTTTTTCGCAAAAAGACATTAAAAATATTGTTACATGATACTTTAAGACATAAGTCATACTATATTCGAGAACAGGTAGAATATTAGGAGAGAGAAATTGTTTGACTTTAGGAAGACAAGATATTATCGAACAATATTAAGAGTATATTGTACATTTATTAATATAAAGGACGTCGATCTTTCAAAATATCGTGTTCAGAAAATTGCTTGCTCTACCCAGCGGTGTCACCGGAGGCACGTTGGTTCTGCGCAGGTAAAACAATGTATGATGGCGCTGTCGGAGTTATCTAATATTAGTCTAGTATTTTTCACCTAAGAGTGGGTTCCGTCATTTCTTAAAAACGTGGGACATGACCCAACAAAGTTTTGAAACTATGTCGCACCGTGAGTGTAAAACCGAGATAACTGAAAATATAAATTTTGGAGATATGGGAGTTTAAAGACTTCATATTGCTTGGAAAAACTGTTTTTTTTTTAAGTAAACCATTCTTTTCGGTTTATAGGTATAGTACTATAAACCGAAAATCATTGGTTTATTTAAAAAAAAAAACAGTTTTTCCATGCAATATGAAGTCTTTAAACTCCCATATCTCCAAAATTTATATTTGCAGTTATCTCGGTTTTACACTCACGGTGCGATGTGTTGATTTTTTTAAAAGAATGGGAGTCAGTGTGATTTTGGAAGGGCGCGGCGAGTCAAAAAAGGTTGTGAACCTATTGTTGAAAAGGTTGAAATAATTTATTGAATTTTATTTTAAACAAATCTTCATTTAAATTATGTGAAATATAGAGAATATAAAATATGTTATATTTTTATATAAGGTGATCAAAAAATCTTTATTGCGCATATATATTGTTTATCATTTGTATGTACATCAGGAGAATAATAACAAAATTTTAACAGTATAATAAATAACTTAATTAAATTAAACCAATAAATAATTTTAACAATATAACAAATGACCGAAATGTGTTTGTGAAGAGTATTATAAAGTGCTATAAAAATACTAAGTCCAGTTATTTTTATTCATTAAGGCTAATATAGAAGAAATAAAATAATTGTTTAAATTAAAAGGTAATTAACATTTACTTTTTACTCTTTAATTAAAGAAAAAAACACTTAATATTGCAACATTGTTGAATGAATGAACGTCAATACAATATTTTTATTCATAACTAACTAACTAACTAACCATCACGCCGTCTCTCCGAAAGGGTAAGCAGAAAGAATGGACTGTCACACTTTAACCGATGCGGCACTCCATCCTTCGCTTTTCGCCTCGCGGGAGACGCGGTGTGATGGGTTGCGAACCTCATCACCACCAATAGGCTTCTCCCACACTTCGATCGTCCAACATCCACAAAAAATAATGTAAAATACAATGATATAAAATAAAATAACAAAATAATAATAATTTAACAAAAAATGTTCTTTTTAGATGATGCACACATCCCACAGTTATTTAAAAAAAAAATAATATTGCACATATGTTAAAAATATATACCTGAAAATAAATACACTCTGTTATTATGACAATGAACTTCAAAATTGTGATTAACCATGCTTTTGTAACTCATCCCATTAAGTCAACCGGACACAAAAAATAATTTTAAAAAATATTTGACGAAGGTTCACAAAATAAAAGACGTGTATTAGATATATTTTGTATATAATATTAATTTTAACTCGAGAAGAATTAATTATAGCCTTAGCGAAAGTACGAACATGAAAAATGATTTTATGGCATTTCACGTTTTACCACAAAGTATACTGAAGGCGTAAAAATAAAAATAAATCTTCTCGTTAGCATAGTCATGAATTATATGCAAGGAAATAAATAATAAAATTTGTCATGTGAACAAGACGCTTAACTTTTGATCCATGAGACCTGAGTTCGACACAACAATCTTCACCAAAATAAGTATAAGTATAGATAAAGGGAAAAAAATCGATTTACACCTTATTTTGCTAAAATAATTAGCTCTGGTTTGATTATCCATAAAATCGATTATCCGGAACACCTAAGGTCCCAATTAGTCCGGATAAACGACGTTCTACTGTATGATAATAGAGTCAAAATAATATAGACCTAAAACTGAGAATACTCCTCATCAAGACATATGTATGGAGTGTCTCGATGTATGGCTGCGAGACATGGTGCCTATCCGAAAGGGATAAGCGGAGACTAGAGGCTTTTGAGATGTGGTCCTATAGAAGACTATTAGGATTTTCCTGGAGAGACCACATCACGAATGAGGAACTCAGGACCTTGTCCGAAAGGCGTGCAAGATGGATCGGCCATGTAATACGTCAAGAAGGCCTCTTGCATGTCATAATGGAGGGTATGACTGAGGGGACGCCCACGCCGAGAGTACCTGGAGGACCTGTTGGTGGACGTGCGCTGCTCATCATATGCAGATTTCAAAAGAGCCGCACAAGACAGGGAAGAATGTAAGAGAAGACTAGAGGAAATTGCTGCAAACCAATCCCAGGATTGAAACCAGGGAAGAAGACTGTATGCAGTTTCGTTCCATGTGTGATATACGAGTAGAACGAAACTGCGTCTTAATATTTTTTGTACTAAGTGCCTGTTTTGTTTCAATCATTCATTTTATAAGCAGACTCAGAGTTTTAAGATAATCTCTCATACGCCCTCGAGGGCATGAGTTATGAAATTCAGTTAATTTTGCGAAAGAAAAATAGTCTTTGGCAGTTTACATAACTTGAAAGATTATATTGGATTTAATGAATGAATGGCACAAGCCGGGGCACGTAAATAAGGTGGTTAAATAAATATTTTGTTGCAGGACCGTAAATAGTTTCTCAGTTGTTTTACATGTAACTTTATGTGAGCATTTACGACGGGCGCCCCGGCGGGCGCGGGGCGACATCCAAAACTCGGAAATCCGCCGCGATGTCGAAGCATTAGTACAGATGTCACCCGCCCACGGGTGCTAGGAGCCGACCTTTTTGTCGAGGACCGCATCTCCAGCAATTATACAACAGTTGGCTGTGGCAGATGAATGGTAAAGTGCAGCTTCCTGTAAACTACACGGTGGTCTGATGTTAAGTAACACTCTCGGAGGCGCTCTGATGTGGCCAATTCAGAATGTAATTAATGTTGTTGTGATGAGGAAGACGTTATCAATTAACTCCTGCCGCCCAAACAATATTTTAAAGTACTGAGATAATCGGGTTTTCAATTTTAAAATGTTATTTTTTGCCTACGTGCATGTTAAAGAATCAGATTTTGATGTATATTTAACAATTAATACATTAATAAAGCAGGAAATGAAAATAAAATGTACAATATTATTTTATGCAATACGGAACTGTAATAAATATACTAATGTTATTTTGATATTTTATAATACGAGTATAACACATAAATGCCATTAAATCTAACAGATATCGTTAGGTTTAAATTTATAATGTATTATTTTTTATGAGGCTACTTTTTACTAATTTATATTTACCCGATGATGATAGCATTGGTTGAGGGAACAGCTGTCGCGAAAAAAATAAATAATGAAAAATTGTGATACCATAAGTAGCGTTTTATATTTTAACATTTAATAATGTTGAAGTATCATAGTGTTTCAGCCAAAACAATGGACTATTATAAATTCTGTATGCTTCGCGATGCATGCACTAATCAATAATTATTTATAGAGAATCATAAATTAAGAATCTTTGAAATATCTCCTCTATATCTCATCTCTATGTCTCATCTCAATGTGTCATCTCTATGTCTCATCTCTATTTCTCATCTCTCTGTCTCATCTCTCTGTCTCATCTCTATGTCTCATCTCTCTGTCTCATCTCTCTGTCTCATCTCTCTGTCTCATCTCTCTGTCTCATCTCTCTGTCTCAACTCTCTATCTCATCTCTCTGTCTCATCTCTCTGTTTCATCTCTTTGTCTCATCTCTCTGTCTCATCTGTATGTCTTATAGCTGTCTCATATCGAAATAGTGTCATTTAAATGTGATGTCGAGGAAGACTATGGAAACCATAGCGTTAATCAATAAATAAAATAAAATAAGATTATTTGTAGGTCTGTCCATGATACCTACCTTCTACGGATAACGCTGTGGTGGTTAATCAATTAGTTGGTACAAATTAAAGGGATTTCTAGCTATGTTGTATGAACACTGTAGATAACCATCTTTACAACAATTCTTCCAGGAAATATGGCGAGTAAGTCAATAAATGTGAAAGTGTACAAAGTGACGCCGAACCACCCTGTGCGAGAAGCATACTTGAGCGCGTGCGTCGGCTATTCTGCTGTTATTACAATACATAATTCGAAGCACAAATTAGCCATTCATTTTGTTATTATGTTATATGCTCATATGGCAATTTACTCTATTTCAGTTACTAAATTACAAAATTGAAACACAAATAAAAAACTTACACAATATGTCTGTGTGATGGCGGTGGACAAAACCGAACGGCAGATAAGTGGTAATTATAAATATTGCTTTGGATAATATAAATACTTGACAGAGGAACCCTTTTAGCGGATCGAATTACTTACCATTCACGCATACATGAACAAAATCATACCATCACGCTATAATCCCCGTAAACGATAAAACATCGACATATTAATTATTTTCTTTAACAATTATTTTGGTAGCTCCAAGCTTCACATTCATACTTGTCGTGGGCACTAGAACTCTAATTGTATTGCCAACACTGTCATGCATCTGGAGTTGATGGACTAATTTTTACGTTTTTTATCCACGTTCCAAGCATGACTTACATGCACATCATTTTAGCACAAAATATATAAAAATTAACTAATAGTCATGGTGTTTCTTCACAATTATTTTGCCAGCACCAAGCTTCACTTGCATACTTAAAGGTGGCCACATAAACTCAAATTTTATGACCGTCTTAGCGCGACATTATTATTTTTGTGTGGCATTATTAAAAATAATTTTAAACACTTTTATACTTTTTTTGACACCACTTAAGATTTGTTATTGTTGTTATTTCTTAATTAGTTTATTTTTGTAATCCTGATATAGCTCCGGTGGGTGGGAATCCAGTTGGTTCGATAAAATAAAATAAAGCAGTGTAAAAAAAATAATAAAAGTATTTTTAAAACATAATTGTCATATCAAGACCTTTCGGAAGGCCTAGACAGCGCTTAATATGACTGTTATGGCTAGGTTGGGCGAAACAGACTGCTGAAAGCGAAAGGCGCAGGATCGAGGAGCTTGGAAGCAAATCATCAAGGAGTCTAAAATTCCTCAAGAGTTGTATGGCATATGAAACAAGTAAATATCACGCTGTTTCTCCGGAGGAGTAGGCAGATCGGATGGACCGCCATACTGTATCTATCCTAGACTACCAATAGATCACCATACTGTTATATCTAGGCATACCTCACTATATATAGGTACTCAATAGATGCCTTAAACATTTATATTGTTTGTAATGTCTGTTGAGATAATAAACAGATTTGATTTTGTATTTGTCAATTAATCCGACTGCGAACATGGCGGCTCTTAAGTATTTTTTGTATACAGGTGGGTTGAACCCAATTAATGTATAGAATTTTTTTAGCTATTATATTGATTCTTATGATATGTTAAAGGTGACTAGTCTATCGCCATTTTATTGTCACGTGAATTATACACTAGACCAATAACAGTGTGACAATCACACTGCCATCACCGAGAATCGTACCTACTCTGAACCTTCGGTATGGCAGTCGAAAGTCTTACTACTCGTAATTTTTTATTAGCTATTATACTGATTCTCGTGATATATGATAGGTAACTATATCTCCATATTATTTTCACATTATTGTATTTTATATTATTTGTTTTAGATTTATTTTGTGGGTATTGGACGATCGAAGTGTGCGCGGGAGATGCCTTTTGGTGGCGATGAGGTTCGCAACCCATCACACCGCGTCTCCCGCGGAGCGAAAAGAAAAGGACGGAGTGCCTCATCAGTAAAAGTGTGACAGTCCATTCTTTCTGCCTACCCTTTCGGGGAGACGGCGTGATGGTTAGTTAGTTAGTTTTATTTTCACATAAATTCTACACCAGATCAAAGATAGTATGACAATCGGGAACTTCGATATGGCAGTTATGCCACGAAGGTCGTAGAATTTATTAATTCGGTAATGCCATGTATTCGTCGGGGTTCCTCGACTTATTTTTCCATTCACACCGCTTGCATAAAAAGCTAAATAAATAAGACAAAACAAATACGCCCCGAAAGACGCGGGATGAGGGAATACGAAACGATTTCTAGAAGTCGTCTGCTCACGGGATGGGGACACAACGCGGCTTGTTTATATAATAATAAACATATTTCAGAAATGGGTAAACATAATCCTCCGCCGAGCGGCGCAGGGATACCTCCCACGATGTCGGCGGGCGAGTCCGTCACACAATGAGAATAAACTAACTTAACATTTTGAATCCAAACAAAGAAATAATGAACCCGTGGCGAGTCGGAAGAAACTTGTAACGACCATTAAGAAACTATGAAAGAATAGGTAGGCCACCGACGTACTAGGCGCATACTTACATAAAACAGGTCTTTCAATAATAATTTGTCGATACGTTCGCCCATTATTGACGTTGTAGTAAATTGTTCGTAGCAGCGAGTCCTATGCATTCTTCGGTAATATTTATCATCGGGTCGCGGCCGTTTCTTGTACGGAGTGCGTTTTGCTTTCATACAACTCTCAACATTGCCACAGCCATAAACGCCAGGCTCAATTACGATTGAAAATTAAATAAAAACATGTAAATACACGTCATCTAACCAATAATATTTTTTTATTTAAAATTTTAATTAAATAGTCCATTGTTTTGGCCGAAACACTATGATAATTCAACATTATTACTGTTGAAATTTAAAACACTGTTATAATATCACAATTTATTTTTATTCACCGAGAGTGTCGCAACAGCTGTTTCGCCAACCGATGTTGGCATCATCAGGTGTTACAATAAACTTTTTATTGCAACACATGATGATGCCAACATCAGTTGGCGAAACAGCTGTGCCGACACTCTCAGTGAATAAAAAGAAATTGTGATATTATAACAGTGTTTTAAATTTTAATAGTAAAATTTTAATATAATTATAAAATTAAAATATCATATTGAACCAACTAACTAGCCATCACACCGTCTCTCCCAAGGCGTAGGCAGAAATAATGGACTGTCACATACTTCTCTAGCTTCCTCAAAATTCATACATCGTATCATGCACGCACGTCGATTTTTCATACTCTTCACGTGGCCGACATTCAATATTTGATTTTTTATCGCGCCACGTTTTCCTCTATTTCTAGTTCAATTTACATCGTTTACATATATATTTTTCAACATTCTTTCTTCATTCATTTTTTTCATGAGTCCAAACCATCTTAATGATCATTTCATTATTATGTTCATAACACGTTCATTAATTTTTTTCGACATGTTTATAAGCTTTTTAGACCTCAATCATCAGAGGAACAATAAAAACTCATTATAAAAAATGCGTAAAACCGTAGAAACAGAAAAATAAACTCAAAAATGAAAAAAAAAACAGCTTTTTATTTCATTAAGCAATTATCACTGTGGAATTTCATAGTGTTGACGCCTTAAGTTTATCAAAAATAAATAAAACGATGTTTTAAAAACTATTTCAAATGATGACCAGTCTGTTGATGCCAGCAAGCTGTCAAAATAAAGACAAAAATGGAAGAGGTTTAAAAAAAAAATCTTTATATTGTATGAAATTATTGTTTAAAATGGACCTCCATCACGAGATTTTATTAAAATCATTTGATTTTCTTAAGATTTTTTTTTTAACAAACTCATTATATGTGTACCTGAGAGTCATGCCGTCATAATTGATATTTTGGCAAAAATTAATAATCAACATTACATTTTGCAGAAATTAATTATGTGTAGCAAAATTTTTTTGTTTGACAAATGTAAATAATATAAAACAAATATAAATATTTTAAGTTTATTTTGCTGAATTTGACATTAATATGCAAAAAAACATATTTTTTGTCAATATTGAAATTATACTTCAATATATTATGTTAAGTATTCATTTCAATGTAAATAATAAATTGAATATAAATAAACGTTAAGGTCTGTTTTGTAGAATATTTTTAATTTTCGTAATCTACGGAAATTCCAATTAACTTTGTCACGATTCTCTCCGACATTAAAAAATAATAAATTACGTAATTATTATATTGTATAACCAAATTAGAAAGATAATACAATTATTACATAGTTTGTGATAAAACCTTATGTTAATAACGGGACTGCAATCTAGAATAGTCTGCATAGTTAAGAATCGCACTGTCAAGTAATATTGGAGCGTTTGATGACATTGCTTTATTTGATTGAGAATTATCATAATTGCTGTTTATTTAAATATCGTTGTGGTTACATATACGTATATATTTATTTATTACAATCTATACTGCAACATTATCTAAATTATACGTACGAACTTAGAAACTTCCCGACCTACTCCCTCATTAAGACGATGATACCACGAGAAGTTCTAGAAGATCAAGGAATGTTAATGACAGTGCAGGCGTTAAATCAAAATGAATTCTAAGATTCTTAGATACAAAGCTATTAGTATTCTCAATTTAAAATACGTACGTAACATGTAATATCTGTACGTAACATGTCATATCTGTCGGAAAACCGACAGCCGATGGGGAAGACGGGTTCTGGAGTGTAGACCACGTACTGGATTCCGTAGAGTTGGACGTCCCCCTGCCCGCTGGACCGACGATCTGAAGAGGATTGCTGGACAAGGATAGGGGGCGGTGGCGTATTTTGGGAGAGGCCTACATTCAGCAGTGGATGACAGATGGCTGATGATGATGATGAACATGTGATATGACAAAATGGCTTTCTTCAATTATTTGCAATAAAAAAGTATATTTGTTACAAATTATTTGGATGAAGTGGCAGTGGGCTGGTCATGTGTGTCGACGGGATGATGAAAGATGGAGCCAGAAGGTTACTTAATGGAGGCTAAGGTCGGGCAGGAGAAGTGTCGGGAGACAGCCTACCAGGTGTAGCGATGATATTGTGCGGACGGCGGGAACGGCTTGGATAACACTGGCGAAAGAACGAGAGAAATGGCGTGGGGGTGGAGAGGCTTACGTCCATCAGTGGATGGAGACAAGCTGACGAAGATTTGAGTATTTTGTAATAATTAATTTTAAAATATCTTTAAAGCCTCATTGAAGAGAGTCAATCAAATCGAGTGAAACCTGAAATGTTCAATGGTTGAGTCGCACGGATAACGTATGGTATGTCAAAAACCAACTAAAAATATATATTTTTTAAAAGAATCAGAATTATTCAAGTAAAGTAAAGATAAATACTCTTACATATTCTTTCAAACGGCCAAAACTTGCTCAACAGTTTTGGTAATATTAAAATAACTTAGAAATTTGGTTTATTGTTTCTTGAACAATGATTTAAAACTCCATATTAAATAATTAATACGAATGAAAACGTCAGTTTTTTAGAAGTATTATTATATTTTATAAGAATGAAATGTTTCGCCCATTTATGGCATTATCAAATGTAATAATCTAAGACATTTGATAATGCCATAGAAGGACGAAACATGTCATTCCCATAAAATATAAAAAAAAACTATTATAGAAAACTGACCTTATTAAATTTTTTTATAATATTATACTTTTATATAATTACGAATTATTTAACCTACGATACATTATTTTCTTCGAAAATTGCATTATTAAACAGTTAAAATATCCGAACTGTGTCAATGGAAACAGTAGGTTCTTTTTCCATTGACACAGTGCGGAAACAGAACCTAGAATCAACCAATGAAGATATAATAGTTTAGTATGAAGTACTTAATTAACTAACTAACTTACCATTACGCCGTCTCCCCTTAGGGGTAGGCAGAGAGAATGGACTGCCATACTTTTCTTTCCTGACATATTTCTCCCGCTTCCTCAACATTCATACATCATGTCATGCACGCGCACCGATTTCTCTGACTCCTCACGTGGCCGACATTTAATATTTGATTTATTTGATCGTGCCACGTTTTTTCGGTCTTCCTCCATTTCTAGTTCAATTTACATCTTTAAAAGCACTTTAAAACGCAATATTTAAATTTCGTATGGACCACGCATATTTTAAAACGCATTCATGTTTTGATATTATATCAACTATTTTAATATTATAAGGAACCAATCGGTAAACAAACCAAACAAATAAAGTGGTGTAAAAACAAAATATCTAAGTGTTTTAATATTATAATAGTGTTTAAAATTATTATATTATTATTCTTTTGTTGAATCGCTCTTTACATCATGACAGCAGGAACCAAATCGATGTAAAGGGTATTATAGCTATCATAGTGATTCTCGTGACATAGGCAGCTTATCTATCGCCATTTTATTGTCACGCAAATTCTACACCAGACCAAAGACAGTATGACAATCACACTGCCCTCGCCGGGAATCGAACCCGGAACCTTCGGTGTGGTAGTCAATGCACTTACCACTCGGCCACGAAAGTCGTCAGGGAAGGTCGTCGTTTATATATCGGCTTTCATTATATGCTGTTAAATTACATTTTAAATTTGTTAAACGCTACTGGGATTTGCTAGTAGCTATCCAGAACTCATCTAATCCTTTGATGTTCATTTAGAGCAAATATATTAGATGCATTTCTACGAGTTAGTTGTCCAGTGAACCAATATCGGGATTGCGATTCTCCTGCGGGCCAAGTCTCAATACCGGCAGCGCTTAGTAAACTCATCCGAAATCAATCAAATCGGCTAGGACAACAAATATACCCCAAGGATACTCGGCAAATAATCGAGAAGTTCCTATCAAGTATACTATGTACAGCCGCACTGCAGCTAACGTCTTCGCTATACCAATATTACGTGAAACATTATATTTACAAGACTATAACATCAATTTTAATCGTCCTTTGACCAGTGCAGTTTACCCAATAGATGTAGGTTCTAATAACTTTAATAAATATATTTTATTGTAGGGTAACATACAGTGATTGTTAATACAAATGCAAATTAACAAACTAACAGTTAAATAAAGACATAGAAGGTTACCCCCCGCTTACCCGAAGCTGTTATAGGACGCAGCGGCGCCCCTTCGTCAGCTTCGCTCAAACAATCCATAGGCCCGCCCCCTATCCACGCAGGACTTACATTAGTTGGAGAATGCACCATTCCAGAAAAAAAAGCAAAAGCAAAAGTGTATCCAGGCCACATTTAATCCAGTTTAATTTCAATCCACTTCTATGTCCCAATCTAACAAAACAAAGCAAAATGTGGTACATGATTTTATGGCCTATTATAAAATTGTGACAGAGTGTGGGATGGGAGAGAAAACTTGGAATGATGAAAGAAATAAAGAAATTTTTGTGTATAATTTATAAAGAAAATTGATGCAAGAACGGGGCCCCCGCAAAGTGCCCCCTCTCCCCCGGCGAGGAGTCCAACACCCCCTCAAAGGGGCGAATGTTTTAATACATATATATTATATCCGAAACAGTTTTAAGGTCGCCCCTGCAATAGATAAAGTTGAGGAAGCCATATTGAGATTGTTTGGCCCCGTCATGCGCCAAGATGGTGATCACATTATAAAGTGGGTTCTTCGAATCCCAATGGTCCAGAGGGGTAGAGGATAGTCTTAAGCGAAATGGGGGTCAATTATCGAGGCCACTCTTAAGAAATGTGGACTCAAGAAATAACTGACCTAAGAGAGTAAGTACTGGAGAAATTATTTTAGGAGAACCGACTCCACTTAAAGTGGTAAATGAAAAAGAAAAATATGAAATGTACTTTTCAAAGGCCAAAAAATGTAAACTAAATGTTATAAATAACCAAATTCCTTCTTATTCCCCATTGGTATATAGTACATTAAAAACTTTTCCCCAGTACAATCTAGCTAAAAAATAATAATAATACCTTCAACTTTTTTCACCTTTCCTATTAATGTTACGAGTATCTATGTACTTCCTGTTATTGTTTATCGTTTTTAATTTATTATGTTTCATCGTTTTAGACTCTATACTATGTGCAATTTTTCCTTCTTATTACTGTTTTATTATTATTATTATTATTATTATTATTATTATTATATTTTCCATCTTAATATTTTCTCCTATAAATAGTAACTAACCATTCTTTTAGTTAAAATATTTAGGTACCTAACTCAATTTCAGCAAGGACTTCAAAATTATATCAGAGAAATTACATATTCAAATTGAGATAGGAAAAAATACACATAAAGATTCGAAAAATCACGAAAATTTGATTTATTAATGTAACACCTGATTGGTTGATGAAATAGCTGTCGCGTAAAATAAAATACAATTGTGATACAAAAAACAAAGTTTATTCATGAACAGTTTAAAATAAGAAATGTATAAACATGCCAAATATAACTGGGATAAGACTTTTTAGAATTTCCCGTTATACATTTACGCATCGATTTAAATAAATATGTTGGTGCATAATTAATTTCTATTAGATACAGGATAAGTATTAGATCAAAAGTCGGAGCTGGCATTACCAACACATTTTTTTAAATCACCAGTTTGCCTAATAACATACACTTTATTGTCTCCCGGTCTAATATCGTCGTCACGGTTGGATCAATCGTAAGATGGCCGGCAACTAACGTTTTCAGCGATGGTTTTTCATGATTTTATTGAAAAGATATAAAATTTTATCACTTTTGACTTCTAACGATGTAAATGGAGTACGGAGTAGAGGTAGACCGAGAATAACATGGCATGATCAAATTAATCAAATTTTAAAGGTTGGTCACGTTAGAAGTCGGAGGAATCGATGTGCGTGTATGAATGTGGAGGAAGGTTGAGAGGTGTATCAGGATAGAGTAGTGTGGCGATCTATTCCCTCTGCCCACCCCTACGATGAAACGGCGTGAATGGTTTTGTTTGACTTTGTTTGACAATACCTTTGAATAATTCATTTTTTCGATTCTCAAGTGCGTAGTGATTATACAGCACCGTAACGCGCGGACCTTTTTATTATCTATATTAATTAAAGTAATCTTGAGCAATGCTTTTTTTTTAGATAAATCTGGTGGTTTATTTTTTATAGTGAAAAAGATAAAGTATTTAAAGATTTTTAAATTTCTCAATCAGGTTTCTTTAGCTTCCCTGGAATCACTTGTCCAGGTTGAAAACAGTGATGAAAGTATAATATTTATTCGAAAAAAAATTTTAAACTGTGTGTTCAATTAAAAGGTGAATATTTACGAATTAAAATGTATTCTTTCAACTAATACTTGTTTATTTATTTTTAATTTTAGATAAACTTAAGGCGTATTCTGTAATGACGAATTTTTATGAATTAAAACACTGTTTTTTCCACTTTTGAGTTTATTTTTCTCGACATGTTTCGAAGGCTTACACCTTCATCTTCGGGAAAACGATATAAATTATATCGTTTATATCGTTCTCCCGATGATAAAGGTGTAAGCCTTCGAAACATGTCGAGAAAAATAAACTCAAAAGTGGAAAAACAGTGTTTTAATTAATAAAAAAAATGTTTTAGATTAATGAAATGTGCAACTGTGATTTAAATTTAAAAAAGTTACACATATTTCAAGATATAAGCCAAATGTAGTAATAATTCAATTGATATATAAAAATAGTTCAATCCCGTCGCATTCCCTTTTCTAGAAGTGCCTTTGATTCCAGACACTATAATAAGTAACGTTTTTTTATTATTATTTTATTTTGAGAATTAATCCAATGCTTTGGAAACAGGTTAGGCCTAAGGGCAGAAATAATTCGACAGTCGAAGTCATAACTGGTCGTAATATCACCAACATTATACCAACTAAAGTTGCCAGAGCTGGTTCTCCAACGTTTTAATATTACTGCTATTTAATGAGGGACCGAAACAGTAAAATGCGTTTAACGATTATAGATGTTCTAGCTAAATAGTAATATAAAAAAATATTTTATTTCTTTCCAGGGCAGAATATTAATTTAATTACTATTATTATATTTTTTTATTTAACTATAATATAATTTTTAATTCATAATCGTATCATTTCGTGGCTGAGTGGCAAGAGCTATCACATGCCATAATAATCAATATAGTAGCTAAAAACAAATTATATGCAGTAATTGGGTTTAATTGACCTGTTGTATACAAATAATAATAATAATAATAATACATAAATAATAATGAAATAAAAATTATTTTTTTATTTCTCCTTTTACTCTTTTCATTGTGGTGGAAGGTTTAGCCGACTTTGTGTCGTTTCCAGGGGCGCCGGGTATTTTAGATAATAACACAACACATGGAGACATTTTCATTGCTGTTTCAATTAAAACAAGTATATATTATTTATTTAGAATTATGTGTTATTACATTATGTGCTAAATTAAAAAAAACGGTGGATCCGTGGAACATAAATTAAATAGTCAATATGTGCACCATCTAAAAAGAACATGTTGTGTTAAATTTTCGTTCTTCAAATCAATGGGAATCTCCGGCTAAATATGGTCCCATTTTTGAGTGAATTTATACGAAATAATATAATATTTGGATATCTATGAAATCGAATGCACAACATGTCAAACTGTAACAATGAATATAAGGCTCATTAAAAATGCGGATTTTAAAATATGGTAAGTGATAACTTATATGTAGTTTTGTTTTTCGATTTGTTATGTTAGTGGCCTAATTTTCTTTTAGTAGTTTCCTCTATTATCATTAATTTACTTGTACCGGTGCAATCTTGTAAAACTCATATTGAAATGTCAATAATTGATCATTATTCGAATACTGAAACACATTTTAAAATCTCAATAACACCAGAATAACCAGAACACCAGAATAAGAGAGATATGTGAGGTTGAGGATATTATAAGATGGAGCAGACAGCGAAAAAAGGACTAGTACGGTCATGTTCAATGAATGGACACCACCAGACTCCCCTATATTGCATTGCATAATCAGCCTCACGGGACTCGTCCTCGTGGAAGACCTCCCAAAAGATGTAAGGGCAGCTGGGAGTCTACCTCACAGGAGGAGCAACACTCTGGAGAATAGACCACATAGGTCTACAATAAGGAAGAAGAAGAAGATTTTTTATAGTTTAATCGAAAGAAATGTGAATATATAACTTAACTAACTAACTAACAGAAAGAATGGACTGCCACATTTTTCTTTCCTGACATATTTCTCTCGCTTCCTCAACATTCATACGTCGTGTCATGCACGCGCGTCGATTTCTCTGACTCCTCACATGGCCGACATTCAATATTTGATTCCTTCTGTATGGAAGCGAAGCATGGAACTGGCAAAAGAAGGATGAAAGTAGAATAAATGCAGAAGAAATTAGATCTCTTAGACGAATATGTGGATACTATGATAGAGTGTCGAAAGAATATATAAGAAGTGAATGCGGTGAGAATGATGGTGTTATGAACAAAATAATGAAAGGATCATAAGAATGGTTTGGACATATCGCACGCTTAATAGTAAACTGACCGATTATGGTTTAGGTCATAATTGAGTTAACATTAAACAGAGGCTTGTGTTAACGCTATCTATCTATTTTTCACAATGTTAACGCTATCCATTTGTACGTGTTTTTCAACTGTTTTTGTTAAAACACCGACTCATGTCAGATTAAGCAAAACTTGCTTTTTTGAGTTAAGCCAGTGTCCTATTAAGCGTGCGATATGTAAAGAATGAATGAAGAAAGAATGGTAAAACATATATATGTTAACGATGTAAATGGAACCAGAAATAGAGTAAAGAATGAATGAAGAAAGAATGGTAAAAATATATATATGTTAACGATGTAAATGGAACCAGAAACAGAGGAAGACCGAGGTAAACGTGGCACGATTAAATAAATCAAATATATTATTTTATATGTAGGTACATAAAGCATTAATAATGAATATTAAGGGCGTCAAAGAAAAAAATATGTTTAAAGTCTGACGAATTTTTCAATAAGCAAAAGGTCATGTAAAAGCTATAAAAGACGAGTCAAAGAGAAAAATGTGACAGTGTTTAGTCACAAGCATTGTTTCAAATAACGGACGAAGGAACAATAAAGCGGGCGCGCGTTGTGCCGGACGCCGCACCGGCCATGGCGGCTGCAGGGACCCGAGTACCACGCGGCTTTGGACGCAGAACTATTCATACATTACGTATTGTTCGGATCATAAATTGGTGACAATAAATCACTTGTATTTATTTATTAAACGCGGCGCTTAGTGGGAAAGTGACGGCGAATTGCCTCAATTTATTTGCCAACTTCACAAAATGCGCGCGCCGTGTCCGCGCCGACTTTGTGTGCGGAAAAACGATATTGTGGCCAAATTAAACGCGCGCATTTGTCAATGCGATAGTCGTTAAATGGAAAACACAGGACAAATTCCCGTTTATTCGGGGACATCCCGAAAAATTTCATCGGGAAAGCGATTTAATAAATTAATTTTCCCGATTGACACACATTCCTAAGTTCGGGGGCGTTTCGGGATTAAAAAGTGTCGGCAATTCGTTTAATAGTTGAATTTAGAGCCGATAAAAATCATCCGTGTAATTAAATCGTGTAGCGCTCCGCCGCAGTACCTACGCAAGCAAATATTAATGCCTAATTTCACCGACCTTACCTACTTATTACATACATTTTGTACTTGCAATAATACTTAAGATACCGCAGAATATGCTTATCGACTTATTGAAAGGCATTAACACTGTGGAATTCCATAGTAATATACTTTGGGAATTGAAAAACGCTGTTTAATCCAATATTTTTTTATAAAAAATATTTCAAAACACGACATGTTTCGGAGGATACCTCTATCTTCAGGTGTAAAAATATAACAAAAACTTATCAAAGAAAGACTAAAAAAACGCATTTAAAATTCGTATTTTTAAATATAAAATAGTGGCCTAAACAACGTTTTTTAATTCCCAAAGTATATGTTTATCGAGTAACTACAAAGAAAAATGAATATTTATTCCGCTTCGCTTATTTCAATCCAAGGGATTGGTTTTGCAGAAAAGTGTAATATTTTGTCTGGATCTTGGAATGCCACTTGGGCCTTTAATTTGATAGTTTCCCGTTGCTTTATGTATGTTTGTAGACAACAGGTTATTTTAACTCTAATACTGTATAAACTTGTTTAATTATAGGTTCTCATGTCTTGTGGTAGGTAGCTTGTCTATCGCCATTTTTATTGTCACTTGAATTAATAAGACCAAAGACAACGTGATATTTTTTGTTCACACTTTCATCGCCGGGAATCGAGCCCGAGACTTTCATGTGGCAGTTGTAGCTGTTGACACTCTGAATAGAACACTAGAATAATTTTTGAAAGGAAACAGTGCCGATATTGATATGAACGGAATCAAATGTATAATCGGTGGGTTTTATGAATGGATAGCATCTAGTGCAAACAATGCAAGCATAATAAAGGCACATTTATAAGTTAGCAAACAAGGTGGCCGAGGATTTCCGAGAATTTCCCTTTTATATTTTATAATTCATCAGCCACACAGAAACAGCGGCAAACGTCGAAGCTTACACGATATAATATCTAAACACCTCGTTTAAAATAACAAAAACAATAAAATTGCATGACAGACGCATTCGCGTGCCGACCACGTCGCTTAACGTGTTTTTGACAAAGTTGCTAAACTTGGGGGCGTGTTCACAATACGATATTATTCAACGATGTCTGTATTGAATTAGAAACGGGAACGAAACTACATACATATATTTACGAACCAAATGCCGAGTTAACTCGTTCATGATATTTTATCTTGGCGTTGACACATGATTAATGAAACGAAATGTAATGAACGTAACTAACTAACCATCACGCCGTCTCCCCGAAGGGGTAGGCAGAAATAATGGACTATCACACTTTTATTTCCTATGTATTCCCTTGCTTCTTCAACATTCATATATCGTATTATGCACGCACGTCGATTTCTCCGGCTCTTTACGTGGCAGTCATTAAAAAGAATAATATTAATAATAATAAATAATAATTTTCTTCTTAAAGTGCCCTGTCAGGTCCCCCCGACGTTGGCGATCACTCTGGTAAACTCTTCCCTATCCTGCGCTGTTCGGAATAGCTCCTTCACAGTTCCGATTTCCGTCCATTCCCTCACATTGCGCAGCCAAGAGATCTGCCTTCTCCCTGCCCCCTGCGGCCAGTGTCAAAAGTGAAAAAACGTTTGACACGTGTCGAAAAAAATCAACTAAAATGTAGTATCTGTATTTTTCCATTATAAATTAACAGTTCTTTAAATGATTACGTCGCAAATTAAATTTTTTAAATCAATTTGGGTGTGTTGTTTCACTTTAGCAAATCGTGTATTAAAAATTAGGAGCGTAATGAAATGCGTAAATACTAATTTAAGAAATTTGATTGGACGAAAGGCAAATAATATGTAAATTGAATGAACGTAAATATTGTTTCAAAAACAAGATAAAAACATCGAGCCGAATAATCGGGCAATTAAAGTGTAATGAAATTTTCTTGGAATACAATGCCAGACTTATAACAATTTTTTGATGAACAAATTCAATAATGTTATTTTTAATTAAAATTTCATATTCTGTCCAACAAATTGTTATTAAATCTTTCCGAAATGGAACGGCTTGAACAAAAAAAAATTAAATTGAAAAATTCTCAATTGTTTTTAGAATTAAAATACTTTTTGGTTTTGAAAATAAAAAATCGAATGATTTTACTGAAATCTCTTGATGTAAGTTCATTTTAAATAATAATTAAATAAAACGATGTTTTCTACGAATCCGGTCGCTGTCGTAATAAAGATAAAAGTGGAAGTAATTATTAAAAAACATGTTTTATTTAATTATTATATAAAATGAAATTTCATCGGGAGACTTCAGTAAATTCATGAGATTACTCTTATAAGTTATTATAAAATCTATTTATTGTTCAATTTTTAAATAAGCCTCAGCGACTGTCATTTTATTTTGCGAGGTTTAGAACAAGATTTAAAATTAGATTTTCAAATAGCAAAGAAAACTTATTTCCTTTGAGTTTCCACGGCCTTTGACACAACAAAGTGCCCCTATGTGTGCTATCGGTAAAATCACATGTGCATCAGCGGCGGACACCAGTTTTCCCGGACATAACGCTTAGAGGTTAATGTAAGCTATTTTCATTTGTAATTTAGCGCCAAAACACACTATTAAATAAAAAAAAAACGTTGCAGATTCAAAATTTCTCGCCAATGACTACTTGGTTAATTGAAAGTAGTGGTTTAAACCCCTTTGTCCAATTTCATTTGTAACAAAAAACTACGAGTCTTGAATTGTGTTAAGCTACATTCACAGCTCAGACAGATAGTCCTAGTTCGTTATAATATTATGTACAATTTAGTATAGTAAAAAGTAATAAGGTTTATAAGATACATTTAAATATGAGCTGCAAATGAAACCATTTTCTTTTGGACTGCAAATGTAGCCAGCCGCACTATATGGGTTTAAAGACCCAGAGAAATTAATTATCAATCATGACTGGATTCGGATAAAAAAAAACTAACTAATCATCACGCCATTTCCCGGAGGGATACGGAGAAGAAATGGACCGCCACACCATTTATTTTTTCCCGGAATACTTCTCTTGACTGCTCGACATTTATACATTGTGTCATTTTCTCAATTTCTCCGAATTTTCGCGTGGCCGATATTTAATATTTGATTCATGTGATCGTGTCATTCTATCCGTATTCCTCTATTTCTTGTTCAGTTTACATCGTTTACACTGTCTCTATCACTCTTTATACATTAGTTCTTTCCGTGTGTCCAATCCGTCTTAATGACCCTTTAGTTAGTTCATTCACTTCCTATATTTGTAATTATATTTGCATTTGACATGTACTATTCGGTTATAATCGAAACATGTCTGTGATAAGTGAAATAAAGTGTTGTTACACTAAGTTCAGTTATACATATATATTCAAATGTGAATCCACAGCGCAGAGTGAAGGCGAATATAAAATACATGTACAGATTTACCCTACATTGGTCTATATTTTTTCGACTGCAATTATTCTACTTTCATCCTTCTTTTGCAGCATTCCTACTCTGTTACAACCAACATTTAACTTCCTATAAACATGTTGTTTAACTTCGTATTTCAACTTCATCCGTATTTCTTGACGTGTCGTCTCATGCACGTATTTTTTAGCATATAAATTGATTTTTCAAACGCAAAAGTCATGATAAAAGAAATCTTCAAAAATACTTGTATAAATATGTTATGTTAAAAGATTACACTTTTCTTACTTATACAGCCGACGTCATTCACTGCTGGGCAAAGGCCTCCTCATTCTCCACATATACTGTGCCTTCTGCATTCAGTCACCAGCAATTTCTCTTATGTCATTAGACCATCGTGTGGGGGAGTCTCTCTCTACTTCTTCTATCTTCATGAGATTTACACTCCAGGACCTCTCTGATTCTTTTTTAGTCTACCAGTCAACGTATCCCTCAAATGATCGCGTTACAGATTACACAGAAAAAACGTATTTTTAAAATGATATCCGAAACTTTTGATTGTCTGTATTTTCAATGTAGTTTAATGTAATTAATCTGGATATATACAATACATTATATTTATTTCTGACCACCACTGCCGCGTACATAATGTACACACACATACACATGTCTCCATACAATTGTCTATTTATCTGTCCGCGAATACGAAGTTCGATTATTCGGATTTGTGTATTCGAATCTTGAATAGTCGGAGTTATACAACATGTTTGTAGGAATATGAATAAGCTGGGGAGGTAGGTTCGGAGAATAAGGTCCCGCTCTGTCTGGTCGGAAAAAGGTTTACCCAGAATTCCATTATTGTTGTCCACAAGACAACAAGATATCGAGTAGACGGCTGTATCACAATGCAATTTGTTATTTCATTACAAATTTTATAAAGAACGGATTTCTTCAATACAAGAAGTGAATAAAATATTAATAATCTTTGGTAAGAATCCAATAGTTGGTGGTTTGACATATTTAAGAATTTAATTGAACGCTTTTTTAAAACACTTCATTTTGAGCAAGGAGCGCCAACCGGTTTCACTCTGTAACGAGCATCCTCAGAGCTATACACAAACAGTTTATGTATAGCCCTGAAGAAGCTCGTTACAAAGTGAAACCGGTTGGCGCTCTTATTCAAAATAAACAAGTCTTTATACAAAGTGTTTTAAAAATTAGTTTATTAATTTTTTTAAATATTAATACTTTTATTTGTTAAATGATTTTAAAATAAATCAGAACACTTTCGAGTTTGTAATTTTTTTACACGTATTGAAGGTGAAGGAAGAATTTTTCATCATTTGGAGTACGATATAAATAAACAAAAAAATAACAGTATTCAAGAACCAAACAACGTGCCATGTACGATATAAAAATAGATAAAAAATCAGGGATATAATTGTAATATAACTAGAGCATTATTATGTTATTTTACGATTAATCTGTTTGAAAATGAACCGTTCTGAGTCATTTATTGAACTGAAACTTTGTTATCGGTTGTTTGCAACACCTGATGATGCCAACATAGGTTGGCGAACATCTGTCGCGACATAACCGTATAAATAAATTGTTTTACGATTACGTTATTAAACAGCGTTTCAAATTTAAACGTTCAATAATTTTGAAGTATTATAGTGTTTCGGTCAAAACAATGGATTATCTAATATAATAATTAATAAATAAATAATTTCTATTACAATTATTTTACTTCGAGATGAACTCCGCGCTTACAGTATGATTTCGATGATATTCTAAAGATGAGATCAATCTATCTTGTCGGTTTTCGATTAATCTACGAATTGATTATGCATGCCAAGATGATCATATTCATTCAACTCTGTGTGGATATACCCGATGAATAAGTTACATGATGATAAGGCGTGTGTCGGTGTGTAGGCAGGCAGGTACTCATGTACGCTCGGAATGTATTAATGGCGGGAATAAAGTGTGTATGTGTTTCGTATGTTTTCGGCGTGTTCTTCGTGATATGTGGCACATAGCGTCTGTTGGCGATAATTAATATATACATAAAATACACAAAGTCAATTCACAAACGTTTTGAGTTTATTTACATATTAGATCATTTGTATAAATATTGAAAAAAAAAATGCCGTAAACACCTTTAAATAGACGACTCCGCTCTCAAGGTTTCGATATATTCTTTGTTTTCTTTATTCATCAATAGGTTTGTACAAATATACAAAAATGTGTTTCAACAACTAATGTAGCGCATAAAGTAACTAATGTGTTTTCAAGAAAAATTTACATAGTTAAATAATTGAGTCTTGATGGGAAGCCTTGCTGAAACGTTCGTTGGGAAATACGGTCGCGGAGTTTTACTAAAATGAGACCACAATGTAACAGCCGGCACTCGGTGTTATTACAAATTACGCCAAATATATATTCACATATAACATTATTACAAATTACGTTTTATGTAATTTAACACTAACATGTTTCAAATAAACATTAAATGATTTTTAACGCCAAGCGTAATTTCACATTACATCACATATATTTAATACTTAAAATCATTAAAATAATAACATATGGCGTTGAGGCAAGGGCAGATACATTCGGGATTATACAAGTTCTGAGGACACCCGAGATGAAGACACTGAGAATAATAGAAGGCAAGACACTGAGAGATCTCGCGAGGAAGACCAGAATTATAGAGATATATGAGGCTGAGGATATTATAAGATGGAGTAGACAGCGAGGTAGGGACTGGTATGGTCAGGTCCAAAGAATGTACAACACCAGGCTCCCCTATATTGCACTACATAATGAGGTTCACGAGACTCTTGCTCGTGGAAGAACTCCTGAAAGATGGAAGGACAGCTTGGAATCCACCTCACAGCGGGAGCAACTCTCTGGAGAACAGACCACAAAGTTCTACAACATGGAAGAAGAAGAAAAATATTAAAATACTTTGATTTGGATTTTCTGGCTTAAAGAGGTTCAGCTCTATTGGCTATTCCTATAACGTCTGTAGGAAACATTGTTGAAAATGTGATTTGGTATTTGTTTTATGCGGGGACTAAATGTGTGCCCTGGAGTATTCCCCCGAAAGAAGGCGAGGGAGGATTTAGGATTTATGCTTAAGTCCTTCATTATTGTCGATCAGGGAATGGAAGACCAGTTAGGGTTTGCATTGCAGATTATGATAGTATCAGTCTTATTAAAATATGGTCTGTTCCCGAGGGAAAGAGAAAAGGAGCAGTGCCTGGATGGAGTTGTGGTAGGAGATAGCATCCTGCGTGAGACCATTTTGTTTGTGGGCTATCGGGGAGGATTTTTTTATCCGCATTGGTTGCGAGAGGAAAAAAAAAATTAAAATACTATGTAAATTAAATATACCGACAATTTTTATAATTGGGTTCATTTATCTCGACATATTTCGAATGAAATACTTTCATCGTTGCAAGGTTAATATTGTTCTCACGATGTTGAACAGTGTCATATTTTCGAAATATATTAAGATTAGTAAACACATAAGTTAAAAATATTTTGTTTAATAATAGTAGTGTACATGTATGGAATTTCAAAGTCAATAAAAAATATCGTATGATCCTGATAATTTTCATAATAAACGATTTTATATTTTTTGATAAACTTAAGTTTATAAAAAAAAACGCCTTCAGGCGTCAGCAATGTGGAATTCCATAATAATTTTCCTTTTCATTGTAGAATTTAAACACCGTTTTTCGATTCTTAATCCTATTGATATAATAAATAATAATAATAAATTTCAAAGTATGTTTTTTTACATTCGAATTTGTTATTCTCGACATGTTTTGAAGGTTTTACACCTTCATCAACGGGAGAACGACACAAATCGAGTATCATGTATGTTTATTTTGTTCTCCCGACGCTGAAGGTATGAAACCTTGGAAAAATATACTCAAAAGTGCAAATATATTTTAAAAAATTCTTATTCTTATTTATACAATATAATAACAGTATTTTTAAACCTACGAATTTATTTAATTTTGTTGATACGTGCTTTGATACTCCATATACACAAGAAGACAAAACATACGTGATTCAATATTGCAGATATAATGTGCATATCAAAATGTGGACAAAATTTATATTATATATTAAATTTTATAAATATATATAAAGTTCGAATAATATTTAGAAACAAATTCAAGCAATAGCATATTTTGAATATAAATAAATTTATAATTAAAAAAACACGTTGACGTGCTTGTGACACATCAGATAATTATAGAAGAGGGTACCCAATTGTATAGTAAGTACAAAACTCTAAAAAATATTAAATGGGATATTAAATTTTTAATAACATTATCATATTATATTTTTGAAAGTTTGATTAATCTGTATATGACAGAGTGTCAAATTAAAATGTTAGAAGTGTTGCGGTGCGAATGAATGTTTTGTGAACAAAATAATGAAAGGGTCATTAAGATGATTTGGACACGTGTAAATAATGAATCAAGAAAGTATACGTTAAGGAAGTTAACGGAACGAAATTAGAGAAAAACGTGGCAAGATCAAATGATGCAATTAACGTGTACGTTTTCCACGAAGTATAAATGTTGAGGAATCGAGATATGCATGAAAATAACAGCTTGGCGATCTATTAGTTTTGCCTAACCCTTCAGAGGGACAGTGTGATGGTTAGTTATTTACAATTTTCAATATTCTTCTTCTTCGTATCAATAGCAAGCTAGTCTTACATATCTAGTTTTAAAATTGTATTTTATCTCCTATTTCACTTGCCATTGTGGTGAAAGGTTTGGCCGTCGCGTCGTTTCGTTTCCAGGGGCGCAGATAATCTTCAATTACTCTAGTGCAGCGGTTCTCAGAGTGTGATTTATTATATAAAATAATCATATAGAGATAATGAGCATAATTAAAAATGTACCAACATTTGTATAATTTTCATTAAATGATTGGTTCGGACATATGGAGCGCATGAATGGAGAAAAAATGGTTAAGAAAGTATACGTTAACGATGTAAACGGAGTATGTAGACGAGGTAGACCAAGGAAAATTTGGCATTACCAAATTAATCTGAAGAATTGACGTGCGTGTGTGACTCGTTATATGAATGTGGAGGAAGCTACAGAGATGTGCCAGGATAGAGTAGTGTGGCGGACCATTCTCTCTATTTGTTTGTTTTGATTATAATAAAAAAATGAACATAAAACCAAGTTTTGTTTATTTTAGTACTCCGTAAAACATTTAGTGTTGCAAAAGGGTTCCGCTGTCGAAAAAGTTTGAGAACCGCTGATCTAGTGTTACAATTTTTTTAATTTGTATTTATTTTGGCGACGGCATGGACGGACGCCCTACCTGTACCCCGCGCGTGTGTGGTGGAGTCCTGTGACAGGGGTACCACGATTGAATCGGGAAGTTTAATTTGTCTGCGCGGTCTATGCCGGGCGTTGATTACAATCACCAAGATGGATGATCCCAGGCCATAATAATACTCGCAGAAATACAATAGCGCCACTAGTAGAAACGGGATTATTGAAACATCGCTTGAAAATAAATTCACATTTAACACCAAATGAATAAGTACCTACCTATAGACACGAAATGTATGAATGACGAATTGAATTATAATGAAAAACAACGAGAAACACGACGTTTACATGATAAAACAATACAAATCGGGTGGTGGTCTAGGGGATAAAACGCTTGGCTCCTGATCCAGGGGACTTGGGTTCGAGCCTGGACACGACCAGATTCCTTCTTCATAATAATGAGCTATTTTCTGCTCACATTGAAGATTGTAAAAGAAATTCTAATATCATTGATTTAAATCTTTGATGTTAGTCTTTTTAAAAAAAAAAAATCAAATCAGTTTATTTCATCAATAGACATTACAAAATTAAAATTTAAGGCATCTATTGAGAACAGGTAAAATAATATATTGTATACCATACTACCAGAAATGCATGAGAGATGGTTCGACATTAGGAAGACAAGATAATTTCCAAAATCAAGAGTATTCATCTTCTGAACGTACAATACATTCACTAATATGAAAGACGTCGATCTTTGAGGAGACCGTGTTCAGTAGATTAATTGCTCTTTCCACCGGTGTCACCAGTTGGTTCTGGCGGCCGGTAGATAAAACAATCTATGCTGTCGCTGTTGGAAATATATATAAGGGACAAGAAGCCGAATACCCTCACCACGGCCGAGTTCTCGAAATATCCCCTGAGTAATCTTAAGAAATGGGTTATGAGATGCCCATCTCTTCCCGGTCGATGACTAACCTCACAGATAACAATGTGAAACTCACACGGGGAACGAACCCGGGATCATCGGTAAGGCGTCACAGATCTTACCACTCTGCCACGAAGGTAGTATTAAATTGGCAGTGTCAATTTTATGTTGACATGTTTCAAGGACCCTGCAAAATTAATGGCATAGTGTGATGGAGTATGCAGAGAAGACGATTGTGGAGGGTCCACATCTAGGGAATGGATCCAGCGAGGATTTCTAAGATCGTGGTGCACGAGACTCCAGAGACCACTTAAGAAACGGAGAGAAAGCTTGTCGTCTTCATCGCAGGAAGAAATTTGTTATCCTGTATAAACAGATCGCAAGATCTACAATAATGGGAAGAAGAAGTTTTTACTTTCTACACGTCTATTTACACTCATCAGTTGTTATCGTCCCGGCCGACACGTCACGATAAAAATTTGCTTCGAATCTCACCGACTCGTTATCTCAAATGCTAAAATGAATTGCCGTCGGGGGGTTGCCGAAGAAAGCGCCAACATAAAAATGACACTGTCAGTTTTAACGTGAAGATCTACAACAAAAAGAACTAGAAGTCTCAATTGGATCACGATTTTTATAATTTGAAATACATATTTCCTGATTGTGTGAAATGCGTTGATAGTTCAAACTAAATGTATCATATTTTGAGAAAATAAACGTGGAATGTTCAACAATTACAATAAAATTTTAGAATAAAATTTTACAATTACAAAAAAAAAAAAAAAAATTTAGTTGAAATCCGATCAATGAAAGGATATCAAAGCAATAATAGTAATACTGAAGGGGCGATAGCCAACACTGTGTGTATTACACGATTATGTGCGCTGACACGAAGCATGCATCAACAATTTGCACTATATACCAGATTCGACCCGAGATTACCAAAATACACAGTCCCTACTAATTTAACATCATATACAACGCCAGTGTTTTAATATGGAAACATTTTTACGAAATGCAATTTTTGGTTGCCTAGAATTTATCAATAAAGTCGAACTCAGTTATTACGATCACAGAAATAGCGAGATCTTCGAAGTAACGATGAAACAAATACTTTCGGGTGATTGGTATTTTTGAAAGTCCCTGGAAAAACTCAGTGAAAAATAATCTCTAATAAATTGTGCATATTCTTATTATTCATAGTGCTTCACGCAAAGAAATAAATATGTTAACATACATGAATGTCGGAACACGTGAGGAGTCAGGGAAATCGACACGCGTACATGTCACGATGTATGAATGTTGAGGAAGCGAGAGAAATATGTCAGGAAAGAAAAGTGTGGCAGTCCATTGCTTCTGCCAACCCCTTCGGGGAGACAGCGTGATGATTAGTTAGTTACTTACTTAAAATATTTATTAAAAATTATTTATAAAACAATCAAAATCGCGTATGAATTATAAATGTGTCTTTGATAAATGTGATTTTTTAATCAACGCTAATAGATTTTTTATATAATAAATGATCATGTTTGAGATCAAACCCGCATTTATTGGATCATAACTCGTGCGTTGCGTCGCCTCTAGTTAACGCTGTCAGGGGTTTTACATTTGAATATTTATTTCTATTTGTATTTTTTTTAATTGTAAACAAAAAAGAGGAAGTAGGGTAAAGTAAGGTAATTTGGCAGTATATGTTTTAATATGACTCGCACATTAATGTTTTGTACCAGCGGAGGCGCGTGTGATAACTGTGTTTTGAAGTTTAATCGTCTAATTCTAGATATTTTGTCATCTATTGAAGAGTTTCCGAAGCTTACATAGCGATAGGTTATTCAGTACGATTGTGTTTCAGAAAGTACTGCCAAATTACCTACACTGCCAAAATACCTTTAATTTATAAAAAAAAATATTAGAATGCTTAGAAGTTTAATAAAAAGCTTTTTAACAGATGTCTTTTTATGGAAGTCTATTAAATAATAATGAAATAAAACGATATTTTAGGAGCTACTTCCATTTTTGTTTTTATTTCGAAAGTGTCCAGTTTTGTTTTTATTAGTCTTTCGATAATTTATAGAGCGCCAATTAAATTAAATATTCATCTCAAGGGCGCTGTACAAAAAAGCTCCGTTTTGTTAACTGGTTAAAAAATAAACACATTTAGTATGAGCGCTGCACCTGACGCAGTCGATCAACATTTAGACCAGGAAAGGATAATTTGAAAAGGTGCGTTTTGAGTCTCGATCTAAACTTTGAATGATTATCAATGCAATTAAGGTATGCTGGAAGATTGTTCCAGACTGAAGGGCCGGCTACCGCGAAGGCTCGGTCGCCAAAATTTGTGCGAGGACAGCAGTGAGCCTGGCGAAACCGGCCACTGTCAAAATTAAAATCAAAGTGGAAGTAGTTCTAAAAAAATATTGTTTTTTTTAAGTCTTGTCATTTTACATGCTCCACATAATTACATTGCTCCACAATAGCAAACAAATTAAAACGTATTTTGTCATTATTATTATTATGATAATTATATTTTAAACCACCAAAATGAACAACATTGCAATCACAAGTGATTTGTTCCATATTTAAATTTATTGACGGAAACAATTCCATTTTTAAACAGATGTCGCATGTCGCGCCCGCCGGCCCATGGTCCGCGGGACATGCCGTACAGAGCCTACTACACAAGAGATGTTATCTGTTTATTTTTAACACATGGCTTTGGTGTCGAACAAGCGTTTTGCCGCTGCATTACGTCCCCCGGCGCAGTCCAAGCGATACCGTCACGTGCTCCGCCCTCCTCCGGACTTGGGAATGTGACAGTCGTTTTTCGGCTACGCCCCCGTCGCGCCGAGTAACGGAAAAACCGCGAGCAAAATTAACCACAAAGGCGCAAAGCTCGCTTTCTGCGCGCGTTGGAATATTAGTTATTTTTTAATTGATTTGACTTTTTTGTATCGTGCCGTCTTGCTAATGATAACGAAAGCAAACGTGTTCCAAAGTTAAACGTAACGATAAAGACAGTAAAAGAAGAGTTTTATGGGGAGAAATCAACGGTTTTGATTGGCTATGACAATCCTTGCCAAGTTTGATGTAACTTTTATCACAAAGTGTTTGAGCATGACACTTTGCATTAAGTGACAGTGTATTAACACATTTTATACCCAGATAGATGAAAGTACACGTTAACTATTTTTTTTATACAATTTTTTTTTATATTTATTAAAGAATTTTATGACTACAACATTTTGTAATTACTCGGCGTAGATTACCATTAATCACAATAAAGTAATAGTGATTTAAATAAAACTAAAAACCTTTACATCATTAGAGCGCCAATCAAATCTATGTAAATGGTAAAGCTTATATATTGATTCTAATGACACATGATATGTAGCTTATCTATCGCCATTTTATTGTCACGTGAATTTTACACCAGACCAAAGACAGCGTGTGAATCACACTGACAGCGCCTGGAATCGAACCTGGGACCACCGGTGTAGAGGTCATAGATGTTGCCACTCTGCCACGGAGGTCGTCAATATATTTTTTTAAATTATTTAATTAACAATAAATCACACAATAGCTTTAAACTTAACACAATTAATTATTGGCAAGAGATAAATCATAGCGTAAATAATCAATGGCGTCCCGTGCTCCGAAGTTAAATTAACTTTAGGGTCAGAACTTCACAACATTCATTATCTGCAGGGAGCGGAACTGATAATAGAAAGAACATAAATCTAAAAAAGTGAAGCAACCTGTATTAACTATTGCGCACAGCTGATAAGCTTTCCCCCAATTGATAGTAAGCATCGAGGGAACCGAACGGGACACGAAGAAGACTTCAATAAAAAATCTTTTAATCATTTAATTTTTTTTAACCGCCCTACCTTTGGGTTATTTTCCGAGAAACATGCAAAAAAGCAGGTTTTTTAATAATGAAATTTAATTATATACTAAATTTATTTTTTTAAATTACGAAACGTCAAATACTCGGCCGCACACTTCGCCTGTCCCTTGTTAAACTATCATGTTTATGAAGACTTGTACTCGAGTGTTGTTGGCACACGCGCATATCCCTAACAGTTTGTACATTTTAGGTACATTTTTTTTCGCAAGCGCGTACGTGATACGGGATAGCGCAGAATGATACAGTCACAGTGAACGTATCACGTACGTTCAAATACGTATGGGGGTTAAAAGAGTTATTTATTTATTGAAAGCTAAGACATTTACTCTGTGAAATTCCATAGTAATACACTTATAGTTCAAGAAATAATACAGATAGTTATTATTTATTGAACAATAAATTATTATAAATTTAAACGTATGTTATCTAAAAGTTTAATTATATTTTATGGGAATGACAAATTATTGCCTTGCTGATGCATTATCAAATGTTCGATCCAACTATAACGTAAAAGTCCTTATTAAAAAATTAACTCGAATGAAAGCGTATATTTACTATTAGTTCTATTATAATATATTTGTTGAAATGATATATTTTACCTTGCGAAGGCATTAAGGCATATTGTAACAAGTAAAACATTTACTTCCGGTAAAATATAATAGAACCTATAGAAAACAGACTTTTTCTCTGGTATTTATGTTTTTTTTTTCTTAACTAATTACCGGAGAGAACTCAAGAATAATCATGCCGACTATTTAAATCCAAAGTTTGTGAAACCGATGGTGTATTTTCGATATATCTTTCGTCTTTTATAGCTGAATGATTTCAAAGTTTACGATCGACCTCTTATTACGAAATGCAATGTAATAAAAAATATTTTATGAATTGTGTTTAGTTTAATTACACTTATTTTTAAGTTTCGACCGGTTTCGACAACTCGCTGCCTACATCTGGTATGTGTGAATGTAAATATCGATGCAAAGCGATGCGTATCAATTGCACAGCAAATATCAATGCAGTGCGATGCGTATCAATTGCACAGCACATATCAATGCAATCCAATGCGTATCAATTGCATTGCAAATATCAATGCAATATCAACGCAATCCAATGCGTATCAATTGCATATCAAATATAAAATAAATACCAATGTAATATGAATGCTACGCAATCCAAAATTATGTATTTTATTTTAAAGTATGAAAATGATAGCTAAGGGTAAGAATGGTTTACAAGTCCGCGGCGGGACCTTTGGCTGTCATTGCCAACGAGGTCGCGGGTAACAGACGATCCGCCTTCAACGTCGTCCGTAGAGTGAGTACCGAACGCTCCCCCGGCGTGGTTAATCCGGGAACGGTTGAATCACCTCATTACCATCGACGACACTTACAACAACAAAGTTTTTCCACATTCTTGTGACACGCGTGTATGTTAAAAGCCCTTATAAAAATATTTACAGAGGCAATTCCATCCACCTGAAAACGGATAAATTAATTCAGCAGTTTGTAAACATGGAGACAGTACTCTAAGGTAGTTCAATACACCACCGTAGAAAAAATATATAAAAATTAAAAAAAAATTAACTCTAAAGATAATTCAGTTTCCAACAGTTTAAAATAGGTAAAACATACAAAAAATATATGTATAATATTAAACTAAAAACTTTTAGTTCATTGTTTTAGCCGAAACACTATGGTACTTCCACATTAATGATAAAACTCTGTTTTTATGTATTCCAATTATATTTTTATTAAAACAGAGTTTTATTTTTAAACAGTTAAAAAAATTATACATATAAAACAATAAAACACTTCGTATTTAACCACGGTATGGTTATTATATTTGTTGCCAACTACTCGTAGTTTCGCATGGATCCAAGCATTGTCAATGCAAAATAATAACATGAATTATATTGCCCTGGTGAAATATTACCCTGATGAATAACAGTTATTCAATTCTGTTTAATTCACAGACAAAGCTCCGTTTTATATGCCTGTACATCTCATCTGCCTTTCTTCAAGCTTACAATTTATATCAGTAACTCCCAGACTACCCCGAATGCGCGAACTTTTTATTTTGTCTCTCAGCGATATCGCAGCGGACAACCAGTTTCCAGTTGCCTAGTGGAGCCACTATACATTGTTCAACAGTCGGAGCCATACATAATTGCAGGTCTGGCAATTGTCTGGTATGCTTTTAGTTTTACAGGCATTTTGGGTCACATAACACTCCTCGTCAACCATCCAGAGGAAGACCTAGGAATGTGGATGATTCAGTGCAATAGCGTCTTGCAGAGAAATCGCTTGAGTGTAGGTGATACTCAGAACCGTAAGAAGTACAGCTTGAGATGGAGAAGAGCCGACCCCAGCAGTCAACATAGACAATGAGTTGGGTTAGTGCCAGAATAAGAAGAAGAAGAAGATATTGCCCTGATGAAGCTTGGGCAGTAGCGAAACTAGTTGGCATTAATTATAATAACAATACCGTGGTAAAGTGTTTTATTATAATACTTTTTATCTAACATATAAATTCAAAATGTTTAACCACAAACAAATGCTTCATATTAAGGATTAATTATGTATGGAAGCGAAGCATGAATCTGGCAGAAGAAAGATGAGAGCAGAATAAATGCGGTAGAGATGAGAACCCTAAGACGTATGCGTGGTAGAACGATGTACGACAGAATCTCAAATGCTGATATTTGGAAGGAATGTAGAGCGAAATAAGGTATTATGAACAAAATTATGAAAGGTTCGCGGCGTTGGTTCGGACATATAGAGCTCATGGGTGAAGAAGGAATGGTTAAAACAGTATACGTTAACGATGTAAATGGAGTAAGAAGTCGAGGAAAACATGGCATGACCAAAATAATCAAATATTAAAGGTTGGTCATGTCAGAAGCCGGGAGAATCGACGTGCGTGTATGACTCGATGCATGAATGTGGAGGAATCTATGTCAGGATAGAGTAGTGTGGCGGTCCATTCTCTCTGCCTACCCCTGCGGGGAAATGGCGTGATGGTTTGTTGTTGTTGTTGTTATTATATTATATTTTCAATGTAAAATAAGAATATCCATTTAAGATAAGTTACAAAAATTATTTGATAGTGCATCGTTTTCCTCGGTCTGCCTCTATTTCTTGTTCCATTTACATCGTTAACTTATACTTTTTTTACCGTTCTTTCTTCATTCATGCTTTCCATATCTCCAAACCATCTTTATGTTCCTTAATGATATTAACCGCCCTAGACAAAATCGATCGAGAATGCTTTTACTCTCCTGAAACACCTTGAATTGCAGCGGTATTTATGGGTTCGATAGTTTCATATCGTTAAGAAAATCATCTCTATCTAAGTTTTGGTGAAAAATCATGGATTTGTACTTGTAACGGTATTGAACTGCGGCGGTGTTGAAGATATTCAAATGATGAACGATTTTTGTTGGCAATCCCAACAAGAACTCCCGAGAGAATAGGAGCCAACTCTGGCGAGCTGGTAGCACTTGATATGACGAAACGCTGCATTTTGTTCCTCATGAATAATGCTGTAATTTAATTAGCCCTACAATGCCCGCACGCACATTATCCCTGCCGTAATGCTCACATTCACAGCACAACGAAACAATTCTTACGAGAGAGTAAATAGTACAAATGTGGTATCTAAAAACATCTATTCAAAAAAAAATAACTAACCATCACACCGTTTCCCCGAAGGGGTAAGCAGAAAGAATGGACTGCCACACTTTTCTTTCCTGACAGATTTCTTTCGCTTCCTCAACATTCATACATCGTGTCATGCACGCGCTTCGATCTCTCTAGACTACTCACATGGCCGACATTCAATATTTGATTTATGCTACGTTTTCCTCGGTCTTCTTCTTTCATTCTTCTCAGATTCCATTTACATCGTAAACATATACTTTTTTACCATTCTTTCTTCATTCATTCTTTCCATATGCCCAAACCATCTTAATGATCCTTTCATTATTTTGTTCATAACACCATCATTCGCATCGCATTCACTTATTATATTTTCATTCGTCTAAGATATCTCATTTCTACTGTATTTATTCTACTTTTATCCTTCAATTAAAACATATATTTTTAGATAACCAAATGTTTTTACTGAAATCGCTTGATGGAAGTTCATTTCAAATAATATTAAATAAAACGACGTTTTGTAACTAATTCCACTTTTGTCTTTATTTCGACAGCGACCGGTTTCGCCAGACTCACTGGCATCGACAGAGTAGTCTGGACTGGAATATTTTATAAACTTGTAACACAACACATAATTAAAAATAATAAATTTAAAAATAACCATGTTTCGGGACCCAAAAGCCCTTCATTAGTATGATTATACGAGTATACGAGTACCTATATACAAAATAAATATTAAGTTTCATTTTCATGAGTTTTGACTAACTAATTAACCATCACCCCGTCTCCCCGGAGAAAGAATGGATCGCCACATTGTTTTGGCCTGACATACTTCTCTCGCTTGCTCTACATTCATACATCGTGTCATGCACAAACGTCGATTTCTCCTACTCCTCACGTGACCGACATTTTACATTTGATTGATTTGATTTGACTGGTTTCCTTACGCTTCCTTTATATCTAGCTCCGTTCAAGACGACATATGAATTTTTTCAAACTTTTTTTAATCATCTGGTGTAATTTTATTAAATATATATTTTTTTTGTATAATATATAAGTATGTAACTACACTGATGAAGGACTGTGTCCCGAAACATTTTTTTTTTTTTTTTACAAAGTTATAAATATTATTGTTCAATTATGAATCCACAAGACAAAGTAATAGTGATTACGACTTGGATGCGGAGGGCACATGACGGGGACAAGCGGAAGGAAATGGAAGAGGCATATATCCAGCAGTGGAGGGTAGAAGGCTAAAGAAGAAGAATAAGATATTCATTATTACACCCTTATCCATTAATTAACATCCACGAACCACCTAGGCAGATTGATTTTTTAACATCAAATGCACAACGTGGTATTTAACTGCCATTAAAGTTTGTCTAAACGCTTATAATCTAGAAAAAAATCTTTTATATTTTAACAAAGGACTAACAGACATAGAAAATGAATACCTTCTTTGTCTTACATTCAAGACGAAGTATCGATGTAAGTATTCAATATATGTTTTAACAATGCACCATACAATTTTAAAATCAACATATTTTAGCTAATTTGCATAAATAACTGAAACTGTAGAAAAAATTATCCATTGGATAATAATTTCTTCGGTGTACTTCATTGTGACTCACTTGTCTATACTAGTGCTCCTACATACAAACGTTTTGGTGTATTTAATTATTTTACTAAGTTTTATAATAAATTTGATATATATTATATGTTATTTAGACATATCGATCGATTGGATAAATGAAAACACCATAAATGTGAATATATAGTTGTTAAAAAAAATTGCCCTGTTCGCGAACATGTTTTGGACTTTTTAAAAGTTATTGTGAGCCGACAATAGTATGTAAATGATAGCGAATATAGACGTTTTTCCGCTACATAATCAAATATTAATTTCGTTTATTTTTTAGAAATATAAATTCACTGATTATCATATTTATGTCAAACTAAAAAGGTTACCTAAACTACTGTATAATAAAACAACAACGAAATGATTAATAAATTAATTCAAATTAAAATATCTATTATCTAAAAGCTTTACTATATTTTATGAGAAAGACTTGTTTCGCCTTTCTTAGGCATCGTGAAATGTCCATTTGAATCCCTTAGAAAGGCGAAACATGTCATTCCCATATAATATAATTAAACTTCAAGAAAACATATGTTATTATTCGCACATATGATTTAATGTGGAGTTTTACATCGTTGTTGAAGAAAAAATAAATAAACGAAATATGTTATTCCCATATTATATAATATATAAAACAGACGTCTTATAATTAATATAAACGAAAACGTCTGTCTTCTAAGACTTAAATTAAATTTTATATAGAATGGCATGTTTCGCCCTTCTAAGGCATTAACGAGTGTTTTGTTTCTAGAAAATTTTCAAACATTTGATAATGCGAAGAAGTGATAATAGATAATGCGAAAACATGTCATTTAATATGAAATTAATAAAACTACTAGAAGACAGACGTTTTCATTTATATTAATTATTTAAAATGGAGATTAACAACATGATTGTTCAAGAAACAATAAATAATTACTGTCCAACCTAAAGAGACACCTAAATTACAGCATAATCAATACAGATCAACAAAATTATAAATCTTAAACTAAGATTGGTGATTTTGGATTTTATATATATTTTAAAATGTATTTCTTAAACACGACAAATTTTTTTACGTCCTTCGTTTCCTAGTAATCAATTTCTAGTAGAGTTTCAAAGTTATAATGAAAAGTAGTATTTTTTTACATTTAAACGGTTCGGTATCGCCACACAAGGGTATGCATTTTTTAAAAGAGCGATTCGAACGAGTGTTGCCTCAGCTTTGAGTCAGCTGAGGTAATTTTAGCCGGAATATAGTGCTAAACCTTGCAACACCGCGTGTCGCGAATAATGGTAGTTGTTAATTTTTGATATTCGGAAGCCCACGGTCCCTGCCCGTTCGATCCGCCTTTATCACGAAGAGATGAATCCACATACAATCTTATTCATCAGTCTGCCGAAATTTAGAAAAGCTAACAAAATACGCCCGCAATGGTTCGAACCGTAAATTGTATAATTGTGCAATATTCTAATGATATTCAAGCATAATTGATATGTGATAACGGACCATTATCTGAACTTAAACAAATATGTAAACATTTTTTTTCTGTAAATATTTCAATCAAATAATTCACCATGTAATGAAATTTAACTCCACATATAGGTATGTACTGAAATCCTTGTTATCTATGATACATGTTTTTGTATTTTACGTTTGAAATATTTACCTTAAATCGACTTAATTCAATGTCATAAATATTAATAGAAATAGAAATGGCTTAAATAAGTACATGACTTTTCTAAGAACATTCCCTTAATTCAATATATTGGTAATTAATTCGAACGAAAAATTACGTTTTCTAGAAGTTTTATTATATTGCATTTTATGGCAATAACATGTTTCGTTTGTGCCCACATTTGATAATTACTTATCAAGACGAAACGTGTCATTCCCATGAAATATAAAAAATATATTTTAACCGAATTTGCTTATCTTAGAAATTAATATAAGATATAAATATTGAAACCTGAAAAGATGTCCTTGTTACCTTTCGTAACTTTAACAAATGCATGAATCTGAATTGAAATGACTTTTGAGAAAACAAAATGAACCGGCTTCAAATTTAATTTTAAAAAAGAGCAAATGCATTTCACATTCACAACTCTAGCCGATTCAATAATTTATTTTAAAGAATTATTGAATCGGCTAGAGATGTGAAGGTGAATATTTAAACTCATCTTAAATCTTAAAAACAAAATTCCTTCACTTAAAAAAATAACACTTTTGATTAATAAACAAACAATGTTGTTTAGTGTTTCTGCCTTGAATCATATTTATTTAGTTGAATTATAAGTACCGGCTTGCAACATACGCATTTAAATTTGTCATGTTTAAGAGAAGAAAATAAATATTTATTTAATTACTACAAATCACGTCAAAGTATTGTAACTCATTGATGTATATATTTTTTTCTATAATATAATAATTAATATCCCTACCATGGTGGTCTGAGGTGGATCAATTATAATAAAAATAAAATATTCTATAATAGTTCCAGATTCAAAATATACACGCGAAAAACTGTTTAACTACACTGCGCACTAGTTGCATCTTATATAACTTTTTTTTAAATACATAATATATTTGATCGTGCCCTGCTCCATTTTACATTCACAGCGTTAATGAATACTTTAACCCTAATTTGATTTGCATATTTGTATTCCTTTAATGTTAGTATTTTGTTTGTTTTAATGTTTTTTTCGTATTGTATTATATTATCTTAAAAATAAGTACATCCGATTTTTAAAGGAGTTCCATTTACAGTACCCGACGGGAAATAATACACATCGGACTTAAGAAAAATGCAGTGGGCCATTATCAACTAACTTCGGCTTTTTATAGCCTCGTCTTTGTCATTCATACATTTGTTCTTAAGCGCAAAGTGCAACAGAGATGACGCTCTACACATCAGAAGTTAGCATATTATGTCTAAAAGTCACATTCTTAAGCCCGATGTGTATTGCTTACCGCTGGGTACTGTAACCTCGTTGGAGGATTATGGGGTGATGTTTGAATGTGTGCGTAGCTTCGATTACATTTCAATTTACAATTACATGTTAACAAGTATTGCAGATAAGTCCCCCGATTTGTTTTCATTCCTACATAATAATTATACACAAATAATAGGTTCGATAACAAATTAAGCTCGCCATAAAATAAATATAAAAAATATTGTATGATACTTTTATGGATTTTATCGGCTCCAATAATTTTATGGGTGCACGGAGGACGCGACGATGGAAAGCGTAATTATTTGATAACGAGGAAAGTTGCAAGAGAACTCCACCTGCCGCTGACTGCGGTAACTACCATTGGTATTAACTTGAATAATCCAAACTGCGTTTTTACAACACAACTTTTCTGCTTACATCATTTCCTACGACGTTAATAAACCGAAACATGGAGTAGGATCTTACGGAATTTACATTTTACTTTTTCTAGAGAAAACTGTTTAAAATGCTAGGGAAAAGATAAAGTTACTTGACATTTTTAAAAACCGTATTCATTTTAACAGTTTTAACTAACTAATTTACCAAAACGCTGTCTCTCAGGAAGGGGAACGCAGAAAGAATAAACCGACACATTTTTCTATCCTGACATACTTCTCTTAAGTCCTCCACATTCATACATGGTGCCACGCCGACATTTAGTATAAATTTAAACATTTTTAATTATAAATATCTCGTATATGTGTTTCATGCACGAAAATTGCGGTAACATATTTTTTCGTTTCAGAATTTTTCGCAAATAGAAATAATAATGTTTTAGATCAAACTTTTTCAGAAATGGTGATAAGAATCGTGTTATTTTACATTCTACCGCGGTTCGTAAACGTTCATTTCTCTGGTAAGTGGTTATATAGGGTAATAAACGTGTATGATACAAATAAGTGGATATATATAGCCTTCTAAAATAAGAATAAAATTAATATTAAGATTCCGGCATTTACATAAAATTTAATTAGGATTTGTGTATCAAATCCCGCATCATCCGCAGGTTCAAAAGAATCAAGTGTTTTATTGCTTGTATCAAAGGTACAGACGTGTCTAGGCAGAACCGGGCGGTACGCGCGGCGTAAACCGGGCGGTTGTGCATAATACGGATTTATTATTAAGTCATAAAATATTATTTTTATCTTACTTTGTCCGCCTCGAAGACAATGAGCGAAACGCTCTAGGAGCAGAGTAGTGCCGGAGATCGCCGCCGAGAAAGGCATGCGGCGCCGTGGTATGGTGTTGAGTTAAATGCCTAATAACTTACAGGTACACGGACCGACGTTTATAATTACACGCAAGAAAAACACAGGAGTTTGATGAATAGCAAACAGTTGGAAAAGGAAGAAATTACGAGAACATTTGGAACACATTTAATTTGGACGATAAGTGTTACCGCTTACATTGTAAAAGACGGAACAAAACGAGATAAACGCTATTATTTATGACTATAAAACATTGCTTATCTTAAATCTGTATTCGTTAGCACATGGAACACAAATAGACAATGTATTTCACGGCTCAGTAAGAGCCGAATATTCTTTCAGGTCGGCTGGCCCCACACTCACCGGCATTTGGAGATACGCGGATCAAATATTTAGTTTTTAGAGTGACCCCTTTATTTTCAAATAAATAAAACTTTTCATCGAATCCAACGAGCCGTGGAGCTTGAAATATATCGCATTTTCTTTCTCTAGAAGCTACCGCTATGGGAACAGAAATAATCGCCTTTTAATATTCATCCATTCATATTTCTAATGTACATATATTGTGTAAAAAAGAACCCGTTATCATTTTAAATATTTATCGTGTTCGTGTATATCCGTACTTGTTCTGTAATAAATATAAATGTTGCAATGCAAATAAAGTAGAATATTTTAAACGTTACATACGAGGAAATAAAATATTACCCGGCTCGGCTATCTTATCTAGTTTTACGAGAGTAATATTGGTACACATGCCAGCTCATAGTTCGGGCTTTTCAAGTAATTAAACTTATCTTAATCCAATATAATAAATAAAATAAATAATTCTCTTTATCGTAGAAGGAGAATTAACATTGTTCAAATATTTTTTTTATTATTATTTCGTCTGCATTGTAAACAGAAACAAAAATAATGCAGGACTAAAGCAACGCAATTAATAGTCAATTACCGTACACTTCACTTGACCCTTATCACAAAAATTACAACTTTTCTTTTAAATATTGCATACTACATAACAACAAATGTATACACTCGTCGATGTATTTGATTACATAGAACAACCATGTATTGTATATAACTAACTAACTAACCATCACGCCGTCTCCCCGAAAGGGTAGGCAGAAAGAATGGACTGTCACACTTAAACAGATGCGGCACCCCATCCTTCTCTTTTCGCCCCGCGGGCGCGGGAGACGCGGTGTGATGGGTTGCGAACCTCATCGCCACCAATAGGCATCTCCCGCGCACACTTCGATCGTCCAACATCCACAAAATAAATCTAAAACAAATAATATAAAATACAATGATATAAAATAAAATAACAAAATAAAAATAATTTAACACAAAATGTTGTTTTTAGATGGTGCACATAATTTTTTTTTGTATTATATATTGAGATGAGAATAATCCCGAATAATCTAGAAGAGTCTGGCAGAACCCAATGGAATGAAAATTCAAGTTGGAAATTTTAATGTATAAATTTGTGCAGGCAAGAAAAACAGCATGTATTATGTTATTCATATTTCTAACAACAAATTCTCGATTAATAATTATTCATTAAACAATTAGTGTTATTCGAGTGATTAAGAAATAGTGGTGGTAGGCCTGGCTCTAGCTGGTGCCCCGCCCCTTGTGGTGGCGATGGCCAATAACACTCCGCCGGTTTTTGTATCGCCGTATTATAATTAGATTTGCGCCAATTCCAAATACCTACTGTAATTACTTTAACTGCCTTTAATTGTCCACAATCACACCGCGGCCAAAGCGCAACATGCCGAATTTATCATAATTCAACAACAATTTTCCACCTCCAAACAATATATCTGATATTATTATCCACCTCCAACTACAATCAATTTCCACGTCCAACGACAAATTTAATACGATTTGCTCGTCCAATAATTTAACAATCATATTTCCACATTCAAAAACAAATAAAACAATATTTCATCATTTTCAACAACAATACAAACAGTATACAATCTTCATAGATGGCGTTAGTGTGTAGATTGAATAAACTACCATGCAAGGGGTGGTTTTGCAGATTAACATATATACAAGTTCCAAAAAAATTGTCAGACATGGTGGTCATAAGAAAAAAAGGTGGAATGTGGAATGTTGTATTACATAAAGCGTGCGCTTAACCCAACCAATGACAGGTCATAAGTCCTGTAAACACTTCGATCAACCATATTCCGTTTCCAATTTGCATCTTCGTCTCTATTGAGATACAATTAATTCTTGTACAAACTGTATTTCCAAATCCAACAACAAATAAATTAAAAACATTTTCCACCTTCAACATATTTTAAACAAATTTAATTATTATTACTGTTTTATTATTATTTTTACTTTTACGTTTATGTCGAAATCAATCGTGATTTAATTATCAAGTTGTGTATAACTACCGCACTAAGTCTATACAGCAGTCCGAGGTATATGGAAGCTGGCGAAAGAGACCCAGAAGGGAGCGGTCTCCCTCGACGACTATCCGGCTATCCTCAAGAATCAAAACTTGAGACTGAAATTCCAGGAGATGGCTAACAGCATAATAATTAATTAAGGACATTAAATAAATTAAATATTTTTGAATATAGTGAATAACAAAAGTCTTTAACAACATGAAGTGTACACAATTGTTCTAATGTAATAAACATTTTCGAATATCTTTTTATTCTCCCAAAAGTCATACCCTAAATGTTCCGGTTGAGATTTTTCATGGTTTTCTTAGTTGTAAGGCGAATATCAGAATAAATATATTTTTAATTTATTTATTTATATGATACACGAATGAGTCATATTATCGAACAAAAAACTTTTTGACAACTCATTTGGACATAAAATGGTGTAACAAAAATAAAATAACGATTTAATAATAAAAAATATCAGAATTATTCCAAATATGTCAACGTTAATGAAGCATTACTCTTTCCAGAATTTATAATATATTTTCAATGAACACCGCCTCACTGAAAATGAAAATGTCCAAATCCGCAAATACAGATACCCGATGCCCCTCGGAACTTGACTGAGTCACTTCTGTACAGTTTAAATAATAATATAGAAAGACATTTTATAATAACTAATAATAATATCCTTGAGATAAACACCTACAAAGATCAAATGTTGTAATTGAAACCAACAAAGGAAAAAGAAATGTTAATACAGCAAGAAATGTTTCTGCATGACGCAGTTTTTGACAGTTTGATGCAAACGTAATATTTATTTTCGAACGATTTGTCAACGCAGAACGATTCAAATTTGAAAAAAAAAAATAGTTCAGGCAGTGCATACGAGTTATTAAGATTCTCGAAAATTTCCGGCGGGAATGATTAACGGCTTTGTCTTGGGACTATAATTTTAAGGCATTAGTAATTATAAAGAAATACCAACATAACTAAAGCAATTGCTCTATTTCATTTTCTCAAATGCCAAACCAAATTTATAAACTACATTTCTTAGCATATAGCTGAATTATAAAAATGATCAGATTTTTAAATTCAAATGTAGTAATTTAACAATATTATCACACTAGACGAGAATGGATCCATCCAGACTCCCCTTCATTGTATTGCACGGCCAGCCCCAAAGTAGACGACCCCCCGGCAGACCACCAAAGAGAAGGATGGACAGCTGGGAGATGACCTCGCAGGAGGCCAATTTCTCTTAAGAAACAGGCCACAAGGCCCGTGCTAAGATGACGAAGAAGAACAATATTATGCATTTGCAAGGCGAAGCATGTCATTTCCGTAATATATAATAATACTTCTTAAAAACAGATATAGAACGACGAAGTGAGGCAGATGATTGCATCATAAGTAAAATTGTAAAAGGATCCCTGAGGTGGTTTGGTCAAAAAGTTGTTTACAAGCAGTGTGAGTTACAAAAAGTAGCACGATCGGCTACGTAAGGAGTCAGAGAAATCGACGTGCGTGCATGACACGATGTACGAATATTGAGTAAGATAAGTATGTCAGGAAAGAACAATGTGGCGGTCCATTATTTCTGCCTATACCTTCAGGGATTAAACAATGCTAAATGTATATAAGATGGTGATATATTTAATTGTCTTTGTGAAAATAATTATTCTTACAAGTAGGTATTTATATTTTAAAAAAGCGCAAGAAATAATATTAAAAAAAAAAATTCCAGCTTATAAAAAGAACTTTTCTTTGGAACTTTTTACCTTGCTAAAGTTTCGGCTGTTGGAGATATTCCCTTTTCGTACGAATGCTGCGATTAATTTATTAACTGAAAAAATTCCCAGCCTCCTACCAGGAAAATTGTTCTTGGCGGATTTTATTGCTCTATAAATGAGAGTGGAGGGGGTATTAATGTTCTGGTATAGCTCCGCCTTGGTGTAAAACCAGTGTTCAAATTTAGAACGTCCGTGAAATGCTAATATCATTTACGATTCCATCTCGGCGTTCAATAGTTTTGTGTCTGTATTCGTCCATGGTGACATTAAGTGGCCAATTTACCTGTTTAAGTATTATATTTAACTTGTTATTTAATTATTTTCAAAGTGCGACAATGTTTCAAATATATTTTGAAAGATACATACCATAATCTATCATAGAATACCTATTGATGAAGTAAGAACGTAATATAAGGCGGACGAATGCGTCCTAAATAAATTTAAGAAAAGGTCACTAAGTTGGTTTAGGCATATGGAAGAATGAACGAGAGCAGATTGGTTAAATTTTTGTATAGGTACATGCAGTGTGAAGCGGTCATGTTCGAAGTAGGAACAATCGACAAGCGTGCATGTCACGATGTGTGAATGTAGAAGAAGCGCAAGATTTATGTGGTTATGTATCAGTGTGGGGATAAATCCTCTCTGCCTACCCATCCCGAGAAACGGTGTGATGGTTGGTTAGTTAGTTAGTTCATACATTATTGATGTGTTTTTTATTTTGTAAAACTCCATTTTAAAATATGGTATAATGTACCTAAACGCGATTGTTTCGTAGGTTTTGCAGAGATTTTTTTATTTACATATAAAATATATTGTTTGGGAGTTTGAGAATGCCCTCGCAAGACGAAACAAGTTTGTAACAAATATTAATATTTTATAAAAAATAAAAAATCTCTACAAAATCGATAAAACAATCACCTTTACATTAACGTTTACAATTGGTCACTTCTTTTGATGTTAATTTATTGTTTTGTTAAAATATAGGAACAAATAAAATCTGAAATACTTTACGTGAAAAATCGTTACGATCATTACCTTCTCTCTACTATATTTCAATAATCGCCTAAAGTTCAGATACTGACTAATAAATGCGCAGATTTTCACTGTTAGTACCAATATAATGTATATATGTTGTGAACTTAGGTATATCAGTGTATCTTTCTTATCTTATTCGACCGACGTTTCGAAGATCGTTGAAGTCTTCTTAGTACATATAACAGGGCATATAACTACCATGAAGATGGAGACTTCAACGATCTCCGAAACGTCGATCGAATAAGATAACAAGACGTTGTATGTACCCAAGATCATAAAAAAACAGTTACTAACCATCTCCTCATCATGTCAAATACTTTTGGTTATAAGGCGGTAAAGGAAAAGTAAAAATATGTGTTGGCTGTGAATTGTGTATTATTGTTAGAACGTAACAAGATTTTCGATCGACGCGACGTATAAAATTCACCAGATCCTAATTTTGACCATTTTAAATTGTCCTCCACCTAGTATATAGTAGTGGTTGTGATCATTTAACAAGGTAATTAATTAACTGAAAATATAAATCAATAGCCGAAACCAACTTAATTGTGAGAATTAAATGGGAACATATGAGTATAGGTACTATTTTAAAGGGTGTTGTTTTGGAAATGTGTGGAAAATAAATTCTCATATTATAAACATAATTCATTTCTAAATTGGATTCTGTAAGCAAACGAATCTGATCATTCTCAAGTTTTATGATTGAGCGAAATATTTTCAGATAGAAAAATATATTCAAATCACTACACGACACCAACTTTCCGTGGGAATCGATGTGTTTGTGTCTTTGGGATTGCCTGGGAAATTTTCAAGTATAATTTTTCATATTTCATATTTATGAGTTACCTACTCATTTATTGTTTCTTGATCAATGTTATTAATGTTCACATTAAATATTGAATGTTGATGAAATCACAAGTTTTCTAGAAGTTGTATAATATTTGATGGGAGTGATATGTTTCGGCTTAGCTGAGGCATTATCAAACATCAATTGATAATAATGAAAGTAAAAAAATATATTTTAAAAATATTTTAAATATACGAGTATATATGGCATATAGTAATATTACTCGCTGGCATATTCTGGTGTCAGTAGAGACCGAGTTGCTGAAACCGGTTGAGGCCATAAACCTAAGTGGAATTTAACTAAATTTATACGTATAAAATAAAAACATTATTTATAATCACTCTTTTTTTCCGCCGCACTTTTAAATAAATCTGTCACGAATATTTTTATTATTATTATTATTATTTTGTTAAATCGCTCTTTACATCTTGACAGCATGAGCCAAATCGATGTAAATGGGATTATAGCTATCATAGTGATGATTCTCGTGACACGTGATAGGTAGCTAATCTATCGCCATTTTATTGTCACGTAAATTCTATACCAGACCAAAGACAGTGTGACAATCACGCTGCCCTCGCCGGGGATCGAACCCGGAACCTTCGGGGTGGCAGTCAATGCGCTCTTACCACTCGGCCACGAAGGTCGTCATTTATATTTTTGTATAAATAAAAATCTCTGTAAAACCAATAAAGCCAATTGCGTTTATATTATAATTTAAGAAATAACAATTATTATATTTCATTATTACTTTGAGCGCCACGCTCTGAAAAATATTAATCATTTTCCTATAAAAGCTTCGTTAACTATAATAAAAAGCACGGTTCGCCATGGTGATTGAAATGACCATATAAAGCACAAGACGGATTTCAGCGGGCCGAGTGGCGAGCCGGCTGATGAAGTGTCGTAAATAATTTTTGTAACGCCTCAAGTTTTAAATGTCGCCCTGTCAAGATTCATTTAGTTTTCCGCAACATAAATACCGAGCCTCTGTGTCAGGGTAGTCAAAGAGGATAAGGCGCCATATCGCCGAACACAAGCGATTGACGTCATACCAAATAAACATACATAAAATTTGTGTTTACAAATGTTTTTAAAGTTTTCTTTAAAATTGCTTATCCATAATATTGAATATAACACCGATATGCAAAATAATATATTGTAGCAAAAAATCAACTGAAAAAAAAGGTTTCAATTTTTTTTATAATTTTATGTATTTTAAATTTTATTCTGTAATTTTTCGATTATTTATACATTGTAAATTAATAAATAAATAAAATAAAATCAGCTCATCGTATTTTAACCGAGTTATTTTAATTATACAAGACGCCAACCGGTTTCACTGTGCCCCAGCTCCGTCAGGACAATATAAATACGTTTTTTTTTATTTATATTATCCAGGTGAAGCTTGAGTACCAGAGAAACCGATTAGCGTCAATTACAGTAACAATTCCGTGGTAAATATATAAATTTTGATTTTATTACATATACGAGTATGTATATATTTAGTCATTTAAAATGTCTAAGCAGAAAGTTAGTGCTTCGTAAATAAAATATATCAAAATTTTCATCGCCATTTCTAATATATCAAAATCATTGTAAGTAAATCAAATATTGAGATCAGTCTACTACTCATATCTTAAGATAACAACAAGTAATTAATTCAATTAAAATATTTATAGAAATGGTATTCCTATTTATAGAAATTGTAAATATTAGTAAGTATACGTAAATTGTAAGTATTTATAGAAATTGTATTCCTATTTATTTAGAAATTGTAAATAACTTATATCTAGTATTTAAATGTCTTGAAAACTCCAGCCTGGGAGTCAATGTTCATTAGGTTATTGTAAATAACATCAGGTATGCTGATGACACAGTTATTTTAGCTGACAGTATACCCGATCTTCAAGAACTTCTAAATAAAATTAATATAACAGGAAAGGATCTGGGCTTGAAAATCAAAGTTAAGAACTCTAAATGGATGACATTTGGGCGACTTAATTGTTCTACATGCACTCTGCAACTGAATGGTGCGAATGTTGAAATGGTCGAGCAATTTAAATACTTTGGCAGCATTATCACTAAAACGCTTGATCCGGAAATTGAAAAAAAATCAGAATTGAAGTTGTAAGAGCTGCATTTAATAAAATGAGAACCTTCTTTTGCAACGATAATCTTAACTTGAAACTCCGACAAATAATGATTAAGTGTTAAATATGGTCTGCTCTACTATATGGCTGCGAAACCTGGACTCTAAAAGGGAATGTAATGAACCGATTGGAGGCGTTCGAGATGTGGATAGACCGTAGAATGCTCCGTATACCGTGGACCGATAGGGTCAGTAATGCAGACGGACTACAGAGAGCCAGAGCAAACAGAGAGCTGTTGTCTTGTGCTAATGGGAGAAACGGATATAAATGGGTAAAGTGGAGGGACGTCGGGGAGTTGGTAGAAGGCAGCTGTCCTGGCTGCGGAACAATAAGGAGTGGACAGGAATTACAAGAGTTCAGAACCTGTTCCAAGTGGCGCAGGACAGAGATGCCTTTGCTGCATTGATCGCCAACGTTTGGGGGACATGACACGGCACCGAAAGAGGAAGATTTATAGAAATAGTATACGTACAATATGGAATAGGTACTCAAAACATATTTCCACTTCAAACACAGCGTTAAGTAGTACAATAAAAAAGTTTCAAAATTTCCCACAGACCGTGAACTTAATATCAATATTATATTTTATAATAAATTCGAAAAACTTTTTAGATTATCTTAGATTTCATGATTTGCAAATACTTTTTTTTGGATTTCTTAGAAATGTAATTTAAAGAACTACTGGAAACTGTATTTTTAGGAAAATTATTTTACGTATTTCAATATTATAAAAACCTAATTATATTACGAATGATTTTTTCACAGTAATGAATTTTTTTTAGGTATTACGCAAATGCATATCATTACTGAGTGTAATTTGCTGAAATAATTTTTATATATATTTTTTTATAATATATTAATCAAAAGTGTATTTTGAATAAACCAAAGAAAATAAGTAACAGGCAGAGTTGTTACTATTTTATTAGATATTTCATGTGGATATGCTATAATAATATTAGTTTATTACGGGAATAAAAAAACAAAACTATTATGTTAACGGCGGAGATAGGAAATTTTATAATGTTAACTCTGGACTAACACGAAAATCTAGGGGTTGTTTTGGAATTTTACCGAGACCGTTTTACTTTGCAAACTTTTTTGTAAAAATATGACAACTTATTACTTTTTTTAACTGTTATATTACAAACAATTCATAAAAAAATATCACGCACTCAAATTTAAACGGTACTTAATAAAAGGGCACTCAAAAATAATATGACCGTTATTGCACAATATATAACAAAAACTTAAAATGCAAATTGCACTTAAAAAAATAAGATTGATTCCTAAACGTGTGAAAAACATGGCATTAACGGGAAAATAACAAAAACTCACCCTTTCTTCCTCGCGAATCATCTCGGCGATGCCGGGCTTGATCTCCATGTCGTCGGGGTGCATCGGGTAGGAGGGCAGCTGCAGCGGCGGCACGGCAGAGGGCGCGGGCGGCGGGCGCGGCGGGGCCGGGGGCTCCTGGTAGGTCTCGCTGGCCGGGCTATGCGGGCGCTTGCGGGCCTGCTGCGGCTTGGCGGGCTCCGGCGGCCGGGGCGCGCGCGCCGGCGGACCCAACTCGTGCTCCGCGTTCACCTCGGCCAATCCGCGGATCTTCAGCGACTCGGCCACCTTCAGCAGCGGAGCCAGCTGCTCCTGCGACACGTTAATCTCGCCCTTGTACATGAACTCCACCACGGCTTTCAGCTGTGGGAATGTCACGTCGCGCATGATGACGATAGGGTGGCGGCATGGGTTCTCGAAGAACAGGTTGCGGAAGTAGGGGCTGCACGCCGACAGGATCATCTTGTGCGCCTTCAGGCTATGCCCGTCGCAGGCCAGGGTGACGTCCACGAAAGACTCGCTCTGCAGCAGCTGGTCAAACACGCTCGTCAGATTGGACTGGTAATTGTTCCACCTCAGACAGAATTGTTGGGAAGCGCCCCCCTTGTCCTCGGGCTCCGGGGGCGGCTCCTCGTCGGCGGGCATGCTGGCGGGGGCGGGCTCGCGGGCCCCCTCGCGCCTTCGGTAGTCCCAAGGGCCGTCTAGCCGGACCACATCGGCGAAACACGACAGAAACGGAGACCGATTAAAGTCAACGAGCGATCCTCGTTCGGCCAGCTTGCCGGCTTAAAAAAACCGTCGGTTAGAGAAGTTGTCAAAGTCAGAAAACTCTCGGGGTACACGCGCGTTTGTTTACTCGGGGTGCGGAGCGGCAAGAGCCGGGCGTACGAACGGCGGCCGGAGACAGACTGAGCGCAGCGAGGCCGGCCCCACGCGGCCGGCGGCGAATCAGCGCCCGCGAGCCCCCCCTCCGGCCGCACGCACACTGGCGCGCGGCACGCACACCGGCGCGCTATCGATCCTCCGCCCGCGACTCGGCCCAACTCGCTGCAGCGGGGAGGACCGCGGATCCCGCTGCAGCGCCCGCCAGCGCTGGTGCAGCTCGCGCCCTCCTGCACGCGCTCCTCGCCCTCACGTCCTTCCCTCCTTCCCTCCTTCCCTCACTCTCTTTGCACATTAAGTACGATATCATCTTACTTTCAACTTTCCGATTATGAAATTATATTGTCTTTTTAGCATTACACATATTTTTATTCTTATCTTAATTTGTCAGTCGATGAATATATCTCCGTGAATGACACTGAACGGGCGTCTGGAGCCGCCTAGAGTGAGGCGGCGGTACGAATCATGTATGTAATTAACGACTATGATTTCTAACATGGTGGATGTTGATTTTTCTTATTAATTTCTAGACAAATGCTCAAATGTATGTATATTGATTATTATAAAAAATGTTCGTGTTTCGAAAATAATATGATCTTGTTGCGGCACGCCAGCGTTCTGCATGCCTTCCCTCACGAAGACCTGATTAGTCTGTGGATCTTTGTTTCTTGGCGTATTGTTATAATACTCCGCTCATGGAAGTGCGCCATCTCGTATTGCTCCGCGTACAGCGTCACACCTTACTTCTCTGATCTTCACACCAACACTAAAGATCTAAAAATATTTTATTACAATTCATACTTACATATTTTTTAATTAAAAAAATTATTCATATCGTTAATTTTTTTCTCGTTAATAATTTTGCGAAATGATCTGATGATGAATGTTAATAAGTCCAAGGTAATGATTTTTGAAAAGGAAGAAACCACGACAGTCTGCAACATTAGCGTGAATGGTGAATACTTGGAGCAAGTAGTTGAGTTTGTGTATTTAGGTAGTATGTTTACAAGAGATGGGAGAGTGGAGAGGGATATTGAAAGAAGGGTTGGGGCAGGCAACAAAGTGAATGGTGCACTTAAAGTTGTCATCGCAAACAAAACCTATCCAAAAAAGCTAGAATGGCAGTGCACAATGGTGTTCTTCTACCGACCCTTATGTATGGAAGCGAAGCATGGAACTGGCAAAGAAGGATGAAAGTAGAATAAATGCAGTAGAAATGAGATCTCTTAGACGAATGTGTGGATACTCTGTGTCTGATAGAGTGTCGAATGAAAATATAAGAAGTGAATGCGGTGCGAATGATGGTGTCATGAACAAAATAATGAAAGATCATTAAGATGGTTTGGACATATGGAAAGAATGAATGAAGAAAGAATGGTAAAAAAATTATATGTTAATGATGTAAATGGTACCAGAAATAGAGGAAGACCAAGGAAAACGTGGCACGATCAAATAAATCAAATATTGAATGTCGGCCATGAGGAGTCAGAGAAATCGACGCGCGTGCATGACACGATGTATGAATGTTGAGGAAGCGAGAGAAATATGTCAGGAAAGAAAGGTGTGGCAGTCCATTCTTTCTGCCTACCCCTTCGGGGAGACGGCGTGATGGTTAGTTAGTTAGTTTTTAATTTTTTTCTGTTTCTACAATATGTCTATTATATCATAATACATATTTTTGTATTCCATTTGTTTATTTGATTTACGTCATAATCAGCGTACCGAAGAATAATAAGAATAAATGTTTTTTTTTTGTAATTAATAATTAACGTATTATATAATATAAGTCATGGTATGGTACCGACTGTCTAAGTCAGTTTTATATAAATATATAATTACAGTAATTGAAAGGAAAATAACAAAACAAGAGTGAATAATGGAAGACCTATAAAAAAATAAACAAATTCCCTTTTGCATTTTAACCACCTGATTTTCAACTAACGATAAGAAGATTCTTCAACCATATTAAGCGGACATTTAAAAAAAATGTATTACTAAGGTGATGATTGTAGATTTGTTAATTGTAAAAATGCACTACTTAACACTACTAACTAAAAGTAAGTAACTAACTAACTAACCGAATGGGTTGGCAGAATGAATGGACTGCCACACTTTTCTTTTCTGACATATTTCTCTCATAGTTGTTATTGGAGGATATTTGATTTATTTGCTCGTGCCATATTTCCTTTAGTCTTCCTCTATTTCTAGTTCCATTTATCGTTAAAATTTCCTTTTTTACCATTCTTTCTTCTTAACTCTTTCCACGTTTTATTTGACAGTCCATACACAGATTTTCTACACATTTATCTTAGAGATCTCATTTCTACTGCATTTATTCTACTTTCAATCTTCTTCAATAAAATTTTAACTAATAAATAGGTTAATTCTTGAAAAAAAAAAAAATTCACAAGTGCAACCAAATCTACATAGATGGCTGACTGAAACTGACACGTGAAGATAAATATGGATTTTGAAGTATATATACATCTTCCAAAAATTTGTCATGCATGATCATAATAACAAAGGTGGATTGGGGAATGTTGTAATTACATAAAGCGTGCGCTTAACCCAACCAATGACAGGTCATAAGTCCTGTAAACACCTTGATCATCCATGTTCTGTTTCCAGTTTACGTCTTCGTCTCTATTGAGATACAATTAAAAAAATAATAAATAGGTATTTTTTTACTTTAACTTGGAATATCTCATAAAATTAACACTTGTGATACAATTTAAATTCGTTTGTGTATTTTGTAAGATTTTTGTTCAAATAATTTCATTTTTGTACACAAATATGAATAACATAAAATAACGTACGGTACGTAACGGTCGTTTGAACCAAACTACTGTATACAATTTATTTTAGCTATTAAATTGATTTTCATGACATGTGATAGGATGTCAATCTATCGCCATTTTATTGGCCACGTGAATTCTAAAGACAGTGTGACAATTACACTGCCATTGCCGGGAATCGAACCCAGAAAAGATCACTGCGTTGGTTTGGACATACGCAAAGTATACGTTAACGGTGTGAATGAAGCACGGAGTAGTAAGAGACCGAGGAAAACTTAGCTTGACCAGATTAATCAATTTTTACAGGTCGGCCATCGGAAGTCGGAAGAATCGACGGACGCGTATGACTCACTGTATGAATGTGGAGGAAACTAGAGGCGTATGTCAGGATCGAGTAGTGTGGCGGTCCATTTTATCTGCCTGCCCCTTTAGAAAACAGCGTGATGTTTTGTTGTTGTACATATTTAATTTTTTTTTTTTTTGAAATTGTTAAAAATAAAGTACCTATACCTAAGTATGTATTTATAAATTTTAAATATTAATTTAAACAGTGGCCAAACATTACTTTTAAAGTTTGGGCAATACGAGTTAAAAAAGGTAAGTGTTTTTTTATTTTATTATTTCGATTCAATTTCGCATTGAAATACTATTGAATGTTTTTTTTTATAAAATCTTTTTATAATAGCTCTTTATATTTAGGACGTTAGTCCTACAAGTGGTTCATTCGTGCAACCAAATAGCCGCATTTGGCTTGCGAGCCGCAGTTTGACGGCCACTGCTGAGTCATTCTGGATTGGTTGACATTATATTTTTCATGGCTGATTAATTATACGCATTATGTGAGTTTAATCCAATAGGTTTTGATATAATAAATCAGTTATACTTTATATTTATATGGCTTATTATATTTATAAGGCAGATGACTGCATCATGGATAAAATTAAAAAAGGATCTCTGAGATGGTTTGGACATATGGAACGAATGGATGAGAGTAGAATGGTTAAAAAGTTGTACACAAGCAGCGTGATTGGAAAAAGAAGCCGAGGACGACCGAGGAAAACTGGCATGACCAAATTAATCAATTACTAAAAAGCGGCCACATTCGAAGTCGGAATAATCGCCGTGCGTGCATGATACGATGTATGAATGTAGAGGAAGCCCGAGAGGTATGCCAGGACAGAGCATTGTGGCAATCCATCCTCTCTGCCTACCCCTCCGGGGAAATGGGGTGATGGTTAGTTAGTTAGTTAGTTAGTTTATATGGCCCACACATACGGCGTAAGATTTCATCTGAATAATTATTAATCGTTAATACAAATATCAATAAATGTAAAAAACTAACTAAACAATCACCACGCCGTCTCTCCGAAGGGGTAAGCAGAAATAATGAACCACCACACTGTTCCTTCCGACATAATTATCTATTTTCCTCGTGCCACGTTTTCCTCGGTCTTCCTCATTTTTTAGTTACGTTTCCGTATGTATACTTTCTTTACGATTATTTCACTCATTCTTTTCATGTGTCCAAACCATTTTAATCACCAATTCATTCCTTTAATCATAAAACTCTATTTTGTAACTCTCTATTTTGACGACATTCGTGGCCGAGTGGTAAGTACATTGACTGCCACCCTGAAGGTTCCGGGTTCGATTCCCGGCGAGGGCAATGTGAATGTCACACTGTCTTTGGTCTGGTGTAGAATTCACGTGACAACATGGCACGAGAATCACTATGATAGCTATAAATACCGTTTACATCGATTTGGCCCATGCTGTCATGATGTAAAGAGCGATTCAACTAAATAATAATAATTTTATAAAGAAATGTAAATGAAAAAATCATGCTATTAAATCTCACCCTTTACCCGACAAAAGTGACTCTCGAGTAGGTATGACAAACATCGTTGGAATGAGATTGTGCCCTTTCCTTTTATTACTTTATTCATAAAATTAACTATTAAAGCGGCATCAAGTATTTATAGGCGGCGCGTTAATAATTGAATTTACTCTAATACAAAGTACCCCTTGAATTTTGAACAAAACCGCAAATTACAGGGTTCGAACAAATGTACTACTTTTAATTCAATTTGAAATCGAATTAATTTAAAATAAAACGTTCCGACGTAATGAGATTGAATTAGAAGGCTTTCATATCATTGTATTCACTCTCACACTCAACATCATTTTATAATAATTATATAAATTACAATAATACATAGAACTTTAAAAATGATAACAACTTTAAGATTTTTGATATCATTTTATTGGTCTTAATATCATAATACGAGTAAATATTTACATCATTACAGCGCAAGTCTAATCGATGCTTAGATTACAAAAATGACATCAAAGGTTATTTGAATATATCGCCTCTTTGCAAGAATATGTATGATGTGACATTTCGAAAATCAAATCCGCCGTGTTCATTTTTATTTTCTACAAAAACATGGTATTTTTAAAGTGAAAAACAGAGAATTTATGAGGGAAAGAGACAACAAAACAGTCACGTTGTCTCTTTCAGACGGGTATCTTGTTTCATTTTTAAATTTTTCGAGATAACAAGTAATTTTTGCAAAGAGTCGATATTATGTTTTAATTGTTTCTTGAACAATGATATAAAACTCCTCATTAAATAATTAATAACACAAGCGATTTTGTGTTGATTATAATATAATAATTATTAATTAGATTATTCTTAACACTTAATTAAACATTTTTTGTACTTGGTATACAACCACTTTATTTGTGAAGATGAGGGCTTACCGATTTCGCTCTATGCGAGCTTCTTCAGGGCTTTACACATACTAAAATATGTGTAAAGCCCAGAAAAAGCTCGCATAGAGCGAAACCGGTAGGCCCTCATCTTCACAAGTAAAGTGGTTGTATACCAAGTATAAAAAGTGTTTAATTAAGTGTTAAATAAACAACCACCAAGTTATGGCTTCTTATCAAAGTTTTAGATTATTCTTCTATGTAAACTTCACAACTAGATAGGTGAAAAACGTCATTCCTATATAATATAATAATACATCTAGAAAACAGACGTTTTCATTCGAATTAATTATTTAAAATGGAGTTTTACATCATTTTACACAAATCAGCAAATACTAACTAACTAACTAACTAACCATCACGCCGTCTCCCCGAAAGGGTAGGCAGAAAGAATAGAGTGCCACACTTTAATCGATGCGGCACTCCATCTTTCTCTTTTCGCCATCGCGAGAGACGCGGTGTGATGGGTTGCGAACCTCATCGCCACCAACAGGCATCTCCCGCGCACACTTCGATCGTTCAATGATTGCATTGAATTGATTGGAAAAATTTAATATTTTTTAGATATTACTTCAATTTACAACAATTGGATTCAAAGGAGATAAAATATATAATATTTTCTAAAAAAAACTTGAAAAATATCGACAATCATTCACATTTGAAAAAAATATGAACAACTGAAACTTTATTCAAGGAAAGAACACACTGGAGTCTTTATCACTCTCTGAATATTATAGTAGCGAGTGTGCGACGTAAATAGTTGTGTGGCGCTTCACTTACTTTTCGAACGATAAAATCAGACTGATGATTTCCTTTCTCGCTCTCGCGCATACATTTAGATTTAGCGAGAGCGAGCGAGACAGTCACGTATGTGTGATTTATCTCCAATTCTGTGTAGAATAAAATTAATAATATGATAAACAAAGTGTGCTAGCTAAACAACATTCGTAAGGGAAGGTTAGAGCCACAATATTTGATGATAAATAATAAAAAAAAGTATATAATTAGTGTATAAAAAAGATAAATTTACAAGCAAATTTAATGTGAAAAATTTGTACTTGAGATGTGCATAAAACCCTATACTTTACTAAAATAAGACTAAACCTATTATATTATATATCAATGGATTCAATTTCCTTAATTTATAAGGTATTTATACATAATTTGAAATTGTTTTTTACGACAATAATAATAATAAATTGTTAAGCTTTTTCGTATGTGATTGATTGTTTTGTACAGAACGTAAAGAATACATTGCACTGAAAATTTATGTTACGGGGGTTGTAAGTTAGGTTACTTTTTTAATAACTGTAATTATTTGATCTCCTTGAAATCGGCAAGGTCGACCATTGGTACTGCAGTTCGTTCACTTGTAAGGACCGGAAGGATGTGTTTTTACCGGGACCTTTGACCCAGAGCTTTACTTTGTATTTCACAGTTCTGGCTTTTGTAAATATCGAATGGCGTTAAAAAATAATAAAACTAGTTGCAACCCGTGACATATTCACGGATGTAAATATTTTTTACCCTTTAACTCTACAATCGTAATCATTAATAAACTTTAACTTTTAATGAAACAGTTTTTTTCCACACACGTTCAATATTTCACTGTACCAAATTGTTCTTCTTTTGTTTGCTACATTACTGTCATATTTTAATACAATAATCAGAATAAAATTCTGAATAATCCAGTAACGTTCTCGGGCATGCGCATTGTGTGCATTTCGAAATACTTTCGGAGAGAATCGAACTATTTCTCTCTCGCTCTTTTGTATTATAAATTGTGTTTTCACCTTATATTATGATGACAATTAAATTAATGAATATTGATTTTAGTCAATCGAAGAAGTATCAGAACGTTTAAAGCGAAGGGTTTCTTCCTCTCTAATTAGCTCTACAAAACAATTGAATAAGATAACATATTTAAGACTTTCTCACAAGCACCAAGTATCGCAAATGTTCTATGAAGGAAGTATGTTTATAAGATCCTGGTAAATTGAACACAAATCGAGTTGCTACAAGACGCAGACCTTTTGTTTTAATTGGAATAGGACTATGTTGTATTATAATTAACAGTTTCGGTCAGTTTTGCCCCAGGGGCATGGATATAATATTACGTGCAATCTCATTATGACCCATCAAAGTCGGTAAGCAGAATTCGAGAAAAAAATATTTTTATTTCTTTCAGATTATGTCAGCATCTTGGGAAATCAACTCATCGAGTGCCTCCTGCAGAGGCAAACCTTTCTTGCAGACGTGGAAAAATTTCTTGACATTTCTATTATATATTGGTTTATGATATTTTAAATTTAATTGCTTTTCCCTACCGTACCTGTATCCCTAATTTGTTTTATATTTCATTTGAGATAAACTTAAGGCGTTAACACTGTGAAATTCCATAATGACGATTTTATATATATATTGGTTTCTGATTTTTTAAATTTCATTGCTTCTCCCTACCGTACCTGTATCCCTAATTTGTTTTATATTTTATTTGAGATACACTTAAGGCGTTAACACTGTGGAATTCCATAATAACCATTTTTTTATTAATAAAAACACTGTTTTTCACTGAATGATGTCGAGAAAAATATAGTAAAAAGTGGAAAAAATAGTGTTTGAATTCATAAAAAAATCAATACGAATGAAAATGTCAGTTTTCATCTGTCAGAACTGATCATATTTGTGAATAATTTTATAATATTTTAAATATGTATCTTTATAATATCACTGAGGAAGGACCGGTGGTCCGAAACATGTCTGATGTGTAATTTTATTTTTTTAAAGTAAGTGTTGTATTTACAAAGTATAATATACGAGTATAAAAAAGAAAAAGACAAATAATACAAAGGACATTAAAGAGTTAAAAATAATAATAGTAGTGGAAATAAAAAAAAGGAATATATTATATTGTGTCTCATCCATGCCGAAAGGTTGCTCCGATCATTTTTTTTAAATTTCGCTCGTTCAAAGGGAAAACATCAAAATCACCAAAATGCTTATTGTAGTTATCACAAATTCGATACATTGCCGCGTTCTGAGCGAAGTTAGCACGATAAACGGTAAGATGGAAAACTTGATTAATAATAACTAAAACTAACTAACTAACTAACCATCACGCCGTCACCCCGAAGGGGTAGGCAGAAATAATGGATTGCCACACTTTTCTTTCCTGACAAATTTCTCTCGCTTCCTCAACATTCATACATCGTGTCATGCACGCGCGTCGATTTCTCTGACTCCTCACATGGCCGACATTCAATATTTGATTTATTTGATCGTGCCACGTTTTCTGGTTCCATTTACATCATTAACATATAATTTTTTTACCATTCTTTCTTCATTCATTCTTTCCATATGTCCAAACCATCATTATTATTATTATTATTATTATTATTATTATTCACACCATCATTCGCACCGCATTCACTTCTTATATTTTCATTCGACACTCTGTCATACACAGAGTATCCGCACATTCGTCTAAGAGATCTCATTTCTACTGCATTTATTCTACTTTCATCCTTCTTTTGCCAGTTCCATGCTTCGCTTCCATACATAAGGGTTGGTAGAAGAACACCATTGTGCACTGCCATTCTAGCTAACTTATAAATAATAACTATGTATACATTTTAAAGTTTTCTAATATGTTTATGGCTCGAGAAGTTTCATGATAGATTTTTATAGTAAAATATGTTTCCCAGTAGATGTGAGACAATAGTAAAAATTGTATCAGAAAGTATTTTCAATAATAACAAGTAGCATGATATCACATATATGTGCGGTTCATTGGATTCTAAGTATTTCCGATGTCACTGCAATTTATCTAAAGTACCTGGAATCACATTATGTATCGGACAGTGGCGGTAGATGTTTATTTTAAAGTTGACAAACAAACAAAAAATTGTAATTTATCTTCTCTCTTGTGCGATTCCTCCCCTTTTCGCTCTATTCCGGTCCGCGGCGTACTGCTAGAGATAGAATTTTCTTTGATAGACAATGGGGCTTCGCCTCTCAACATTCCCCGTTTTATTTTGAAAAAAAAAAAAAATTTCACCTATCCCTTCTCCTAAAATAAAGTATATTAAATTGATTTTTTTAAAATTCAATAGAATATAAGTAATATTGATATAAATAAAATACTTTATAAACGATAGCAGTTTCACTACGAAATATGACAATCACTCTGCCATCGTTATGGCAGTCGTTATGGCATCGTTTTGGCAGCACTTGCCACTCGGCCACGAAGCCCATTATTTTTTTAATTCATAAGTAATTCATCATTATTCATACAACGCAGTGGTAAGTATTTAAAACAAAAACCGAAAAAAAAATTAAATACAGACATATAAATTGTCCAGTGATAGCTATCACGAGATCTCTTGCCATAAATTCAATTCTCATGTCTTCTCATCTATCATTCGTACCAGCATCGCTCAAATCATATTTTATAGTCATTTAAAAAAATCGCCGACCGCTACTGACTACAAGTAAGATTATTTATTGAAACGTGAAATTATTGCAGAATCTTAAACTACCCTCCCACGTGTGCATTTCGCGGAATCAACCCGTCTGTATGTATATACCAACATCGTTGATAAATTGTATGTATGAAAATACATGTTTTATATACCTCTGATACGAGTATTACCTTGCACTTGCTTCGTTCTCCACGCACGCATTGAAAAGACGAAAGAGATTTCATTACGTAAAATATTAAAGTTAGATTTAACACGAATATATTAAAGTTTATTTATTTATTTAAGGTAACAAACAACGATTGATATACACATTAAAAACACATAGAAGCAATAAAATAAAGCCACATTCTACCACAAATATAAAGTACCTACCTATAAGAAGTATTAACAGACTCGAATGGAAATCGAAAGTTGAACTAATTTCTTACAAAAGTAAAATAAACTAACTTACTAACTAACCAATCATCATTAATCATTCAAAACATTCTTCTCTTTCATCTTTCTCCCTACGCTATCTCCCCGAAGAGGTAGGCAGAAAGAATGAACTGCCATACTTTTCATTCCTGACATATTTCTCTCGATTCCTCAACATTCATACATTTTCTAACTCCTCACGTGGCCGACATTCAAATTTTATTTTATTTGATAGTGCCACGTTTTCCTCGGTCTTCCTCTATTTCTAGTTCCATTAAAATCGTTAACATATCCACTTTTTTACCATTCTTTCTTCATTCCATTTTAATGATCCTTTCATTTTTTTTCATAACACTATCATTCGTACTGCATTCACTTCTTATATTTTCATTCGACAATCTATCACATTCATCGAACAGATCTCATTTCTACTGCATTAATTCTACCTTCATCCTTCTTTTGCCAGTTCCTTGCTTCGTTTACATACATAAGGGTCAATACAAGAACACAATTGTAATAAAAGAAATATTTTATACTGGTAAAAAAAATACATTATACTTCTATTTACGCCGAAGGATTGCTCCAATCATTTAATATAATATGTTCGAGATGGAAAAATCTATGTTGCTGAAATACTGAGCTGTCACAAATCCGGTACATTGTCGTGCTTTGAGCGTAGTTACTGCGATAAGCAGGATGCTAGAAAAACTTAACTCGCGTTTTCTGTTTTCTAAGGAATTGTCTATTTTGAAGTGTATAATTTTGTGAAGCAACATTAATAGTAATAAGTAATAAGAAGCTTTATTTATAGTATAATTTGTATTGAATAATTATATTATACACAATTTAAGTTATATATAATAACCTACTATAAAGTTCCAAATATATTTCGCCTAACAGTGGTAAAACGCGTTTGTAAGACCCCAAATGTTCTTTTAAAATGTTTCAAGTATGTCATCAATTAAATGATCTGTCTATTTCAGGGATGCCAAAGAAACGTGTCACGTGAATAATTAAAGCAGTACATTGTTTCAACAAATACTTCTAACATTAAATTTAATAAATTTTAGATTCATCAACAACAAGGTCAGCATTTATAAGACATGCGTGCGGCCTATCATGACGTACGTTGCAGAGGCGCGGGCTGACACTGTGAACATCTGAATATCTGAAATGAAGGTCCTAAGATTAATTACTGGAAAAACTCTTTGAGATTGTGTCCGCAACGCAGACATAAGAAAAACTTGCGAAATAGAAGATATCGTTCGGTGGAGTAGATCCAGATGAAGATACTGAAGGGACCATGTAGCCCGAATGGATGGTGACAGACTCGCATATACAGCCGCTTATGAAATCCCATCTGGACACCGCCCACCTAGAAGACCGCCTAAGACATCATGGGCAGCTGGACCTCATCATCCCACGAGACATGATTTTTGTGTCATGATTCAACAATTAGGTGTTGTCTATGTGTCGGCACTTTTGATCCAGGTGTTACAACATTCAAGATGATTATGACATATGTTGATGCCAATATCGGTTGGCAAAAGAACTATCGCGCCAATTTCATAGAAATTAAATAAATATATAATGTAAGAATATTATAAGAAATATATATATAAGAGTTTTGAATTATAAACATGCACACAAGAATGGCTAGACAAAAAAAAAACATATTTAATTCAAACTAACATTTTTATGACTTTGCCATTGGAAACGCCACCATTGCGTTTCCTTTTTAATTTTCTTTCATATGTATTTTGATATGAGGAACATCGATGCCGAGTGGCAAGTTCTATGACTGCCGCACCGAAGGGTCCCGGGTTCGATTCCCGGCGATGGTGATTGTCACTCTCAATAAATTAGATACCTATCCACACGCCATGAGAATCAATAGGAAAGTTATAACCTTTACATCGATTTGAGTCGCGCTGTAATGATGTTAAGAGCGATTCAGCAAAATAATATTATAAAAACATAGTTAGACGAAACAGCTGTCGCGAAAAATAAAAATACATTTGTGATAAATAAAACGAAGTTTTTATTTATTTAACAGTGTATAATGTTTAAGTTTAAATAACGACGATCTTCGTGGCAGAGTGGTTACGAGCTCTGACTTCCATGGCGAAGGTCCTGGGTTCGATTCCCGGCGATGGCAGTGTGATTGTCACACTGTCTTTGGTCTGGTGTAGAATTCACGTGACAATAAAATGGCGATAGATTGGCTACTTATCACATGTCACGAGAATCAATATAATCAATAAAAAAAAACTTGTATACAGTAATTGGGTCCAAACCGACCTGTTGTGTACATAAAAAAAACGTTTCACAGTGTTTCGGCCAAAACAATGGACTATTAAGAAAAAATAAGTTTTATTTTTATTATTTTATTTTATTTATTCTAAAGTTTTGAAGCCTTAACTTTCGATATAGTAAACTATAAAATTTTCCCTTGTTAACCTTTTAAAAGAAAATTATAATATAGTAGCTAATGCCCGGCATGCAATGCCGTTGCAATGCCTCTTTCAATTATTTTTGTTATTTGTTTGAAGTAGATACACAATTTCAGATTTATTTTTTGGATGTTGGACGATCGAAGTGTGCGCGGGAGATGCCTATTGGTGGCGATGAGGTTCGCAACCCATCACACCGCGTCTCTCGCGGGGGCGAAAAGAGATGGATAGAGTGCCGCATCGGTTAAAGTGTGGCAGTCCATTCTTTCTACCTACATTTTCGAGGAGACGGCGTGATGGTAAGTTAGTTCTATTTTTTATATCATTGTATTTTATATTATTTGTTTTAGATTTATTTTGCAGACGTTGGACGATCGCAGAGTGTGTGGAAGATTCCTTTTGGTGACGATGAGGTTCACAACAGGAAAATAGAAAGATGGAGTGTCGCATCGGTTAAAGCATGGCAGTCCATTTTTCTGCCTACCCCTTCGTGGTGACGGGGTGATGATAAGTTAGTTGATAATAACAAGCGTTTTAACCAGAACGCCATTAGAAACAGTCATTGCAATGTTCAATAATTTATGTATTGTATTTATTATTTTTATATTTTAAAAGATACATTTTTTAAATCCAGTTTTTTATGTTTATTTTTAAATTGAAGTGTAAATACACGTGTAACTTTTAAACGGAATGTTCCAAACACGTGTATCCGAGTATCGAATTGCATAAAAGTTGACCTTCATGTACATTATATATTTACAAGGAATTGACTTAAATCATTCGTGAATCGTAGTATAAATTCATTGTGAGAGCTATTAAAAGTATTAAGAATAAACTAATCGAAGCGCAATAATGCAACATTGTAGAACCTGGATATGGTTTCTATTCGTATTTTCTTGTGCTGTAGGTAGTGCTGGAGCGAGCGGGCGAGGAAAGATTATCTCCAAGGCATGCCTTTTTTATTATTACGATCAAAACATTTTATTTATTTAACACTCACTTTACGGTGTCAAAGTTATCCATTATCCACGGGGCTGGACTCTTATTTATTATTATTATTATTATTATAATGATTATAACTAACTAACTAACTAACAAACCATCACGCCGTCTCCCCGAAGGGGTAGGCAGAAAGAATGGACTGCCACACCTTTCTTTCCTGACATATTTCTCTCGCTTCCTCCACATTCATACATCGTGTCATGCACGAGCGTCGATTTCTCTGACTCCTCACATGGCCAACATTCAATATTTGATTTATTTGATCGTGCCACGTTTTCTGGTTCCATTTACATCATTAACATATAATTTTCTAACCATTATTTCTGCATTCATTCCTTCCATATGTCCAAACCAACATTATTATTATTATTATTATTATTATTATTATTATCATTATTATTAATAATATTATTATTATTATTATTATTATTATCATTATCATTATTATTATTATCATTATTATTACTATTATTATTATTATTATTATTATTATTATTATTAGCTAGAATGGCAGTGCACAATGGTGTTCTTCTACCGACCCTTATGTATGGAAGCGAAGCATGGAACTGGCAAAGGAAGGATGAAAGTAGAATAAATGCAGTAGAAATTAGATCTCTTAGACGAATGTGTGGATACTCTGTGTATGATAGAATGTCGAATGAAAATATAAGAAGTGAATGCGGTGCGAATGATGGTGTCATGAACAAAATAATGAAAGGATCATTAAGATGGTTTGGACATATGGAAAGAATGAATGAAGAAAGAATGGTAAAAAAATTATACTCGTATGTTAATGATGTAAATGGTACCAGAAATAGAGAAAGACCAAGAAAAACGTGCCACGATCAAATAAATCAAATATTGAATGTCGGCCATGTGAGGAGTCAGAGAAATCGACGCGCGTGCATGACACGATGTATGAATGTTGAGGAAGCGAGAGAAATATGTCAGGAAAAAAAGGTGTGGCAGTCCATTCTTTCTGCCTACCCCTTCGGGGAGACGGCGTGATGGTTAGTTAGTTAGTTAGTTATTATTACTATTATTATTATTATTATTATTATTATTATTATTATACACTTAGGAAATTAAAATAACTTTGTTAATTATCCACAAAATATAAAAAAACACGACATGTTTCGGTACTCGTATTAATCTAAATCGTTTGCAATAATACAATAAGAATTAAATATAATTTAAATGCTAAAAATAGAAAGAAAAAAAAACATTGATATCGCATCCATGAGACGAAATATGTCGACCTCCGAGGCAATCCGATTGAACAAAGAGATTGCTCTACCCACAGGCATAACCATTGGCAACTTTTTTTTGCAGCGTGGGAAATAAGACAATCTGTGCTGTCTTTGACGAAGGAACAAATAGACCAACATCACTGAGGACATTCGAGTATGTATATGTAACAGTCGCCAATCGGCTTACTATATGAGATAATGTAAGGTAATGTTTTAAGGAAATAGGTAGGTAGGTTCCCGGCGCAACAGAATGCAGCGATTATTCGGCATGCCTAAAGATATTCTTTCGTCAATGGAGTTAACCCATTTGCGAAGGGCGTCCTACAAACAGTTCTGGTCTCCGGATGGTATTTAAATACGTGCAAGTATATTATAAATGCTTCATAAATATTTATGTGTTCGCGGCATGGGCGTGCTTAAGTAGGGGGATAATTTTATTATAATGTTCGGATATGTTCGTTCATTTTCTTCATAAAATTTAATGTTATTGCCGTTCATATATTTATATTGGAACCGTCTCGAGGCGTGGTGCAATGTAACCTTCAACTTCAAGTGAAGAATACGTGTATTATTTATGCTTACTTCAAATTAGTCAACACACTTTTGTTTGAGACCATTACCAAGAGCTTAAATTGAATAAATTTGTAATTTATTGTTTCTCGAACAATGATGTAAGTTTCTATATTTAAATAACCGATACAAATAAACTCGTCCGTTTTATAAAAGTTTTTTTATAGTTTATACGAATGACATGTATCGTCCTTCTAAAGAATTATCAAATGACATTTGACGTTTGATAACATCGAAGAGATGGGCATCTCGTAACCCATTTCTTTAGATTATTATTCTTCTTCCTCAGCCTATTCCCGTCCACTCCTGGACAAAGGCCTCCTCCATTCGCTTCCATGTCACTCTGTCCTATGCAGACTGCATCCAGGTTATCCCGACGTGTCTGTTCAGATCATCCTTTCACCGTAGTTGCGGTCTCCAAGTCAGCAGTCTTCTTGTCCACTTTCCAACTGAGCTTTTGGCTATGTGACCTGCTCATTGCCATTTTAGAGTCGCCACCCGGTGGATGATGTCAGTGACCTTTGATTTTTCTCTCACCGTATCGTTTCTGACTCTGTCTCTTAGGCTTATTCCTAACATGGCTCTTTGGGTCACTCGTAGTTTCTCGGAACTTCTTTAGATTACTTAGAGGATATTTCGAGAACCTGGCCGTGGTGGAGGGTTTCGGCTTTTTGTCCCTGATAGATATCACCGACAGTGACAGCATATATTGTTTTACCTATCGGCCGCCAGAACCAACCTGTCTCTGGTGACACCGGTGGGAAGAGCAATTAAACTGCCGAACGCGGTCTTCTCGGAGATCGACGTCTTTCATATTAGCGAAAGCACATTCGGAAGGCAAATACTCTTGATTTTGGAAATTGATGAAATAAACAGATTTGATTTGAATTTATATTGCCTTTTAAAGGCGAAACATGTCTTCCTACAAACCTCTAGAAAACAGCCGTTTTTATTTTGAATTCATTATAAATTTATAATATTATAAATCAAATTATGAATAGGAAAAAAAAACTGACCGTATTCATGATAAAATTAGTTTAAATGTACATTTTGTATATATAATATTTAAACTATAGTGATGAAGGGCTTCTGTGACCCAAAACATGTTTAGGTTAATTAATAAGAAAGAAAACGTCAGTTTTCTAGAAGTTTTATTATATTTTATGGGAATGACATGTTTAGCCCTTCTAAGGCATTTTCAAACGACATTTGATAATGCCTTAAAAAAAAAAATTTACTTCCTATGGCCATACAATTCTTGAAGAGTTTAAGTTTCCTTGTAGATTTTCTTCCGAGCTTTTTCTTATTTTTTAAACAAACAAACTAACTAACTAACCGTCACGCCGTTTTTCCCCGGAGGGATAGACAGAGAGGATGGATCGCCATACCGTTCTGTCCTGACATACTCCTCTTGCTTGCTCCTCATTCATAAATCGTAACATGCACGTTCGTCAATTTTTCCGACTTCGAATGTGGGCACCGTGCATTATTAGATTAATTTGGTCTTGCCATGCTTTCCTCAGTCTTCCACGACTTCTCTTTCCACTCACACTGCTTGTATACAATATTTTAACCATTATTCTCTCATCCATTCGTTACATTTGTCCAAATCATCTGAGGGATCCTTTTTTAAATTTTACTTATGATGCAATTATCTGCCTTACGTTTCTTCCGTATTTCAGCGTTCGATATTCTATCATATTTCGTTTTCCCGCATATTTTTCTCAGTGATCGCATTTCTACGGCATTTATCTTACTTTCATATATTATTTGCAGCTGCAAGTTTCACTTCCATTCATAAGGGTTGGCACTAGAACTCCATTATGTACTGCCAACCTTGCTTCAGTTGAAATATTTATATTTTCATTGATGAGTTTGAGAGCGCCATTAATTTTGTCCCCAGCTCCTACCTTTCTTTCTATATCTTTCTCCATTTTTTCATTCATTCATTCCTTTTAATTATGAATATCTAAACTCGTTGTTAATGTTTCATGAACAATTTCATTAAAATATTTAGAGAAACCTTTTGAAATAAGTAGGGTGGAGGGCATATTGAGGTTTGATATATTATAATGTTATCGTGGATTTTCACCTTGTTGACATCCTGCTAGTAGTCAAACTTGTAGCGAGTCCTGTCTAGTTATGGAACCAAATAACTTTAAATATTAATAAATTATTAGTTCCACCACTTAAAGATCTGGTTCACTATACAATCGTAATCAGTAATAAATTTAAAAGTTTAATGTAAAAAAAAATCTACCTATGTTAAAATAATTCACAATTAACAACACATAATTATTTAATTTTGTTTTCTACACTACTTGAATACAACAATAATCATATTAAAATTCAAAATATTCCAGAAACGTTCTCGGGCATGCGTATCGGGTGCATTTGGTATTGCTTTCCGAGAAAATCGAAGTATTCATCTCTCGCTCTTTTGTATTGATACATTATTAGATTCGTTAACGTATTCAAACAGTAAAACTGGTCTATTATTAACAATGAACTTCTACCATGAAATTTCAAATAACAACATTAATTTCCATAAAATTTCTTCTTCTACTTCTTCTTATTCTTAGGGTAGGTGGCCTGTTTCTTAAGAGGAATTGGCCTCTTGCGAAGTCGACTCCCAGCTGTCGATCCATCTCTTTGGTAGTCTGTCCGGGGGTCGTCTACCATGGGGCTGGCCGTGTAACGCAATAAAGGGGAGTCTGGATGGATCCATTCTCCTGACATGTGCATACCAATATCTTCTCCTTTGCCTTCACCACCTAACGACATCCTCGACCTTGCATATCTCCCTTATCCGTGAATTCTTTATCCCCTCTTGCAGTGTTTTGCCAGATATATTTCTGAGCGTCTTCATTTCTGACACTCCGAAAATCCATAAAATTTGTGAATTTTTATTGTATTATATTTACAATATAACAAAACTTCTAGAAAAGAGACTTTCATCGGTATTAATTTAATTTTTTTACGTTTAATGAAAGATGCTATGGAGGATCAGGGATAACCTTGATCCACGAAGGTAGATCCAGGAAAAACTGGGTATGATAAGGGACTCTTCGGTGCAAAGGGAAGTATTTTATATGTGGAGCGGAGCAATCCATGCTGCACTACAGTGACCGTAAAGACCTTTCCTTTCTTTCCTGAAATACTTTTCTAGATTCCTCAAAATTAATACACGGTGTCATCCATGCATGTCGATTTCTTCTACTTCTCACGTGACCAATTCTATTTTTGATAGATTTAATCGTGCCACGTTTTCCTCGGTCTTTCACTATTTCTAGTTCCATTCCATTTACATACATTTTCTTCACTATTATTTCTTCAATCATTATTTCAATATGTACGAATCATCTTAATGACCCTTTCATTATTTTGTTTAAAACATTTTTATTCGCGCTACATTCACTTGTACAGATTTATCACAAATTCGTCTAAGAGAGCCCATTTCTACTGCATTTATTCTACTTTCATCCTTCTTTTACCAGTTCCATGCTTCGATACATAAGTATTGGCACAAGAACACCACTGTGCACTGCCATCTGAGTTGGTTTTACATATTTTTTTATTTTATGATTAAACGCAACATCGTTATGGTGGTTTTTTTTAATATCAACATTGATATTTTTGATGGGGTGACAAAATATGCCTATATTTATTTAAGGTTATTATTATGACCCTGCAGGTATCATGAAAACGCATACGGGCAGTCCGGGGGGTGGTCATGCCACCCCTTAAAGGCTCCACCCACTTATGGGTGAATGTGTGCATCGCCAAACAAATATTTGCAAACAAAATTCCTCCTGTTGTTCAGTATCTGTGTTATTGTAAATATGCGATGCAAGTTGTTGTAGGGCTTACGTTCTCGTAGCGTACTCACTACGAAGATCTGATCTCTCCGACAGAATAACGAATATCAACATTTATCAGTATACGAGGTATAATGTGAAACAGACTAGAGGAGTATATACAGAAAATTATGAATGCATTTCTATCTTCTTTTTCTTAGCGCTCCATCCCGGTGTGAGACCTGGCCTCCTCCACAACAGTCTTCCTCTGGCTCCTGTCTCTGGCCATCTGGGCCGACATTCAATTTTTGATTTATTTGATCGTGCCACGTTTTCCTCGGTCTTCTTCTATTTCTGGTTCCATTTACATCGTTCACATATACGTTTTTACCATTCTTTCTTCATTCATTATTTTCATATGTCCAAACCATCTTAATGATCCTTTCATTATTTTGTTCAACACCATAAGAGTTCTCATTTCTACTGCATTTATTCTACTTACATTCTTCTTTTGCCAGTTCCATGCTGCGCTTCCATACATAAGGGTTGGTAGAAGAACACCACTGTGCACTGCCATTCTAGATTTTTTGGATAGGTTTTTGTTTGCACTTAAAGTGCACCATTCACATTGTTGCCTGCCCCAACCCTTCTTTCAATATCCCTCTCCACTTGCCCATATCTTGTAAACATACTACCTAAACACACGAACTCATCTACTTGCTCCAATTTTTTACCATTCACGCTAATGTTGCAGACTGTCATGATTTCTTCTTTTCCAAAAATCATTACCTTGGACTTATTAACATACTCGTATACCTATATATTATATATTTTTTTAAATTCCCTTTATACCATAATGTTCTGTTCCCTTGACCTGTCCCGAGTCCGCTACTAATAAAGTTGTGCGTACTCACGCCATTCCGCATTTTTTTTTAATTTTTTTTTTTATGTACACAACAGGTCGTTTGGACCCAATTACTGTATACAATTTTTATTTTTTAACTATTATATTGATTCTCATGACATGTGATAGGTAGCCGATCTATCGCTATTTTATTGTCACGTGAATTCTACACCAGACCAAAGACAGTGTGACAATCACACTGCCATCGCCGGGAATCGAACCCAGGACCTTCGGCATGGAAGTCAGAGCTCGTAACCACTCTGCCACGAAGGTCGTCAATTTCACAATTTGTCTCCTCTGTCCCTCCTATCATTTCCCACTATCATGTGTGCATGAATCCATTTCTACAAGTATAATCTGCATGTTTTGCTGCGACATAGAGTAAAATAGCAGTAGATTAAGTGTGGCCTGGTCCCTCTTGATTTCTTTTACATAATTTTTTTTTCTCTCATTAAATTTCAATTATGGTCCCTTTATAACATTTCTTGTAGGTAACTATGGTAGAATTGAATATTTTTTTAATTTTCTACCAATTGTATAAAAAACGATTAGCTACGAATATAAAATATTTCGAGGGTTGCCATCCTTCACTACTCGCATTCAGATGAAATTACGTATTTTATAACTCCAAACAATACGAACGTATTATTTATAGGTACACGAGACAACACTACAGATTATATTTGTATGATGTATGTATAATATATTAATGTACCGACGCAATGTGCGCGTGTGTGTGTGTCTACCTAGGTACATTATATGTAGAAGATAAATGACTACGCGCATAATGAAGCTACAGTCTCTCTTCAAGATACGCCAATGTACCACAATGCCAGACCGTATTTTCTAAGGGATTAAATTATACCGGATGGAGCGCTGATCTCCAACTGTGAAGCCGAAACTGTGAAATGATCGACATCAAAAAAATGAATTGTCCTTCTTCTTCTTCTTATTCTTTTTCGTCATCTTCTTCGGCTTCGGATTCTGGGGCGGTACGAAGTTCGCCGGGTCAGCTAGTCTTCTGTATACTCGTACATAAAAATGAATGTTTGTGAGTCTGTCCATGCTTTTCTCGAAAATTACTGAACCGATTTCGCTGCAAATTTCACAGTTTCTTCTAAATTGTCCCAAAAAGGTTTTGAGAGTAGTTATAATGAAATCCAATCCTCTTCTTCTTCTTAAAAAAAGATTGCTTTGAAATTTTATTATTTACCGATTGCTTCGAAATTTTGACACAATGTTGCTTTGGAATACGCGTTTTTTTAATATACTTTTCTTCTTCTTCTTCTTCTCCTTCATCTTCGTCTTCTTCTTATACTTCTTCTTCTTCGTCTTTTTCGAAAATCGGGGGAAATATTGAAGCGTCAGAGAAATCGACATGCGTGCATGACACGATGTATATAAACGTTGAAAAAGAGAGAGAAGTATGTCAGGAAAGAACGGCGATGCGAACCATTATTTCTGCCTACTCATTCGTGGAGTCAACGTAATGGTTAGTTAGTTAGTTAGTTATATAACATATAAATAAGCCACGTTTTATCCCTATCACACAAAATAAAAAAAGAGTAGATAAAATTTACGAATAAAAATGCCCAATCGAGGAAAAATATGCGAGCTGTGATGTTTAAGAAAATTAAAATATTCAAAGGAGTAAAACTTATTAAAAACAAACTAATTAACTAACCATTACACTGTTTCTCCGAAGGGATAAGGGGGACCGCCACATTGTTCTATTCTGATATAACTTTTGCGCCTCTTCTACTCACACACACCGTGACACGCATGCTCGTCAATTGTTCCAACTTGGAATACGGTAATTCTGTCTGTAATTGATTTTATTTTTTTAATTAATTAATTTCTAAAAAAAAAAATTATGAGAAATATCGTTTGACGCGCTTCGAATGCTTCCACCGAAAATAGTTTTCCTCCACAGTATCTTCCATGGGCTCATACATATTTTATATTACATAAATTGCATTATCATATCTTATTTTATAAATAGACAAAATGTATTAGATGGTAGGAAATACAATATATTAAATTGTACCCTTACACATTATAATACGTAGGCCTGTGTATGGTTATGAAGCTTCAGGAATACGTATACCCAGACTGCCTACGAATGTATAATGCGGTGTGTTTTATTTAAACACTGATACATATAGCAATCGAAATACATTAGGCGAATTCAGTGGCAGAACCTGAATTTTTTAGCGACGTTACATATCGACATGATACGTAAACCCTGGTGCAGTTTTACGACACAATAAGCCCAACACCGTTAACCCTATGAACTTTATAACACGTTTATGATACCACCATACAAGGCTACTGTATTTACTGTACACTATCACACAATTATAACATGTGATTATCACGATAATTCCTTAATAGATCTCTCGGTCCTCAGAAAGCTTTTCGGGTGTCGTCTATGTTTACCATGTTGTGGGTCCAGGATCGGGCTCTTCAGTCCCATGCAGACCCACTTCCTCGGACACGAGGAACAGCCGATGATGATGATGTTTACCATATACACCAATACTAAAAAAACTTTGTAGCAACTCTTTGCCCGCTACGACTGACTTCATTCAGATTATTGAGTCGAATTCGATACCTTACAGAACGTAAGATAAAGAAACTAGAGATCTTCGAGATGTAGTCGTATAGAAGAATCCTAGGAATTTCCTGGAGGGACCACATCACAAATGACGAGTTTCTCAACAGAGTCGAAGAAGGACAGCACCTCGTGAAGACCATCTCGGATAGGCGGACCAAATGGATAGACCAGATCTTTCACGTCCGCACACTTATTACGCTCAGAGCGCGGCAATATATCGGATTACAATAAGCATTTTGGAGACATTGATATTTTTCATCTGAACGAGCAAAATTTCAGTAAAATTATCGGAGCAACCTTTCGCCGTGAATGAGACCATAATTTTGCATTACTTTTTCTTTTTATTTCATTTTTATTATTTTTTTAAACTCTTAAATATTTTGTTTAACCTCAATTTGCCGTTTAATTTTTAACTTCAATCTCGTTACATACTGTCATCTGTTAACTATTATCTTCTTCTTCTTTCAGGTCCCCCCAACGTGGCGATCAACGAAGGAAAGGCATCTCTATCCTGCGCCACTTGGAACAGGTTCAGAACTCTCGTTATTCCTGTCCACTCTTTGATGTTACACAGCCAGGACAGCTGCCTTCTACCAACTCCCCGACGTCCTTCCACTTTACCCATTAATATCAGTCGAAGGAGGTGGTTTTGTTCTCCCCTTAGCACATGACCCAAATATGAGACCTTTTTTAATTTTCACACTCGACAACAGCTCACATTGGCTCTGGCTCTCAGCAGTACGTGTACATTTCAGACCCTATCGGTCGACGGTATACGGAGCATTCTGCGGTATATCCACATCTCAAACGCTTCCAACCGGTTCATTACATTCACTTTCATAGTCCAGGTTTCGCAGCCATATAGTAGAACAGATCATATTATAACATTTAATCATTCTTTGTCGGAGTTTCAAGATAAGATTATCGTGACAATTTTTTAAACTATTATGATGATTTATATTTGTGGTAGCATGTGATTAGCCTAATTTTTTTTTCTTATTCAATATACCTGTATGTTATTGATATCGCTGTATACCCTTAGTAAATAAATAAATAATACGACATGAAAACCTCCTCCATTCTGTATTGGAGGGGATGACGGTGGAGACGAACTTCAGAGGGCGTCCTCGACAATAATACTTACAACAAATTTGTGGGGATGTGAGCTGCGCCTCATATGCAGAGCTGCAGAGGGTGACGGAGAATCGAACGGAGTGGAGAACGAGGTAGAGATCTTTGCTAAAAAAATATCCCCAAGATCGAAGCCAGAAAAGAAGAAGAATAAGTCGAGAGCGATGTTAAGGAAGGTAGATACAGGGTGATAGATACAACTATCAAAAAAGAACAGGAGTGTCTGATATCATTGAAAGAGTGGCCGCGCTAAAAGAGTGCTGGGCATGTAATGTTTTAAGTTTAATTATATTCTAAATAATGGCATATTTTATCTTGCGAGGGAATTTTTTAAAGATAAAATCATGTTCAGTTTTTTTCACAGTGTTTCATGTTTAAATATGATGTTTCACATAATATCCAGGAAATATAGAAGTTTTTAGAAATGGAGGTATTTACAAAATACAGGAAGTCTTTTCGAAACCTCGTTAACCATCCAGAGGAAGACCTAGGAACACGTGGATGATTTAGTGCAATAGCGTCTTGCAGAGAAATAAAAAGAACCGTAAGAAGTACAGCCTGAGATCGAGAAGAGCCAACCCCAACGGTCAACACAGATAATGAGTTTGGATAGCGCCAGGAAGAAGAAGAAGAAGAGAAGTCATTAGAAATGCTTTAGCAAGGGTTCAGAAGAAATTTCTGCGATACCTTTATCTTGGGGATTATGATTATTACCCGTGGTTCTTTCCATCTGTTTTCTTGCTAGGGATGCTAGGTTACCAGTCACTCGAGAGGAGACATGACATTCACTTGGGTGTTCACTTCTTTCGACTGATAGACGGTTGTATACACAACTCAGAAATCCTAAGTGATGTAGGTCTGTTCGTCCCTGATAATTATCTTCGACAAAGGGGCCATATTGTTTCATCTCCCACGATGCAGAACCAACCTACCAATGGTTATGCCGGTAGGTAGAGCAATATCTTTGCTAAATCGTGTCACCTCAGAGGTCGACGTATTTAGTGATAGTGAAGTTGACCTGAGCGAGGCGCTGTCTCTGTCATTGTTAAAATTGTGAGTTCTTTCATTATGTGGACTTCATGGTTCTTTCATTATGTGTAATTTACTCTTGTATCTCAAAATTTTTGTTAATAATATTATGGATCATTGGTGTATTGGAATTTAGTTCCGTGATGCTTTTGATATGTTTAAATAAATAAATGAAATAATTAAGCTTATAGATAACTGAATATAATGACATATGGAATAGAAACGAGAGCTGACACCATCAGAACAAAAAATCTCCTAAGAACCACAGAAATGAAGACTCTCAGATCCGTTGCGGGAACGACACTCTAAGACAGAATAATAAATTCTGAAATAAGAAAGATATGCAATGTGGAAGATGTCGTGCGATGGGGAAGACTGAGAAGACGCTACTGAGAGATCATGTGGAAAAAGCATGTTCTGAAAGAGTGATAAATATAGCCGCAAATAAAGTACCAACGGGAAATCGACCCGCAGGAAGACCTCCTAAAAGATGGCGAGACAGTTGGACATCTGCATCCCAGGAACAGGCTCCGAGAAACAACAGCACACAGTCCTAAATAAAGCAGAAGAAGAAGAAGATAACTGTTGTTTTCATTCATATTATTTTTAGAAAAGATGTTGTTCCAACTCTTCAATTTTTTTTTAATTAGAATAATTAAAAATACGACTTAACCTAATTCTCGCTTCCTGTATTTTGTAAATACCTTTTTAAAAAATACATCATTAACAATTTTAACATAATGAAATGGGACAGCTTAGTATTTTTTATCCCCTCCTACATACAGATAAAATGTAACGCAGCTTCTGTTGCTAAAGATCCCTTCATAATTATTCAGACGAGCCATTTCGTTCCTTTTTCGGGATTAATTTATTCAGAACCTATCGCAATCTGCATAATTCTTAATAATAATATTTTGTTGCGAATTCTTTCACCGTGTTTCGGAAGACGCATCTTCCCTAATAAAAGGATAACTACTGGTGCAGGATATTACATTTTTATGCAGTATTGTGGAAATGTATTTAATAGCATAATCACAGTGATTGGAACAATGCGTGTACAATCTAATAAGTAAATGAGGGCCAGGTATATATTACACATGAAGGTTACCCCGAATTGTATGCAATAGCTGGATAGAGGGGGTTTTAGTACCTGAATTGGTATAACTATTCACAATTTGTTGCAACACCATCTGAAAATGTATATAAATAATTGACAGTAAAGGCCGTGCCACACTGTTTGAAACAAGCTCTCCACAGGGGTGACCTTGGTGGAGAGCCGTGGAGCCCACGGTTGGTGTAGCATCCACATAATGTTTGTAAACAAGCTCTTCACAGTGGTCACCTTTGTGGAGCCCACGGTTGGTGTGGCATCCACATTAGACACCATTTTCGTTCAATAGGTCCGCACTCCACCGATGCGATGCCGCTATGCAACTGACGCTTATGGAATGTGGAGCGCCCACATTGTGGAATACGTGTTTACAACGGCGGGATCCACACGCTACTATGCGCGTCCGTCCACAAAGGTTGTTGAAGGTCAAACAAATTTTTGTTTCAAACAAGTGTCTACACAGTTTTAAACCGCCGGTGGAGACCGATGTGGAGAGCTTGTTTAAAACAGTGTGGCACTGCTTTAAGGTCAAAATGAATACACAAAACTGCATAAGCCATTGACATATTGCATTGAGACCAGAGCGGATACCACAAGAATAAAGGCTAACATGCGGGTGGCAGAGATGCGGACGCCGAGCATAGCAGGAAAGACTCTTCGAGATAGGGTGAGGAACACGGCTATCCGCGAAATTTGCAAGATGGAAGGTTTTGTAAGATGAGACAGACAACGCAGAAAACACTGCGAAATGCAAAATGACGACCTTCGTGGCAAAGTAGCAACAGCTATGACTGCCACACTGAAAGTCCCGGTTTCGATTCCCCGCGATGAAAGTGTGAATAAAAAAATCTCATGCTGTCTTTGGTATGGTAGAATTCACGTGACAATAAAAATGGATATAGACTAGCTAACTACAAACATATCATGGGAATTAATAATAATAAAAATTGTGTACAGTAATTGGGTTAAAATAAACTGTTGTGTACAAAATGTACAAAGCAATGGGAAACTACTACTTTAAAGGGCCAACTGGCATCCCAAGAACCATAAAAAGGTCATTTTTTGCTGCAAATCAATCCTTAGGATAGAAACTAAAAAATAATTAGATCGGGTGGTGGTCTAGAAGACAGAAAGCTTGGCTCCTGATCCAGGGGACTGAAGTTCAAGCATGGACAAGACCAGATTCCTTATTCATAATAATGAGTTATTTTCTGCTAATATTGAAGATTTTATGTATGGAAGCGAAGCATGGAACTGGTAAAAGAAGGGTGAAAGTAGAATAAATGCAGTAGAAATGAGATCTCTTAGACGAATGTGTGGATACTATGTGTATGATAGAGTGTCTAATGAAAATATAAGAAGTGAATGCGGTGCGAATGATGGTGTTATGAACAAAATATTGAAAGGATCATTAAGATGCTTTGGACACATGGAAAGAATGAATGAAGGAAGAATGGTAAAAATATATATGTTAACGAAGATCGAGGAAAACGTGGCACGATCAAATAAATCAAATATTTAATGTCAGCCACGTGAGGAGTCAGAGAAATAGACGCGCGTGCATGACACGATGTATAAATGTTGAGGAAGCGAGAGAAATATGTCAGAAAAGAAAAGTGTGGCAGTCCATTATTTCTGCCTACCCCTTCGGAGAGACGGCGTGATGGTTAGTTAGTTAGTTTTTTGAAGTTTTTAAAATAAATTATAATGCCATTGATTCAAATCTTTAAAGTTAAACAATTTTTATAAAAAAGAAAAAAATAAACAAGGAAAAAAATATATTATTTAAAAGTAGGCTTCTTAGAGTCAATTGTCAGGTTCAGAAAAATATGTTGGGTAATGTATATAAAAATAAACTAACTAACTAACTAACCATCACGCCGTCTCCCCGAAAGGGTAGGCAGAAAGAATGGACTGTCACACTTTAACCGATGCGGCACTCCATCCTTCTCTTTTCGCCCCGCGGGAGACGCGGTGTGATGGGTTGCGAACCTCATCGCCACCAATAGGCGTCTCCCGCGCATACTTCGATCTTCCAACATCCACAAAATAAATCTAAAACAAATAATATAAAATACAATGATATAAAATAAAATAATAAAATAAAAATAATTTAATACAAAATGTTATTTTTAGATGGTGCACATTTGCACATTATAAAAATGAAAAATCTAAAAAATCTGACCAGCTTCGATAACTCGCTGCCATCTTTCACCAGAAGATGGCAACGAGCTACCAGTTGCCGAAACCGGTCGAATACACAAGCATTAGTGGATTTTAACTAAACAAACATTTTAAAATGACATTTTCTTTTATGTATTTTCTTTATTTAAAATGAATTACTAAATTTCAAATAACAATTTTTTTTTAATCTGTGGGACTTAGGTAAAAATGTTTTTTATTTTATTTTGAGTATAAGAACTTTTTTAACCGCCGCTGCATTCAAACTCTCCAGGAAATACAATACATATTATAATAATGCTAAATCGACCGATTTTAATATTCTAGTGACCAGACAACGTTTCACCTTCAACATTTTCAATTTATTCCGAAAAAAATTATGGCGTAATCTTATATTATAAATACTTATATTTGTCCCGTGACCGCTGTTCAGGTCACATTCGTGTATAGGTATGATACACAAGACATTCAAAATAATTTATAACACTTTTATAAAATACTAGCTAAACCCGGCCACGCTTCGCTGTGGCTTTGTCTGATATTAATTATTAGGGGAGTAAATAAAAATAGTCTTGCAATTATACATTTACCATTACAACTATACATAGCTTAATTTAAAATTATTTTTTATTGTAAAGCTAGTGGATGGACTACATTTTTTGTTTGTCGTTTTCAACATACACATATCGAGATCAGATGGTTTACCAACTCTGGAGCACGCGACATATAATTGCCCATGAGAAAAACAGACGCTTTCTAAATTCAAACCAAAAACTTGTATAGATTATTATTTATTATTATTACTATAAAATTATTGTTACTTTGGCTAAAATTGATAAAATGGCAACACTTTCTAGAACTGTCATATAGTTCTTGTTAATAACTTGTTGACAAATTAAAACGCTTAGAATATTCCGTTTCCGTTGGAAATTCCTAAAAAAAGTACACATTAACACTCTTCTGCTAAAATGAAATATTCTGTAAAAATTTTGAGTCAATCCACTTTCCGAGATTTAACGCAGAAACATACAGAACCAAATTTTGTATCCATTAATATAAAAAATTGTTTTAGATAACTTTATTTGTTTTATCGGCTGCTCGTTTCGCTCCCGCTCCCATTTTTCAAATAAAAATAAAACGAAAAAATAAATTGACACATTTTTTTTAAATGTCATGTTACGATGTATGAATGTAGAGGAATCTATAGAGGTATGCCAGGACAGAGCGGTATGATGGTCAATCATCTGTCTACCCGTGGAATCGGCGTGATGGTTAGTTAGTTAGTAAATAAAACTAAGTTTTATTTTAACTATTTCCACTTTTGTTTCGCAAGGCTAGCTGGCATCGACAGACTGGTCAGCTATCAAAATAAAGACGAAATTGGAAGTACATCAAACATCGTTTTATTGAATTATTAATTAAAATGAACGTCCATTAGCTACCTATCACATATCATGAGAATCAATTACTCAAAATTTGTACACAATATTTGGGTTCAAATAATCTGATGTATACAAATGTGGAAAGCAACGGAAAACTACCACAATTAAAAGGCCCAAGTGGCATCCTAACTACCAGCAAATATGTTAATAAATTTTGCTGCAAAGCAATCTCTAGAATTGTAACTAAAAAAAGAAAGAATAAATAATATGTATCATGATTAAACCTACATCTATTGGAAATTATTTTCTTGACATATTTAATCCCCATTCTTCTTCTTCTTCTTCAAGTGCCCTGTCGGGTCCCCCTAACCTAAGCGATCACCTCGGCGAACCTATCCCTGTCCTGCGCTGCTCGGAACAGCTTCTCCACACTTCGGGTGCCGGTCCACTCCCTCACGTTTCGCACCCAGGACATTTGTCTCCTTCCGGGCCCTCGGCGTCCCTCAATTTTCCCCTCCAATATCAGTTGGAGAAGGTGGTACTTTTCTCCACGCAGTATATGACCCAGATGTGAGATCTTTCGAACCTTGATAGTTGATAATAATTCCCTGTCAACTCTAGCTCGCCTCAGGACTTCGGTATTGGTAACCATGTCTGTCCAGGAAACTCTGAGCATTCAATGCGATGGAGCCACATTTCAAATGTTACCAGTCTGTTCATTGAGTTAACTTTCAAGGTCCAAGTTTCACACACGTATAATAAAACATACCACACATACCATTTGATCATTCTCTGGCGGAGTTTCAAGTTTACGTTATCATTGCAGAAGAGTGATTTCATTTTATTAAACGTAGCTCTTGCTGCCTCAATTCTGCATTTTATTTCTACATCTGGGTCAAGAGATTGCGTTATAATGCTGCCGAGGTATTAAAAATTTTCACCCTTTCAACGTTACGGCCGTTCAAATGCAATACTGACCCACTATAGTCAAACTGTCCGAATGTGATCCATTTGGTTTTGTTGGCATTTATTGTTAGCCCCAATCTTTCACCGGACTCGTCAACAAGATTAAGGAGGTCCTGAAGATCGCTGACACTTTCAGCCAATATAGCAGTGTCGTCGGCATATCTTATATTGTTTATCATAACGCCATTAATTCTCAGTCCTTTCTCGGTGTTGATGAGGGCTCGTTTAAAGACATAGTCGGATTAGAGATGAAATAGTAATGGAGAAAGGATACAACCCTGTCTCACACCTCGCTGGATGGTAATTGCGTTTGACTTCTCGTATCCGTGTCTTATTTCGGCTGTTTGGAACCAGTACAGGTTTTTAAAAAAATTTAAATCTTTGGTATCAATATTGCACCTGGCTAGCATTTTTATTAGGTCACTATGTTTAACCCCTATATTTTTTAATTTTTTAGACCAGTTTAACCTTAATCCCCATTGATGTTTTATTTTATCCATTTGCAGACTAAGACGAAAAAATGTACATCAAACATTTCTCACTCAGCGGCGGGTACGCGAGAATATCACAACAAAATAAAAACATTATTTTTCTAAACATCTGTATGATGACAGATTTTTTCCGTTTTCAGAAACCATTGTTAAACAAACTGTACATTACGATTACCAACTAGTTGCACGGCGGTGGATATCGAGTGATGCGCAAGTTAATTCCCATCGAGACAAGTGTGAGTATCCAGTTTAAATGTATTTACATTGCATTTAAACTGGATACTCTGATACCAGCACCGAAAGTAAAGTTTGAATTTTGCACCGTAAAGCGAGTGTTAAATTGGGTTCTACTAATCACATATTTTCAGTGTAGCTGTTTTATTATTACTCAATTACGTGGTAAAATGGTTATAAATTTTTTTTAATATATTTTTTTTACATTTTTCGAAAGTATATCTAAGAGTATTGTGTTAAAATTTTAGAGTGATCGGAGCAGTCTAACTATATTATTTCACAACATTTACGTTGATCAAACGGCTGGTTACAGCATTATAATTTTTTTCCTAGTTTTCTCAACGCTATCGAAATATTTCAAGTGCAAAGATTGTAACGGGGAAGTTTCATTCACAAAATAAGGTAAGAGAGGATTAGGTTATTTGAGCTGAAGGGATTTTGTATGGTGCGGGCATCGCTGATTGACCGTAGGTAAGACTTTTTCGTTAAAAAAACTTGAAACGCGTTTTATAAAAACTATATTTTTTCGATCGGCCGGCGGAGGTGATTTCTCAAGAGCCACTGATATAACTAACTAACTAAATAACTAACCAGACTAACAGAATAGTAGACAGAAAGAATGGACTGCCACACTTTTCTTTCCTGACATTTTTCTCTCGCTTCCTCAACATTCATATATCGTGTCATGCACGCGCGTCGATTTCTCTGACTCCTCATATGGCCGACATTCAATATTTGATTTATTTGATCGTGGCACGTTTTCCTCGGTCTTCCTCTATTTCTGGTTCCATTAACATCATTAATATATATTTTTTTACCATTCTTTCTTTATTCATTCATTCCATATGTCCAAACCATCTTAATGATTCGTCCTTTATTTTGTTCATGACACCATCATTCGCACCGCATTCACTTATTATATTTTCATTCGACACTCTATCATACACAGAGTTTCCACACATTCGTCTATGAGATCTCATTTCTACTGCATTTATTCTACTTTCATCCTTCTTTTACCAGTTCCTTGATTCGCTTTCATACATAAGGGTCGGTAGAAGAACACCAATGTGCACTGCCATTCTAGCTTTTTTGGATAGGTTTTTGTTTGCGATGACAACTTTAAGTGCACCATTCACTTTGTTGCCTGCACCAACCCTTCTTTTAATATCCCTCTCCACTGGCCCATCTCTTGTAAACATACTACCTAAATACACAAACTCAACTACTTCCTCCAAATTTTCACCATTCACGCTAATGTTGCAGGCTGTCATGGTTGTCTGTCATGCCACTGATATACTAAATCTAAAACATGTTATTTTTAAGTTTTTGATGAACCTTAATTGTGTTATCAACGCCACCAGCGACATACCAACTTTTTAAGGCATTCCGTTCGCCGGTTGTTAATGTTAATAATAAAAAAGAAGATAATAAATACAGATGTTTTTCAAAAGTGTATTCGTTGAGTTTAAAAACCCTTATATCAATATCAATAAAGTATTTTCATAAAAAAAAATGTATTTTTTTCGAGCGTCTAAACCAGAATGATCCTTTATAAGAGAAATGATCCCTTATTAGAGAAACTTATTAGAGAAATTACTAATGAGATTCAGCTCTTTATTTCATAATATCATATTAAAATAAGGGTAAAATGATGGTTTCGTAATGACTCATGTTGATTTAAGCGAAAACTCATAATTATGAAATAGAATTAAAGTGACATAATTGAGATTCCGTTGCAATAATACACGATTTACATAGGAGAGTAGAGCATTATTTATTTATTTTTCTGGAACAATGATGTACAACTACATATAAACAATAGTTGATGTGACACCTGATGATGCCAACAGTTGGCGAATCAGCTGTCACGACCATAGAAATGAAATAATGATATTATAACAGTATTTCAAATTAAACAGCTTAGCGGATAAAACATTCAATGCGAATTGGCTCCTGATTCAGGAGATTTGTGTTCAAACCTGGACACGACCAAATTCCTTTTTCATAATATTGAGCTATTTTCTGCTCATATTGGGGACTGTATGATGAATTCTGATTTGAATCAATGATGTTAGTCTTTTTTAAAGAAAATACAAAAAAAGTCTGTTTTTTAGAAATTTTTAAATATTTTTAGGAGTGGCGTGATTTGAGTTAGGCATTATCAAATTTGGCGGGAATCAAACGCGTCGCTGTTTGTAAACCCGAAGTAATAGAGCCGAACAAGAAACGAAAAATAATTGATACATATTTTAAATGATAACCCTTAGGCGAAGGTTTCTTGCGTGATTTTTCCTCATCATTCTATCTTATGCGTAAATGATACTTAGAAATCTACCATTTTGTTTGCGAAGATTTTATATATGGTATTGTTTAAAAAATATACAAATATCTAAATTATTGTTACCGATAATGACATATGGCATTGAAACAAGAGCTGACACAGTTCGCACGTAATCACTTCTCAGAACCACAGAAATGAAAAACCTCATTAAAATACCAGACAGGACTCTACGCGACAGAATAAGAAACACCACGATCAAGGAAATGTGTGCCATCCAGGATGTTGTTAGAGAGAGAAGACAAAGTAGAAGATATTGGTTGACCATGTGGAAAGAATGGATGCCCAAAGTTTATCACACCTTGTCTTACATGGGAAACCAGATGGAAGAAGGATGTTCAAAATATGGAAATACAGCAGGGAGTCCACATCATAAGAGGGGGTAAACTCTGCATTAACAGCCCTAGCGCCCTTCGACCAGTATAAGAAGGAGATGAAGAAATTGTTAATTCAAAAAATATTTCTTATGATTTTATTTCACTTATAGTAAAAACATAATAAACATAAAAAGAGAAAGGTATTGTTCTGAAAAGAGAAGCGGAGAAATTTAGCCTTCAAATAAATGCCTCAAAAACAAAACATATGGTAAGAGCGCACGAGCATCATCCCCCTGAAAACAAACAAATGGAACAACATATATACGAAGAGGTCCAGCATTTTACCTATCTGGGCTCGAACCTTGAAAATTCCATGAAAAAACTGGCAGAAGAATTAAATATTCGCCTCTTAGCAGATAACAGATCTTTTCATTGGTGTAAGATGCTTCGGGGCTCTAAGTTACTCGTAATATATTAGACTACAGACTACTAAACTTTTAATATATAAGACTATCGTAAGACCGGTAGTCACCTACGGCTGTGAGACATGGTCTCTAACGCAAAGAGAGGAAGGCAGGCTGGCAGTTTTTGAGAGGAAAATGCAGAGAAAAAATTTTGGACCCACGCTGGAGGATGGGACATACAGAATTAAAAGAAACCTTGAACCTGAAGTACTAATTAACCAGGAATCAGTAGTTAGATCCTGTAAGTCTCAACGCCTGCGGTAGGCTGGCCTGTGGAGAGAATGCCAGAGGGTAGAACACCACATATAATTTGTGGTGTTGATGCCAGATGGGTGCCCCGCGAAAAGATACCAAGGAAAAGATGAGCGAATTGCGTGGAAGAAGATTGGGAGAAAATGGAAGGAACTGGTAAATGGAAATAGATGGCCAGAGACAGAAGTCAGTGGAGGACTGATGTGGAGGAGGCCAAGTTCCACACCGGGATGTAGAGAAATGAATGAATGAATATAGTATAAAGTCTTGCCGTATCAAATTTATTCTTACAAAACGGTTCATCGCAGATTTTTTTTTGTAATAATCTGAATCGACTACATTCGGAACTACATATTATTTACACATCTTAGTTGGACACGTAAGTATTATTAATAGTCTAACTAGAAAAATTAACGATTCAAGCCACGACACCATAACTTATAGACTAGTTGGAAATCTAGAGGTTTCACAACTTTTTACAATCGGCGTACACCCAAGTAAATCTGCATACACGCATCAATAAATTTAGAAATCAACAACAAACACTAATGTGTAATTGAAATCAAGGATTTATTTAGATCAAATTATAAAACCTTTCAAAAGTTTCATGTCTCTTCTATGGATTCTGCATTGGAAGATAAATCGAAACATTTCAGTTACACGTGCGGACAGAATATTACTAAAGGACGAAGCTATTATGTTTCGTTGGAAATTTAATTGAGACGATTCTCAGGAAACACCCTATGCCATTTAGAGGATTTAATTGAATCTTTGTAGTGAAATACATGTGGGACAAATGTTGTTCCACGAACACTTCGCTATCAAATAATTAAAACGAACGAATACATCTGTTATATAGAAGTTTAATTATATTTGATGTGAATAACATGTTTTGCCTATCTAAGGAATTATCAAATGTCATATTTGATAATGCCTTAGACAGGCGAAACATGTCATTCACATAAAATTCCATGAAAATGAAATTCCACTGAAATGACTCACCGTTCTACCATACTAATTGACCTCGTGCACACCTCTTCTACCCTATTTTACATTCTTATATATTGTGTTGTTGTACGATTTTATATTTTGTGTCTTTTGTAACCCTGACGAAGCTCCGGCGGGAGGGATTGTTAAAAAATTAAGTGGTGTATAAACAAATTAAAAGTGTATATTTATTATTTATAATTACACAAGATATAATAAAACTTCTAGAAAACAGAAGTTTGCATTCATATTGAATATTTCACATGGAGTTTTACATCGTTGTTCAAGAAACCGACGATTATTTGTCTTTGCGTAGAAAAATTGATTTATTTCCAGCTGGAAAATGTAATTACCCCATTTGTTCTTCTATAACATTGGTCAGGCATCATTCGTGAACAAGGTATCAATGATACGCACCCAGAAGCAAATGTGTTGGAGCACCGTACTTTGTTTCACCAAACAAATGAATGAAAAGAGGTTTGGTTTTTAAACTAGCAACATTGCTTCTGCAGAGTGTCAATTTGACAGTTGACAGTTGATTTGTAATCAGTACGTTTTGCCATTTTACCATGAATAGACTGACGTCAGAATAGCGCTTTACAAATTGTGCAAATTTATTTTGAAAATCATGGTCCGGTTCGCCAATCTTATCGTGCACTATGTCCATTTTATGGTCGACATAATCGTACATCCGAGCGAGTTATTCGGAAGACCATGGATCGTTTTCGCACCACGTACACTCTTGTGGATAATACGCATCCACTAAGACGACAATTGTCGAAAATTGGACTTCACGATTGCGCTTCATTCGAGCTAGCCGTGGCGCTCATATGCCCAAAATCATATTTAAATAATGATGAAATAAAATTGGCTATTAAATAAAGCCAATATCATAGACATTAACATTTTCAATATGTTTTTTTTTTCATTTTGAAAATGTATTGTATACCTCTAAAAAAACACCCTACATAATTGTTATATTTACACCTAAGGTTGGAGGAGATCATCTCTGAAATATGTGGATAATATTTTTATTTTGTAAAATTATCCATTGTAATTTAAATAAATACATTTAATGGAATGACATATTTCCAATGTACTTTAACAAGAAGAATATTGATTAGTTTTGTTATTATTATCTATGAAATTATAAATAAACATTACTTCTTTCTTTTTCTTTTATTGTAGATTTTTAATTTTGATCACGTTATGCTATTTTTTCCATAGAGCTTCATGGTTCATATTTTCATAAAAGGTGAAATACTCTTATATCAAAAAGCAATCTTCTTCTCAGTCGTATTCCTCGTGATTGAGGGTCGTGTCTCTCCTGTAAACCATTGACCATGGCATGCCATGCGCTCATGTCACCCGTCAGTCTCCAGGCTGCAGCTAATGAGAGCGGCATGGTGCTCGTCCCTGTGGTCGCCATCTCTCCACTTTGCCCATGATGATGAGTCTTTCAAGGTTGTCCTGATCTCTCCGGGCTTTGTGTCCAAAATATTTTAGCACTCTCTGAGAACACATCCGCGAGAGTCTTGCTTTAATAACCAGCTGGTCAATGATTGACTGATTTGTTCTTCTTGCCGTCCAGAGAATACACATATATATAAATCAATTTTAAACATGGTTTCATTTTTTTTTATAAGGTATAATTATATCTCAATAGAGACGAAGATGTAAATTGTTTTCTGGGAACAGAATACGGTGGCCAAGGCGCTTACAGGACTTATGGCCTGTCATTGGTTGGGTTGAGCGATCGCTTTATGTTTAACAACATTCCCCATTCCGCCCTTCTTACAACCACCACGTCTGACAATTTTTTGGGATGTATACGAGTACATGCTAGAATTCTGCACTTATCTTCACTTTTTTTTTAGTTCACTCTACACTAGCGTCATATATTAAGATTGGGAAGCATTAAGCAGAAAATCTTTATTAATGCACTGTGAAATCTTGTCATCTTATGTTCGTTCATTAAATGTCACAGCAAACTTAAGTTTTTGAGAAGCATATATGGTATTATGGAAGTGAAATATTTCGCCCCCGATATCGCGATAAAACATCTAGTCAACGAGGGTTTCACTCAATATTTGATACTTCATATGGATCATCTTACTTAATATGAATACTTAATATGGGCGTTATCGTCCAACCAGAAAATATGTTAAAGCATTTAATAAAAATTTTAACCTTATTTTTAATCCGCAAATTTCTAGTGTACTCATTCAAACGCCTTTGGCTTGTAAAAAAACGTGAAAGACGAAAGCAAGTTTTATAGCTTGTGGAACTTGACGAACCTATGGATACCTACTGAGTTTTCTTGATATTGGACTTTTCCGAGTCGCTCAGCAAGTTCGTCCAAAGTATTCGTGTCAACTTCTTGAAATATTGTACTTTTAGACCATATTTTAATGCCCAAGATTCAATATTGATCTCTTATCTGCTAAAATAAGAGACTTAAAATATTATTTCTAAAAAATTTTTTGATTCTCTCAGATATGGCAAAGCTGTCCCCATTCTCTGCGAAATTTCTATGTCTGGATCAAAGTTCCCTGCAAGGATATTTCTATGACCTTCACGAGTAACTTCTTCTTCAGTAAGGCTGAAGATAAATTATAAAATCTAGAGTGAATAATTTTTCTCAGTAAAATTAATTTCATTACCAATTCGAAGAAATAAATAACATTTCACTTAATCCATAATTGGTTTGTCTATAACTTATTATTCCGAAGAATTCTATAAATAATTTAACACATTTATAATGCTTAAGATACTTTGTTTTGCAAATACATATCCCTAAAATTTACTTCCGTGTATATTAATTGTACAACCTTCGCACTTAACGTTATTGCTATTGTTAGGACACTAAACAAGTATAAAACACGAAGGGTGAAAGGTGAAGAATAATTATGACCAGATCCGATATGATTATTTGGATAATAATAGGGTGGATCGAAAACATTGAAGTTCAAACCAATTTTTTGAGTGTAGATCACCCGATATAATTAATACGTGTCGTATTACATGTAACGTTCACAGAGCCTCTGACGCACCGAAAATGTAAAAATAAATATTCGTAGTAATCATTTCTTTTTTATTTTTATTCTGCTCTTATTTTTTTATTATTTTAATTATTGATCACCACTCTTTAAGGCTGACCGGTTTCGCTCTATCCTATTTCGATACAGGTTTAAAAAAAGACAACGTGCTTCAGCCTCCTTAAAGATATTCCGAAAATCAGAACGGCGCATTTATACCATCATAAAGTCAGTGTTAACTCATATTTATGAGTCATAGACAAGATTTTTAACCCTCATGGTGCTTCTGACTACTTTTGCAGTTAAAAATAATTGGTTTCGAACTGTAACAGACTACGTTTGCAGCTCACAATATACTAAATGAATCTGGGACTATCTGTCTGAACTGTAAAAATGTCGTCAGCCCTAGTTCGAAATCTTTTTTTTCCTGCAAATTAAAGAACAACAAGATAATCTTCTGTTTTGAGAATAGAATACAAAGAATGATCCTGGAACCTAGATTAAATGTTGTAGCAGGAACTTGGAGATACGAGTGCAATAAAGAATCCGTACAATAACCCAGTAGCCCCTTTTAACGAGCACTGTGAAAGCCGAAACATGGATTGGTAGGTATGCTGAGTCAGAGATACCAAAGTAATCTTTAGGAAAGCTTAGACAGCCTCTGATGGATATTGCTCTGGGTAAGTTGGGAGAAAGGGACACCTGGGAGCAAAAGTCGCAGAATCCAAGTGTTTTGAATAACATTAGCAATGAGGCTTAATCTCTTTAAGAGTTGTACGGCTATGTGAAATTAGTAAGTAGAATGTAGTTAAAATACTAACTAACTACCTAACCATCACGCCCTCTCCCGAAGGGGTAGCCAGAAAGAATGGACTGCCACACTTTTCTTTCCTGACATATTTCTCTCGGTTCCTCAACATTCATACATCGTGTCATGCACGCGCGTCGATTTCTCTGATTCCTCACATGGCCGACATTCAATATTTGATTTATTTGATCGTGCCACGTTTTCCTCCGTCTTCCTCTGTTTCTGGTTCCATTTACATCATTAACATATAATTTTTTAACATTCTTTCTTCATTTATCCTTTCCGTATGTCCAAACCATCTTAATGATTCTTTCATTATTTTGTTCATAACACCATCATTTGCACCGCATTCACTTCTTATATTTTCATTCGACACTCGATCATACACAGAGTATCTACACATTCGTCTAAGAGATCTCATTTCTACTGCATTTATTCTGCTTTCATCCTTCTTTTGCCAGTTCCATGCTTCGCTTGCATACATAAGTTAAAATACTCATATAATAAAATAAATATGTATGAATAATTTCAAGTTTACATTTTGATTTTGATCAGACGTTTACATTTTGTGTTCAATTATTTTTATTTTGTTATTTTATTTTATATTATTTGTTTTAGTTTTTATTGTGGATGTTGGACGATCGAAGTGTACGCGGGAGATTCCTATTGGTGGCGATGAGGTTCGCAACCCATCACACCGCGTGTCCCGCGGGGCGAAAAGAGAAGGATGGAGAACCGCATCGGTTAAAGTGTGACAGTCCATTCTTTCTGCCTACCCTTTCGGGGAGACGGCGTGATGGTTAGTTAGTTAAGATCAGAAAAAAGCTAAAAATATTAAAATTTGTTTTTGTATGGATTGAATATAGGCCTATTACGTTCACGGCAGTAAAAATATCATATTAATATTTTCAATGATGGATTTATTTGATATTGAATGATGGTCACGTGAGGAATCAGATAAATCGACGTGCGTGCATAACACGATGAATGAATGTTGACGAAACAAGAGAAGTATGTCAGGAAAGAAAAGTGTGGCAGTGCAATCTTTCTGCCTGCCCCTTCGGAGAGACGGCGCGATGATTAGTTAGTTTTGTTAGTTATTATACGAGTATAATGCAGCCAAATTCTACGCGTAATGACAATGTTATTAAGATGGTCTCACGACAATTTAATCAGAAGCCATGCGTTCTCTTCCTTACAACACTCCAGGATTAATTTTTTTATTAACAACAACTCACCTTTCAAAATACGTAAACTCGTTTTTTTTACAATTGTTGGATAAAGGTTTATTTGCCAATAAAACTATAAACGTCATAAGGTATGTATATACATTTCATGGGTTCTCTAAGTTTTAAGTCTCTCTATAAATATTCTGTATGTAATGAAATAGAGCCTTTAATACATATTTTAGAGGGAATTTGGGTATCTACGAGTACATTGATTAAATATATAAATAATAAAGTACCTAATATTGAAAGTTGCAAGAATTACTTAGTTACTTAGGTAATTTTATATTTATTTGTTTTCAATTCGCTATTGGGGTATTACATAACCATTACAAATATTTATGAGCAATACTTATCAAGGAAGGATTTGGAAAAAGAAACTAGTTTGTACTATTATAAATAAATAATAAGTCTTGTATTTTCACTTTTTCGTCTTATTCTAGATCATTGATCTGTTGTCGTCCTCTCGGGAAGTGGAACACCAAATACATTTTCATCTTTTAGACGGTCTTCCTGGCAAATAATAACCCAGGCATATTATGGGCAACCATGTGAAAATTCTTCCACCGTCCAATCTATCCGGGTGGTCTCTCCAGTAACGCCGTTTTACCTGCCCCATCTCATGATGTCTTCTGTCTGAAGGTCTCCTTGTTTTCAGAGTTTCTAAGCCTGTCCCTCAGAGTATTCTTTGTAATAGATCGCAGTACTCTAATCTCAAACGTTCGTCTCAAATGCCCTGAAAGAATCCAGTATAAACTATGCCGGAAAGTTTTTAAAAACATTTCACGGAATGGCACCGCCTATATATCTGATATATGTATTGCTGAGAGCTCTAATATGCAATTTATGATCAGTTGATCCGCTAACTTCTCGCCAATTGGCAGATTAGTTGAGCCAAATCGAAGCCCCCAAAAAAAACGGGTTTCGGGGTGGCAGTTCCGTTCGCCTGAAATATACCCTCTACACCTCTCAGATGCATTGGCAATCCGACTGATTTTAAATTAACCTTAAAAACCCACTTAACTTATTCTTCTTCTTCTTCTTTTAATAGATCTGACGATCTGTGACACAGATATCATGTCTCAGGATGATGAGGTCCAGCTGTCCTTCCATCTCTTAGGCGGTCTTCCAGGTGGGCGGTGTCCGGAGGGTATTTCATAAGCGGCTATGTATGTAAGTCTTTCACCATCCATTCGGGCTACATGGTCCCCCCAGTATCTTCTTATGGATCTACTCCACTGAACGATATCCTCTATTTCGCAAGTTTTTCTTATGACTCCGTTGCGGACACGATCTCGGAATGTTTTTCCAAATAACACACATTCTCAAAATAACACATAAAATATATAAAAACCCAATATCTGATGGCTTGTGTCAGATGCAGCTCCCATGACTAAATATCGTTGTCAAAGCGCCCTTTAGATTAGTTACTTACGAAAACGGTGCTATACAAATTGGACTTATTATTATTCTATACATAAGAAGAAGATCAAACTGAAGAGCAAATAATAAATTTTACATAATGAAATATATATATATATTTTTTTTTAAATGTTTATTTAGTTAAAATCCTCGCAGCCGAAGGCGGTCGGCCGACACAAACTTGAGTGGATTTTAACTAAGCATACATTTAAATAAAAAAATACGATTTTCATTTATTTTCATTATTTGCAATGAACTCTTACCATGAAATTTTAAATAACAATTTATTTTCAATACATACTTAAATTTTATAATTAATACAAGACTGCTACAAATTTTACCCCATGATGTCATTACTCCAGTTGATAAGTAACGACTCTGCAATCGGTCAGCAGACAGAAATTAACCACCCGCAACCCTTTGCAATAGCATCCCTCGGGAGCTGCAGTATGATGTAAACATGTAACAATGTAATCAGTCGTGCAAAATGTATTTTTTTCAATACGTACTAGCCCCGGGTAATATTACATATTTTCTTTCTAGTCTTGGTTGGTTACATAAACAATTAATTTATTAAATGATACATTATAAAATCACAAAATCATATTACATATCTTCTAATTTTTCTCCGTGGCGTATACGGCCTCGAGTCGTCGGGTTTTATAGTCTCAGTAAAACCACGCATACCTTTTCTGCCCGCAATTATCTATTTTTTTTATATATATACTGTACCGAGATAAATGAACTCGTTTAGAAACTCTCTGAACGTTTTTACCGCCTTCACATCCTAACCCCATAATAAAAGATCTCTCAAATTACAAACACCCCCAGCTGCCACAAGCGCCCAAAATCGATCCTCGTTCAGAGCAACACTCCGAGCCATACAAATCAATCCCCAGCATAAACCAAGAACCTACCAATTCACCTTCCAAAAATGATCCCATCAGACGTAAGAGGAATAGCCACAAGAGTTTCATTTCATTCATTCCATTCATTTCATTCATTCCATTCATTCCATTAATTCCATTCGTTCCATTCGTTCCATTCGTTCCATTCGTTCCATTCGTTCCATTCGTTCCATTCGTTCCATTCGTTCCATTCGTTCCATTCGTTCCATTCGTTTCATTCGTTTCATTCGTTTCATTCGTTTCATTCGTTTCATTCGTTTCATTCGTTCCATTCGTTTCATTCGTTTCATTCGTTCCATTCGTTTCATTCGTTTCATTCGTTTCATTCGTTTCATTCGTTTCATTCGTTTCATTCGTTTCATTCGTTTCATTCGTTTCATTCGTTTCATTCGTTTCATTCGTTTCATTCGTTTCATTCGTTTCATTCGTTTCATTCGTTTATTTATTTATAAAGATTACAAACATTACAGATGCGTCCAAGTCGTCTGCAACCTCAAAATTACATAATTAGATATACATATTTTCAAAATAACATTTTGAAAAATAACAAAATACATAAATACTACGGCATCAGAGATAACAACCACAACATTGATATTGCATCCCTGAGGCAACTTACACTTTCACGAAATCATCAGTCATATCAGTTGTACCTCCATAATTTGGAGTCCAATTTGAAGTATATAATATTACATAGAGAACTTCAAATTGTACATGGAAAGTCAATCTTTAAAAAACCTTATCTTGTACTTTGATATTATTTGTATTAGTTTATTAGATTTTTTGTACGCCTTCGAATAATACCCTCCCTTGGAGAAAAGGGTAAGTTGCTGGGTCAGTAATAAGATTGCATTAAACCGGAAGACTTAACCTATGACTTCCTGTGTTTTCATACATAAATACTTTAGTTTGCAGGTTAGTGGCAGTACAGTCTATTTAATTTTTTAGAACACAGCAGTGCAACCATTGTTTTTAATTACTTGTGAACTAATTGGACTCGCATTTGTTGTTATAAGGAGAGAATATAGTATACTTAAAGTTGTAATCGTAAACAAAAACCCATCCAAGAAGCTAGAATGGCAGTGCACAATGGTGTTCTTTTACCGACCCTTATGTATGAAAGCGAAGCATGGAACTGGAAAAGAAGGATGAAAGTAGAATAAATGCAGTAGAAATGAGATCTCTTAGACGAATGTGTGGATACTCTGTGTATGATAGAGTGTCGAATGAAAATATAAGAAGTGAATGCGGTGCGAATAATGGTGTTATGAACAAAATAATGAAAGGATCATTTAGATGGTTTGGACACATGGAAAGAATGAATTTAGAAATAATGGTAAAAATAGGTATACGTTAACGATGTAAATGGAACCAGAAATAGAGGAAGACCGAGGAAAACGTGGCACGATCAAATACATCAAATATTGAATATCGGCCATGTGAGGAGTCAGAGAAATTGACGCGCGTGCATGACACGATGTATGAATGTTGAGGAATCGAGAGAAATATGTCAGGAAAGAAAAGTGTAGCAGTCCATTCTTTCTGCCTACCCCTTTGACGAGGCGGCGTGATGGTTAGTTAGTTAGTTTATATAGTATACAGAATTCTTTTTTCTTGTTTACAAAAAAAATGTATTTAAAAAATTTACTACTTGTCACGTTTGAAAACCGATTTACGTCGCAAAATACAAAATTAATAAATATCATAAGTGTGATTTTAATAGAATTTTATTGATTGTAACAGGGCACTGATGATGATTAATTCATAAGAATGGCGCTCAATAAATCATCAAATTAATTATATTATTATTACATTAGAGACAACATAAAATGTTGTTGAACGGTGAGACACTGGAGCAAGTTACCGATTTTATCTATCTGGCAAGCACGTTTACAAGAGATGGAAAAATGGAAAAAGATATCGAAAGAATGGTCGGTGCTGGGAACAAAATTTCGGACGCTTTCAGAGTCATCACTGCAAATATAAATAGTTATACTAAAGCAAAGTTGGCAGTACATAATGGAATTGTAGTGCCATCTCTTATGCATGGAAGTGAAGCTTGAAGCTGCCAAAAAAGGATGAAAGTAGGATAAATGGCGTAAAAATTAGATCACTTAGAAGAATGTGCGGAAAACGATATATGACAGAATACCGAAACACGAAATAAGGGAGTAATGTATAGCAGATGATTGCATCATGAGTAAAATTAAAAAAGGATCCTTCAGATAGTTTGGACATATGGAACGAATGGACGAGAGAAGAATGGTTAAAATGTTGTTTTCAAGCAGTGTGAGTAGAAAGAGTCTTGGAAGACCAAGGAAGCATGGCATGACCAAATTAATCAAATACTGAGAGGCGCATGTTACGATGTATGAATGTGAAGGAAGCAAGACAGGTATGTCGGGACAGAACGGTATGGCGGTCCATCCTCTCTTCCTACCCCTGCGGGGAAATGGCGTGATGGTTAGTTAGTCAGTAAATTAAAATATTGTAAATAAGAATACAGAAGATAACTATCAAATATTTTTTTTATATCCGGTTTCACATGCACAAGTAGTCATCGACTTACGACCTATGCGACATACGACTGTTCGACTTACGACCGTTTTGGTTGTCCGTCTACGTTAAACGTCACAACCAATCCATAAATGAATATTTTATATTTTCATATTTTTGATCAATGTTTTCATATTTTTTCAACAATGGACGAAAAACCAAGTAATACCTAAAGATATCCGAATATCAGACAAAGTAATTATAAAGATAAGCTTTCGCTCTGTATTCCATCATTTGAAATTCTGTCACACATCGTTTAATCACACATACTTCTAAGGGATCTCATCTCTGTAGCATTGTTTATGCTCTCTTCCTTCTCCTCCCAGTTCCTAGCTTTGCTTCTATGCATAAGGGAAGGAACCAAAACTACATTGCGAACGGCCATTTTCGCTTACTTCTTTTAAAAAAACTACTTTTAAAGCTCCATTCACTTTGTTACCCGCACCATCCCTTCTTTTGACGTCACTGTCAGTTCAGCCATCCTATGTGAACAATATTTCCTAAATGTACGAATTCTGTAACCTGCTTTAGGTTTTCCTAATTCACAGTTATAAATTAAACTTATGTTCCTCCTCTTTTTCATCTACCATCACCTATGAAATAATAAAAATAAATAAATTAAACAATAAAACATATTTTATAACTAGTTTTATTCTTATTGATTTCTAGTTTAGACCGTTTCGGTAATTGCGATTTTTATTTTAATTTTATCATCAAAACGAACTCATGCTTAAAAAATTCAATTAACATAACCTTTGACTTGCCAACATTTTATTTATATCTAAGGTATTATCAAATGTGTCTATGCCTTAGACAGGCGAAAAATGTCATTCACATAAAATATAAGGCCGAGTGGTAGCCTTCGTGGCCGAGTGGTAAGTGCATTGACTGCCACCCCGAAAGTTCCGGGTTCGATTCCCGGCGAGGGCAGTGTGATTGTCACACTGTCTTTGGTCTGGTGTAGAATTCACGTGACAGTAAAATGGAGATAGATTAGCTACCTATCACATGTCACGAGAATCACTATCATAGTGATTCTCGTGACATGTGATGTGGTGTAATTATAAATAAGCTATCATAGTTATAATACCCTTTAAATCGATTTGGCTCATGCTGTCATGATGTAAAGAGCTATTCAACAAAATAATCATAATAATGATAATAATAATAATAATAATTATTATTATTATTATAATAATAATAATAATAATGATAATAATAATAATTATTATTATTATTATTATTGTTACTATAATAATAATAATAATGATAGTAATAAAACTTCTAGAAAATCTACGTTTTCATAGGAATTAATTACTTAATATGAAGTTTTACGTTATTGTTTTAGGAACAATAAATAATTTGATTTATTATTTATATAAATGAAATACTGGCACAAGAGAAAATTATAGTTAACACTTTAGTTTTAAATTCGTTTAAATAATAATATGTGCATATTATGCATAAATTATTGTTAAATGCATTGTCTCCCTTGAAAACAACAAGTCTGAATGGTGAACCGGCGCTTTTGTGTCATTTGGTGTAATTATAAATAAGTTTGGGACACGGGACGCGTTCTAGCGCTGCCATGGCTAAACAAAAAACGGAAAATAAAAATAATAACGATTCTGTTGTTCATGGTATAATCATTAAAATAAACAGTCTGTGCGGGGCCTGGCGGAGTGCGTTGCTCCGCGCAGGGGCGCGCAACCAACGGCCCTCCACAGTTTAAATAAATGTTATACATCGGTGCCCCAACCTTGGTAGAGTTCATTCACAAATTGAAGATCTGGTATCGATGTATGAGTACGGTGATAGTTTTTGCAATTTGATTGGTTGCCGAGTCAAATGAGCCGCGCGGCGTCAGTACGTTCCGAGACATGAAGGGAACTGCACGCATTTGGCATTCTTTGGCATCTCGTATACTCGGTGATTCAAAAAACACTCGTTTTGCAGGAGTATTTTTGAAATATTATTTTTATTATTGATTAATCCCACATTGACTGAGTCAGCTCTGTACAATTTAAATACATCATCCAGAAAGAAATTTTATAATATACTAGGGATAAACACCTGCAAGGATCAAATATTGTAATAATAAAGACCAATAAAGGAGAAAAAAGTATCATTATTATTATTTGTCTCACCCTCAGTCGCTTTTACAAGAATAAATTAATAAGCAAATTATAATTTTAATTAACTCACATTTGATAATTATTACAACTAAGCCGATAGCATTTTTGTTAATAAAAAAATATTGAAAATGAAATGTTTATTTATTTCACTGTTTGAATATACGATTGAAATTTTTTTGGTTTTCTAATCATAAAAAATAAAATAAAAATAGCATCTAGATTTTTTGTAAACGCACTGTCATTCATACTATTGCAAACGATCTCCCTGTCGTGAACGGACTCCACAGTCGAATTATCTTACTACCACAGTGACGCGTTGGCCTGCCACAGCGTAGAAAAGCGTTCCCAGATGGCGGATAGGATAATATCTGATTGATATGTATACCTGATTGATATGTATATGAAATTTCCTGGAGAGACCACATTACAAATGAGGAGGTTCTCCAAAGAATCGAAGGAGGAAGGCACCTGCTCAGGGGACCTTGTCCGAAAGGCGTGCAAGATGGATCGGCCATGTAATACGACAAGAAGGCCCCTTGCATGCCATAATGGAGGGTATGACCGAGGGGACAAACTCTAGGGGACGCCCACGCCGAGAGTACCTGGAGGACCTGTTGGTGGACGTGCGCTACTCATCATATGCAGATTTCAAAAGAGCCGCACAAGACAGGGAAGAATGGAAGAGAAGAATAGAGGAAATTGCTGCAAACCAATCCCAGAATTGAAACCAGAGAGAGAGATGTATACCAGTCCTCTAGGCTAAATCCAACGGACCCGCTGACCAACGGCAATTGCGGTGTTCCATTCATAAAAATATATTATTAAGTCCATTGTTTTGGCCGAAACACTACGATACTTCAACATTATTTACTGTTTCAATATAAAACTCTGTTTATATCGCGAAAAATAAAAAATGTGATACCATAATCAGCGTTTTAAAGAAAAATATACTCGTATATACTGTATAAAAGATACAAGCAGATCAAGCCCCGCATAAATCAAGAATCCACCAAATCATCTTATTAACAATGTTTACGTAAGACATGTGGGGAATAGCCTCAAGAGTTGAACATCGGGAATAACCATATATTTTTCTCGGAGTGCCGTATCAGGTCCCCCCGACGTCGGCTATTACTCTGGCGTAGGCTTCTCTGTCCTGTGTCAGCCGGAACAACTTCCCCACACTATCACTTTTTAATATTCTCGAGCCAAGCCATCTGGGTTCTTCCCAACCGTATATTTTAATACAATAATCGTATAATTTAGTACATTTGTGCGCCCAAAATCGATCCTCCTTCAGAAAAAACATTCCAGGCCCAAGCAGATCAAGCCGCGCACCAAATCACATTTCTAACACATCAGACGTAAGAGTCGACCATCGAGAATAATCGTGCACTTTAAAATATGTAAAGCGTGTAATATATTAACCCGAATGTTGCCGACGCCCGTTGTATGTAGGTCGCCATTCAAAAACATTATAATAATATAGGAATATTAGATACAGCTTTCAAGTTGTAACATTCATCCCGTCCCTCTCGCACCGGCGGCGCCCCGCGCAGCCTTCCCGCTCCCCCGCCAGTCTTCCTACGGCACCGAAATAAAATATTTGGACCTATTACTGGCCAGAGAGAACATTCCTCTTTAGCCCTGGTTATTACTTTAGGACCTGTCCAAATAAAGGAATGCAAAGATAATAAAATATATTCCGAGTTTACTCTGCGCCACGGATTACGATAGTGTCTGTCCCGCACTAGATACATTCCTAAATTATTGTTCCGCAACAAAGGAGGGCTAACGCGCTTTATTGTTTATTTATATTTGTAATAACAAATGCTTTCTTGAGACACACCTTTGTGTAAAGATGAATTTGGTGTACACAGGCCAAGCTCTAATAGCGCCCGGTAGGTACCTGCACCAAAAGCACACAATGAATGTAAATATCATTTAAATAAAAACGTCCCGAGTGCGCGTGTGTGTGTCTCGGAGTCGAATAATTAATTCTATTCGGAACTTTCTAGACATTCAATACAGCACATGTGGTCTTTAGGACTTACATTATTTGATGGCTCAAATGAAGAATGAAGAACATGAATATGTATTCGTTACAACATGTAGGATTAAACTAACGACGGCGGAGTGAAATCTTCCGAGATTACTCTTATATTATTTTGGGCGCACTGCATCGGGGATATGGCGTTGGCTTTACTCGATTAAATTACATCACTTCTTCTTCATGTATTTTTTTTTAAATAGATCTATGACACAGAAATTATGTCTCCAGATATGATGAGGTCCAACTGTTCATTCATCTCTTCAAGAGAACTGTGTCCGGAAGGGATTTCATTATCGGCTGCATAAGCGAGTCTGTCACTATCCATTCAGGCTACATGGTCTCATCAGTATCTTACTATTATAATGTACTACTGATCACTACATTACTAACTAAGTAACTAACCATCACGCCATTTTCCCGGGGGAGTAGGCAGAGAGGATGGATCGCCACAATGCTCTATCCTGGCAAACCTCTCGGGTTTCCTCTACATTCATACATCGTACCATGCACGCACGTCGATTATTCCGAATTCGACTTCGTGATGCCATGTTTTCCTCGGTCGTATTCGGCTTCTTTTTCCACTCACGCTGCTTGTTTACAACTTTTTAACCATTCTACTCTCATCCATTCGTTCCATATGTCCAAACCATCTCAGGGATGCTTTTTTAATTTTATCCATGATGCAGTCATCTACCTTACATTTCTTTCTTATTTCATCGTTCGGTATTCTATCTTACAACGTGTTCCCCATTACTATTGGAATATATTATTTTTCATATGCCAAAACACGTGATTATTATATAAAACGAAATCCTATTTTTTTATGTGTTTATATTTTTTTGTAGAAAATAGGAATGACATGTATCGTCTTTTATACTCATTTTTAGGCCTTAGCAAGGCGAAACATGACATTCCTACAAAATAAAATACAATTTCTAGAAAACAGACGTTTTCAATCGTATTAATTATTTAGTATGGAGCTGTAGACCATTGTTCAAGCAAAAAATAAATGTGATACACTTTGAAACTCGACATTTGAAACAGTTTTTATATTCGATTTTTATGATTCGCTTTACTAGAGCTAGTATTAAAAATGTTGCCAGAGTTGTGAATTTTTATGCATACTAAAATAAGCTAGACACGTAATCATATTTTTAAGAGTTTAATTTTAAGTATGGAGGAATGTTTAGTGTCCAAAAATATTTAAAATGGGAATAAACGGCAGAAATTTGTAAACAGTATGTTGGTATTTAATGTATTTAGAATTTGATGATTGGGCAATATACAATGTACGAGGTTAATCTCAAGAGTGAGGTTTCCGATGGGACAATCATTCGTTATATTGAAGATCTTTTATCAAATCAAATCAAATCAGTTTATTTCATCAACAGACATTACAAAATTAATTTTTAAGGCATCTATTGAGAACAGGTAAAATAATATATTGTGTATAGTATACTACCAGAAACGCATGAGAGATGGTTCAACATTAGGAAGACAGGATACTCTCCAGAATTAAGAGTATTTGCCTTCTGAACGTACTTTTACTAACATGAAAGACGTCGAACTCCGAGGAGACCGCGTTCAGCAGACTAATTGCTCTTCCCACCGGTGTCACCAGAGGCAGATTAGTTCTGGCGGCCGGTAAGTAAAACAATCTGTGCTGTCGCTGTCGGAGATATCTATCGGGGACAAAAAGCCGAACACCCTCCAGTACGGCCGAGTTCTCGAAGTATCCCCTAATTAATCTAAAGAAATGGGTAATTAGATGTTCATCTCTTCGAAGCTGTAGAGAATTGGTTCCGAGCATTCCCAAAAGAAATGCTGTGGGATAGAGCCACGGATAGCTACCATACTCCCTCATGTAGAGATACCTCAGAATTTTTTTCTGAACCCTCTCCAGCATAACGGAATATCTCGCTTCGTGAGGACTCCATATCACAGCATTAGCAGGTGCCAGCTTGCTCACACCTACCTATAATGCAACTTTACCTTCAAAATCATAGTAATGCTTCTGGAAACCTCAGGAGCCAAATTGCACAGATCATTCAGAGAGCTCCGCAGATCTTCATACGTGATTTGCTTAACTCTAGCTTATTTATTTTTCGTGAATTTCAATTTTGACAGTCATGCTCGACTCGTCACAAATTTCCATGGATTAGCGAAGATTTTCAATCAGTTTTCTGTCTTTTGAGTTCAAAACAATGAATAACTATGCAAATCTTGCACTTGACAGTAACGCCAAGCGGAAGCTCTATTACAAACGGCTGCCAAGCCAAGACTCGGCGTCCCGGCAAACTGGCGATTATGTATAAAAAGCGCTAAATGTTCAATTTTGTAATTTCTCTAAGGCTACGGCCACACCGAAAGGTTTCGGTTGATGACTCGCTTGATGTCTGTCTGAAAATGACTGAGACTGATTTAGCAGCATTGTCAAATTATTTTATTTGAAAATGTCACGATATTAATTAAGCTTTTACATTTACTTTAATTTATGAATTATTCAAATTAAAGTAAAGGGCACTCACTAATGATTTGTGATCGCAAAAGTCATTGGTCGAAAATTTACGATTACGAACTTTCAAATCGCATATTTTTTTTTTATTTCACATTGAGTGAACTTTGCAAATACCCTAGACAGAATCAAATAAATAAATTAAAAGTGAAACGTTAGCAAATTGTAGAATTAACAATTATAAAATATAGAGGGCCTTGCTTTCTTAAGGTAACATATAATGTATGAAATACAATCATACAACTTTGATTCTTCGTATTCTTCTTCTTCTCCTTATAGACCTTTGGTCGGTTCCTGAAATCAGGCTGGCCTCTTTTGGGAGGTTGACTCCCAGCTATCTCTCCATCTCTTCGGCGGTCTTCCGGGAGGACGGCAGCCGGCAGGAATCTGATGCGCCACAGCGTATGAGATTCTGGTGGGATCCATCCTCTGCACGTGCGCATTCCAGTATCTTCTGCGTTGTCTGCCCCAACTCACGACATCCTCCACCTTATGTTGGTTGTGTTTTTGGGTAACACCGTGTGATAACTCCTTCTCGACCGACGTTTCGGAGATCGTTGCAGTCTCCATCTTCAGGGTAATGAATGTGATATGTGTTGTGACAACACATTCATTACCCTGAAGATGGAGACTGCAACGATCTCCGAAACGTCGGTCGAGAAGGAGTTATCACACGGTGTTACCCAAAAACACAACCAACATATTGCTGCCAACCGTGAAAATCTACGCAATTCTCCACCTTGCAGATATTGCGGATGGCCGTGTTCCTCACCCTATCGCGAATAGTCCTTCATGCTATCATCCTCAGCGTCCTCATCCCTGCCACCCGTACGCTACCCTTCGTTCTTGTGGTATCCGCTCTGGTCTCAATGCCTCACAACTTTGATTGATTTAAATGTTATGTTTTTATTTGAATGTTTGTGTCTGAATGTACGTTAATTGTTATGTATTTTTAAAAGGATCCAACAATCGAGCTGTGGCATAATGATCAGCAATACTTAAAAGAGAGAAGCGCATTTTGTTTTGTAGCTGAAATAATTAAACGCAATAAGTAGACGTGTAAAGACAAAACAAGTGAGCAATATTTCAGGGCGAGCTCCAGCTAGAAGCGAGTTCGTATGCAGTAAATGGCGAAGGGTTAGGTTGCGGTGAGCTAGACGCGGGATCGCGAGTGCCAATTGGTTAACAAAGTTAATTATTCGCGCGCAACTAATGAAAACTTTTATCGACTCTCACATTGTCTAAGTTTCTTTATTAGTATTTATTAGTCGCCTATTTAAAAGCTAGTAATGTGGGTAAGAGCGCGGCCCGCCCGACCGCCGCGCGGTGTGGTATGAATGATTACTTTGTATTTATAACCGACTTCATTGTTCGTGAATATAACGCACCATTCCTCAATGTAACTACATCCGTATAAAATGTAGTCCCGCTCAACAAAAAATATGTTTTTAATTATAATAAATTAATACGTGACTACACCGGAGCCCATTTCTCCGTGCCTCGCCGGTACTGAATAACTTGCGTTTCATTAATCATGTTTGTAACGTATCATATATAAAGGTCCATTCGCCTCCAATACCATTACTACGTACAATTAATAGGATCCCCCTCCGCGAAGACCTTTTGTTATTATATTATTATTTGTTTCAATCAAATCAACCTTCGGACGATCGCTCGAAACTATAAAGCTAATGAAACTCCGGCTGGAAGGGGCCGCTCCGCCGAATATTTTTATTAAACGCGATAAATTGTATTCGGCACACCGCCACCGGCCGCCAGTAGCCGATAGCCGCTGCGGCCATCGCAAACAAAATAATAAATATATCGAATTAAGCAAACTGCCGCGCACTCACGGTCCGTCCCGGCAGAGGATGGCGAGAAGGGAAACTCCGTCGAGGTCTTGTATTATATAATATAATGTTAAGGAACAATAAACTCAATGATCGGCGGGAAACAATGTCCGAAGGCCGCCCGGGCAACTCCCGATATTTGTGTTTTGTTCGAGTACTTATTAAATTTCGTACTGTAAACTAATTACGCATTATAATGAAAAGTTCCGACGGTCTAAGTGTAGTAAATTAAATATAATTTAGAACAACGCAACGTGCCGGGACGCAGGTAGACGCCAGAGTGGAGGACGCGCAGCGGCCTGGACGTCTATGGAATCAATTTTTATTATATAATAAATTAATATGAAATTTATTAGACCGAGCCATGCGGGCGGCAGCGAGTGGGCCGCAGCACTAGTAGAAAGCAGTAACTGCGGTATTAATTGAATTTTAATTCAACTAAAGGAGTTTAAACGTATGTGGGCAGTACAATAAGACACGGCGATAAATAATAAGGTAATACTGGGTACAGCACCGAGCCTGGCGGATCTCGGCGCTCGGGAGCCCGGCTCTATCCAGACTCCGGCTCGAGGCCGGCCCGCGCTGATCTCCGAGAGTTCCGTAATTGAATAAAACAATACCTACCGCGCATGATTAATAAGTCTTTCAATCCGCTCACGGTACGCGCGACTAATGTATCTCCGATAATGGAATTGTACAACATTTATGAATCCCGTAGTATCTCAACACATTTAAGACTCCTCAGATTGAGACAGCCTGGACACGTACAAAGAATGATAAAATGAACACTGGAAGGCTCTGACTAAGGTGACAGAATGAAGTGAAGAAAGACGCGGCACAGCTCCTGCAAACTACGAATTACAAGATGACTTAGAATTTTATTTATTTTCTAAATATAACACTGGTATGTTTGTACAGTTCAAAAAGCTTCGGGTTTTTATCCTTTCTCCAAATACCACCCACTTTTACTGGGTCAAACATGCTTAAAGGATATATGATAGAATGTAAGAAGAATACTTGTAAAAGGAGACTTTGGATTTGAAAATCCCATTAACTTCAACTGGCAAATATTTAGTATTTATTTAATCAATATATTATACATTTTCATTAAAATTTCATATCGTAGTCAGTTAATAATTATTATTAATATCAATTATCGAGAGACGAATGTGGATGACACGAGGAAGCGAGAAAAGTGTGTCACGAAAGAACACTGTAACGATCCATTGTTTCTCTTTGATCTAGTGGTTTAATTGTAATATTTATTATTTGATGAGTTCTCAATACTAAGAATGTTCTTAAGTCAGAGTACAATCTCAAGCAACGGATGAAGCGAAGCGTCATATCCTAATTTGAACCCCGACGCTAAACAATAATTCGTGCGTGTATTTAACAAGTTTCTGAAATATTGACTTAGCCGGAATATAGTCATATATACAATATCTCTTAGTGTTAATTTATTAACGCACATAAATAAAAAAATAAACTTTATTCTAAATTTTCATCAAATAATAACTGGTAGATGCCCGGGCGTAATTAAGAAAAATAGAAAATATTGGGGCCAAGAATTTTAGCACTTTTGAAATAATTATTTATTCACGAAACAAGCATATTTAATTTGTTTATGAATATTGTAATGTGTCTAAGTTAATAAATTTCCGTTCCGTTAATAAAATTCCGTCATAAATATTGCACAATGAATAAACACGACATATTTACGACTTCAACTTGCTAAAATTATATATCTTTCAGATTGAGATAAAAAAAATCAGCAAAGTTTTATATCGTATGTAATCAATAAACTTCAATCTGCTTTCAAAGCGGCAGCACGATTTATGAAAGGTGTTAAAAAATTATGACAATCCAGCAGGGCGAAGATGCATCAGTAGGCCGAGACTGCGATGGCTGGATGGTGTCGTGGCAGATTGTCGGGTCCTGGAGCAGCAAGACTAGGAGGTGGCGGCCAGAGACAGGACGTGATAGAGACGTTCTTGGAGGAGGCCAAAACCCACCAAGGGTTGTAGCGCCGGAGAAGAAGAAGAAGAAGAAGTTCCAAAAAATTACCATATTTCACAACATCTAATACGAATTCCAGAAATTGCAGTAGATGCCTATTGGTGGCGATGAAGTTCGCAACCCATCACACCGCGTCTCCCGCGAGGGCGAAAAGAGGAGGATGTAGTGCCGCATCGGTTAAAGTGTGGCAGTCCATTCTTTTTGCCTACCCTTTCGGCGTGATGGTTAGTCAGTTAGTTAGTTTTCTAAAAAATCTTCACTGGCTCAAGTGTCCTAAAATAATCCAGTATAAACTATGCTGGACGGTTTTTAAAGCGCTTCACGGAATGGCACCAGCCTATATATCTGAATTTTGTATTGCTGATAGCCCTAACTTCAGGCAATCACGTTTCGATCATCAAACTCTTCGGCAATAGGCAGATTAGTTGAGCCAAAGCGCAATCCCCGTACAAATTTTGGAAATCGGGCTTTCGCTGTGGCAAGTCCGGACGCCTGAAATCTCCCTGCACTCAGATGCATTGACAATCCGACTGATTTTAAATCTCAACTCAAAACCCACTTTTTCTAAATGTCGCATATGATATAAACAAATATTATTTTCTATACTCGCCATAACTTTGTGTTGCGGATGTTTAATAGTTATTTTTAATATACTTTGTATAACATACACACTTTGTTTAAAAAAAATTTAAATTAATAACCAAACATATTTAGGACACACAAGCCCTTCATCAGTGATATTATATAAATATAAGTATTAAAAATACATATTTTTAAAATTTCACGAATGTGGACAGTTATAAAATCTGTCAAAACTGACCACATTATTTTTATATTTATATATTTATAAATATAAAAATAATTTGGAAGCGAATAAACATAGTGAAGCATGGAACTTGCAAAAGAAGGATGAAAGTAGAACAAATGCAGTAGAAATGAGATCTCTTAGACGAATGTGTGCATACTCTGTGTATGATAGTGTCGAATGAAAATATAAGAAGTGAATGAGGTGCGAATGATGGTGTTATGAACAAAATAATGAAAGGATCATCAATATGGTTTGGACACATGGAAAGAATGAATGAAGAAAGAATGGTTAAAAAAAGATATGTTAACGATGTAAATGGAACCAGAAATAGAGGAAGACCGAGGAAAACGTGGCTCGATCGAATAAATCAAATATTGAATATCGGCCATGTGAGCAGTCAGAGAAATCGACGCGCGTGTATGACACGATGTATGAATGTTGAGGAAGCGAGAGAAATATGTAAGGAAAGAAAAGTGTGGCATTCCATTATTTCTGCCTACCCCTTTAGGGAGACTTAGTTAGTTAGTAATATTTATATCACTGATGAAGGGATTTTGTGTCCGAAACATGTTTTTTTTATGTAAGTGCGTGTTGTATACAAAGCATATTAAAAAAGAAACATTTAATATTATCTGATTGCTGGTGCCAGATGCAGCTCTCATGACTAAAATCATTGTAAGAGCGCCCTTGAGGTGAGTTATTCACAAAACGGCGCTATACCAATTAGCCTAATTAATATTAAAATGTCAAGGGTCCATCCCTCCTCGTGTGAAGAAACTGTCATTTCTAACAGATGATCATCCAGCATTCTTCACGATTACGGACATCCTATTAGAGTGAGAGAGATAATCAAGTGCATTATCCGATCATTAATTTTCATTGGCCGCATCTAACAGGGTTCTCATTTAAAAACTGTTGTAAAAAAGAATTGCCTTATGACAATTAATTAAAAAAAGATTAAATATTAACGCGACTGGTGAAAATCGCGATGCATTCATCGTTGCAAAAAATCCAGAATGGTGAAGAATTTGTCATATTATATCGAACTAGGGTTATGTTCAGAATAAAATAATGTACGAGTATTATAGATCCGGTCTAGGACAGCGGCCGGCAACCTTTTACGCATTCGGACTACTGATATTACGATTTTAAATTTCGCAGACCACTAACAAATTTTAAAGGTAATAATTAATTAAGCACTAAGTATAACATACTTTTTTCTTTTTCTTTAGCCTTCTTCTCTTCACCGCGGGGTGTAATTTTTTCCAATTTCATACCTGTTATGTTCCTACCGCATGCAGGTCTTCCTAAGCCTTCAGGCACTTTGCATTTTTAGGTAGAAATGTGTTAAAAGATTATTTTTGGTGTATATACCTCCCCATTAAAAACAATGTAACTAACTAACTTACTAACCATCGTACCGTTTATCCTAAGGGGTATGCAGAGAGGATAGACTGCCACACTGCTCTGTCCTGACATACCTCCTGGAAGTAAGAGAAGTATGTCAGGAAATAAAAGTGTGGCATTGAGATTCATCCATATTCATACATCGTAACATGCATGAATGTCGTTTTTTCCAACTTCGAATGTGGCCACCGGTTAGTATTTGATTAATTTGGTCATCCATACTTTTATTGGGCTTCTTTTATTTCCACTCACACTGCTTGTAAAAAACATTTTAACCATTCTTCCCTCATCCATTTGTTACATATGTCCTAACCATCTCAGGTATCCTTTTTTAATTTTATTTGTGATACAATCATCTGCCTTTTATTTCTTTGTTATTTTGTTGTTCGGTATTCTTTCATTCATCATAAAAAAACAATATTATTTAATTGGAATAACTTTCTGAAAACATTGTATGAATTACTTCATTTACTGAAGAAGGGAAAATCTGTGTCCCAAAACATGTTTCTGAAAGGTGTAAAAAAGTCTTGTGAAAATATATTTTTTTAAAGTTATTAAAATGTGAATCCACAACTCAAAGTGATGGCATATATAAAAGAAATATTATTTAATATTGTCAGATCCATACGGCACAATTAAGGGCTTAACCTTTCCCTTACGGTGCTAAAATAAAAACGCGCGTTCCTGTGTTCGGTAGTCAGTACCCAATCAAAAATTACCGATTTTAAATCGGAAAAATAAGAACATTAATCTAAGCTAATCACCTTATTAATTATAATTGAAGTAAAAAATTATAATAATTGAGATTTATTTGCTAAGCACATTTTAAAAAAACATCTGGCAACGTTCAGGGGACGGGCATAGGCCCACTCTGGTTGCAAGCCCGAGAGCTACTGCCGCCGACTGCCGGGCAGTGAGAACATTGAGCCCCTCGCGCTTCCACAGTGAAGTATGCAAGAGTGAGATGCGAATATAGTGTCGTGCACTCAGCTCTACGAATTTCGTTTCCGATTTCACAAAATATCTCGGATGTACCCGATAAATTTTGATTAATATTAATATTATTTTTTTAATTAATTCGTAAATATATTATGGAGAAATACCTACAATCTCAACCTTGTATTTATTATAAATTAATATAAATTAATTTATAAAGATATCGATCGTTATTAAAAGCAACGTGTAGAAGATACCTATCACAGGGAAGGGAGGGTTAATAAAAAAAATCCCTAATATTGTTTCATGTTGTATATCTTCCTCTCAAGAGGGAGTTAAGCGTGAAGGCATGTTCAAGTAGAACAATTCCGATTGAGTATTACTGTTGAAGAATCTTCATATATCCTACGAGTGCATATAATAAGCTAATTCTTAGAAGTTAATGCGCGCCATTGCTGATGCATTAACTTAGCATGCTTTTAATATTCTGCATCTGCAGTTCGCTTGTTACCATCGTGTGAAGATGAGTGTGAGAGAATAAAAAAACTCATTATTCTATTGTTTTAGAAAGTTTAATACTTTTTACACACTTTATTACTAGGAAATTTATTAAATAAGTAACTTCGATCACACCAGTACTTTTCGCATAATAACAGTTAAAAAGAATTCGAACATAATTAAGATCACTATCGTCATTATAATATCATTGATAGGTACTAACAGATTTCTCCGTAAGTACACAATTGATACATGATAATCGAAACAAAAGATTTATAATTTATTTCTTTTTTGTTACCAGGGCAACAATATGAATATCTTCTTCTTCTTGTTGTTCTTCTTCTTCTTCTAAGTGTAGGTCTTGTGGCCTGTTTCTAAAGAAGAATTGGCCTCCTGCGTAGTCGACTCCCAGCTGTTGTCGATCCATATTTATGGTGGTCTGCCCGGGGGTTGTCTACCGTGGGGCTGGCCGTGCAACACAAAGAAGGGAAGTCTGGATGGATCAATTCTTTTCACATGTGCATTCCAGTATCTTCTCCCTTGCATTCCCCACCTAACAATACATTCTCGACCTCGCATATTTCCCTTATCCGTGGATTTCTTATTCTCGCTTGCAGTGTCTTCCTAGATATATTTCTGAGCGTCTTCATTTCTGACACTCTGAGCGCATTGATGTCTGAGCGCATTGGTGTCTGCCTTGCATTCGATCCCATATGTCGTGATAGGTCGAACACAAGTCTTATAAATTCTCAGTTTGCTGCTGATCTTCAGGTTAGGATTTTTCCAAATTGAATTCTTCAAGCATCCTGAAATGACCGCAGCCTTGTTAACTTGCCCCATTACTTTACATGGAAGATCCGTTTTCCCACACAAGTCCACACTCAAATATCAAAAAATTTCGGTCAAAATTTCATATATATTTTGTATAGTTTTATACACTTACGTCCGTCGTTCAAATTAGCTTTGTCGGTCACCATTTTTTTTAACTAACTAACCATCACGCCATTTCTCCGGAGGGGTAGGCAGAGATCACCACATTGTTCTATCCTGACATAAGTCTCGCGACTCTTCTTCATTCACACATCGTGACATGCACGCTCGTCGATTGTTCCTACTTCGAACATGGCCGCCTTTCAGTAATTGATTAATTTGGTCATGCCATGTCTTCCTTGGCCTTCCTCGACTTTTTTTTCCAAATATCTTTTTAACCTCTCTTCGCTCATCCGTCCAAACCATCTTAGTGACTCTTTCTGGATTTTATTTATCACGCATTCATCCGCTTTACATTCCTTTCTTACTTCATCATTTGATATTCTATCATACATTGTTTTTCCGCACATCCTTCTTAGTGACCACATTTCTTCAGCATTTATCCTACTTTCATCCTTCTTCTGCCAACTCCAAGCTTCACTTCCATACATAGGGTCGGCACTAGAACTCCATTGTGCACTGCCATCTTTGCTTCAGTCGATATATTTCTATCTGCGGTAATGACTTTGAGTACACCATTTATTTTGTTTCCAGGTCCAACCCTTCTTCCGATATCTTTCTCCATTTTTCCATCTCTTGTAAACATGCTTCCCAGGTAGACAAATTCCCAGGTTCTCACCGTTCGCACTTATCTCACAATCTGTCATACATTCTTCCTTTCAAATATCATAACTTTAGACTTTGACACGTTCATCAAAAGGTCATACTTATTGCATACTTCGTACATTCTTGACACTAGGACTAGTAAATCGTCCATTTTTTAAATACTCGTATTCCATATGGTTTTATACACTCACATCATTCAAATATGCTATTTCGGTCACTAACTAACTAACTCACCATCACGCCGTCTCCCCGAAGGGGTAGGCAGAAAGAATGGACTCCCACACTTTTCTTTACTGACATATTTCTCTCGCTTCCTCAACATTCATACATCGTGTCATGCACGCGCGTCGATTTCTCTGACTCCTCACACGGCCGACATTCAATATTTGATTTATTTGATCGTGCCACGTTTTCCTCGGTCTTCCTCTATTTCTGGTTCCATTTACATAATTAACATATAATTTTTTTACCATTCTTTCTTCATTCATTTTATCAATATGTCCAAACCATCTTAATGATCCTTTCATTATTTTGTTCATGTCACCATCATTCGCACCGCATTCACTTCTTATATTTTCATTCGGCACTCTATCATACACAGAGTATCCACACATTCTTCTAAGAGATCTCATTTCAACTGCATTTATTCTACTTTCATCCTTCTTTTGCCAGTTCCATGCTTCGCTTCCATACATAAGGGTCGGTAGAAGAACACCATTGTGCACTGCCATTCTAGCTTTTTTGATAGGTTTTTGTTTGCGATGACAACTTTAAGTGCACCATTCACTTTGTTGCCTGCTCCAACCCTTCTTTCAATATCCCTCTCCACTCGCCCATCTCTTGTAAACATACTACCTAAATACACGAACTCAACTACTTGCTCCAAATTTTCACCATTCACGCTAATGTTGCAGACTGTCGTGGTTTCTTTCTTTTCAAAAATCATTACCTTGGACTTATTAACATTCATCATCAGATCATTTCGCATGCATACCTCATACTCGTACATACAATTCACCAGGATTTGTAGTTCATGCTCGTTGTCTGCAAGAAGGTCAGCGTCATCCGCATACAAGAGACAGCTTACTGACACTCCGCTCATGTTGGCACCTACATCCAACCCTTTCAGCTCTTTCATACATTTGTCCATATACAGATTAAATAACCACGGGGACATTACGCAACCCTGTTTGACACCTTTATTGATATCAAACCAGGCTGTAAGATCTCCATTTACTCTGACACTAGCAGTGCTTTCTGTGTATAGCGACTTAATTGCCGTGATCAGTTTTGTACTTATTCCATATTCAGACAATATTTCCCACAACTTTTCTCTATTAACGTACTCATAATTCTTAATTCTTATATACATCTCTTGTAAACTTTTCTCTATTTCGGTCACCACTTTTCATTAATAATTTTAAAGATGTTTACCTATTACAGTCTTAAAATATCCATTCATTGTTATGTCCAAGTCTTGTACGCCGTATTTTCGTGTTTGAATAAAACTATTCTTAATTTAAGCATGTTTACCATCCTTCCTTTGTATCATATTTTTTATCCCTTCAGCTTATTTCGGTCATTGTTTTCGAATAACCCTCCAAATTGTTTTTTAAGGCCACCCGATACAAACACACCAACTGCTCAATAATAATTAAAATGAAAGTATTGTCAGGGCAGCGCCGGATCAAGTATTTTGTAATGAGCACCATTAATTATATTGTTTTCTTAAATAATCAATCTACGAAATTTATAATGAAAACGATTTTTTTAAATATAATAATTATGTTGGTATAACAACACTGTTTAATATATTTTTCTCGACATTTTTCGAGAATACCTTCATGGTCATTTAAATTGCTAATTAATTAGCACATAAAATTGTTGATATCTGTTTTGCTCATTTAGGATACAAATGATATATGATACTCAATTTTTCATTTTTCTCTCAATCAATAACAATTTTGTTAAATCTTTGGATCTTCTGGTAACATAGGTTCAGCTCCAAGTCATTATCTCCTATGACATTTTTATAAAAAAATATCTTTTATTTTTCTTTCTTTTCCTTTTATGAAATATTTAATATATAATATTCTTAACGTCCGATTTCTAGAGGTATTTTAGGAATGATATGTTTCGCCTTTCTATGGCAATTGAAAATACCCTAGCAAGCGAAAATATATCACTTCCGTATATTATAGTAAAACGTTTAAAGAACGGATCTGCATATATTTTTATACTAAAAATAGTTAAAAATAAAATTTAATAAAATTTGAGAGCGCAATTAATTTTGTTCCCAGCACCGAGTCTTCTTTTTATATCTTTCTCCATTTTTCCATCCCTTGTAAACATGCTTCCGAGATAAATAAATTCGGTGACTTGCTCCAGATTTTCACCGATCGCGCTTATGTCACAAATAGTCATACATTTTTCTTTTTCAAATACCATCACTGTAGACTTGGACACATTCATTACAAAGTCACCATTTTTGCTTGCTTCAAACATTCTTGATACTAAGACTGTGAAAATGGGAGTGAAAGAGAAGAAGGAAAAGCTTAGATAAGAAGAAAGAGAAAAATTACCGACTACTTATATATAAAAATGTTCTGGAAGGCGGTCAAAAAATCCTGGAACTCTTTGGGAAGCGAATGTGTGAAAGTAATTCTGGAAATCGAGCGTGCATGTTACGATGTATGAATGCGGAGGAAGCTTGAGAGGTATGTCAGGACAGAACGGTATGGCGGTCCATCCTCTCTGCCTACGCCTTTGGGAAGACGGTGAGATGTTTAGTTAGTTAGTTAGTTGTAATATAATAAAATAAAAATTCATACTTTAACCAAAATTATAAAGATTAATCATATTATAATATATTTTCTTAAATGCAGGTGTTACATTCAATAAATAATAATGTTTTTCGTAATTTTACGAATAATAAATTGTCTTTTTCATAGAGCACCATTTTTTTTAAATTAATTAACTCAATTGTGCTATTAAAATACTGATCTCCAATATTGCTATTATGCAATAGCACAACCCTTGTGATAAATTTAACAGATGATAAAACACCCTTGATTTAAGTTAAATTAGCTTCTAAAATAACTAACTAACCATCATGCTGTCTCCCCAAAGAATAGGCAGAGACGATGGACTGCTTTACTGTTCTTTCCAGATATACTTCTTACGCTTCCTCAACATCCATACATAGTCTCATACTCCGGTATATCTTCATAAATTTAAAATGCTTTACACATAAGGGAATTCTGAGATTTGTTTTTTTTTTTAATGGGAGCCTTAGTTTATTTTTCTATCTTGTTTCATATTGGTTACTTTTTATCTTCCTTAAAAATTCTTGGGATGTGTGCCCATTAACAGTTTTGTGAATTAGTAATAAATCGTTGTATGTAATTTTTTTAAATGACATAATTATTACATAAACACAAATGAATTTAATTATTTGTTTCATAACATTTTTACTAGCACTGAATTAATTCATTAACTTTTAAATAAAATTCCTTCATTTTTTATAAACTAACTAACTAACTAACCATCACGCCGTCTCCCTGAAGGGGTAGGCAGAAAGAATGGACTGCCACACTTTTCTTTCCTGACATATATCTCTCGCGTCCTCAACATTCATACATCGTGTCATGCACGCGCGTCGATTTCTCTGAGGCCTCACATGGCTCTATTTCTGGTTCCATTTACATCGTGAACATATAATTTTTTTACCATTCTCTCTTCATTAATTCATTCCATATAAATATTTGGCCTTTATTCTATACTATAAATTATAAATTTATAGTAATTATTTTTAAATATTTCGCTTTCATTTTTAGACAATAAATATTTCGAACTGTAAGGTAATTGTTGGGTATAAATAACTGTAGGGTTAGTGAATAAGAGCTGTGGTAGCCACGATCAATGGAGCACTATAAAGACATCTGTTGCCTTGCGTCGAGGCCTACCCCGTATTGTCGCGCCCGCGATGGCGATGATAATAATTGCAGTAATTTGAGTGGCGCTCCTGCCGAGTCCGCTCCTGTTCGTAGGTACCTACAATGTAAGTGTACACGTCAATGTAATAATCATAATACGCGCGTGTGTGTAGGTGGGTACACTCTGGATACAAAATGCATAAAAATACCCGCGCCCAATCCCCACACACACACACGCACGCACGCAACAGTATAATAAATGTGAAATACAAATAAAGGCCGAAAGCAAGAGGGGTCAGACGTATTACATTATATTATATATATGTATATATAGATATAATTAAAAAAATAAACGCACTTTAAAAATATCGGTTAGAAATAATAACCGAAGCGTGCAGATTTATGAAGTCGGAAGCGCTCGGAAGGAAGAAAATTGTTTTGTTTTAGATTTTGTGACGCATTTGGGTACTGGCGTTCAAAAATGTTATACAGTCAATACTGTTAAAAAAAACAGTTACATCAAGGATTTTTTTTAACCAAAAATTGTTAACAAACAGCATAACCGTATATTACATTTTATGTAACCTTTTTTGGTGGATGCGTGTAATATAAATTAAATAAACACAAAAGTCCGGATCGTCCATGTCAACAAGTGCACCATCTAATATGAACATTATGTGTTAAAATATTTTTATTTTGTTATTTTATTTAATTTTATATGATTTGTTTTAGATTTATTTTGTGATTATTGGATGATCGAAGTATGCGTGGGAGATACCTATTAGTGGCGATGAGGCTCGCAACCCATCACACCGCGTTTCCCGCGGGGCGAAAAGAGAAGGATGGAGTGCCGCATCGGTTAAAATGTGACAGTCCATTCTTTCTGCCTACCCTTTCGGGTAGACGGCGTGATGGTTAGCTAGTTTCTAAGTTTTTTTTCACCTTTTTTGTAAAAAAAAATCTGTTTATGAATTAAAGCTTATTAAAAGATTCTATTTCAAAGCAGATAATTGCTATGGCTACAGACAAATTTTTCGAACTCTTATATTAATAATTATTAACCCCTAGAGTGCTGCTGGCATTATTTGCAGTCCAAAAAATTGGTCTCGAACTGCGACCGACAACATTTGCAGCCCATATTTGAATAAACCTTTTTACTTTAGTTCCTAAAATTGTATGTATTATTGTGATAAACTGGGCTATAAATGTAGTCAGCTGCAGTTTGAGACCAGCTTTTTTGTTTACTACAATTGAATGTCACCCGGTGGTAGTCTAGGGACAGAACTCTAAGCTGCCGATTCAGTGGATTTGGATTCAAATCTGGAGACCACCTGGTTACTTTTTCATTTTAATAAGTTTAAATTTCCAATCACATGGGTATTGTTATAAAAATACATTATAATTATTACACATTTTAGCCCATCTATAAATGTCACACTGGGCGAAGCCTTAGACTTGGACTTGGATCTTTTGGCTTACAGAGGTTCAGCTCTTGTTGCTATTCCTCTTACGTCTGATGGTATATTTTTGTCTGATTGTAATATTGTTGGAAAGTGATTTGGTGGGTTGTTGGTTTATGCGGGGGCATGATTTGTATGGCCTGGAGTGTTCCTCTGTAGGAGGATCGATTTTGGTTGTTTGTTTTGGTTGTTTGTTTTGGTTGTTTGGTTGTTAGGGGTATTTGGGTCATAATTTGAGAGGTTTCGCCTGTGCTGTGACAAATATTCACAATAATTTAAACAGGATAATGTTGTACACGTGAATGGTTCGTAAAAGAAAAATACAATATATAGTTAGTAGATAAATGATTCAAATATTTTTTATTAGTCATTCACTACATATTTGATCAATTTGATTTTGGCAGGTTTTTCTCTGTCATCAATGTTTTTTTTTTCTCAACACAATCTTATACAATGTTTGGAGTATTATTTTATTAAAAAAATTTCGAAAATCAACAATTAAACTTTTTCCTTATCTTAATCTTCGTCTTCGTCACAATTCCAAATTTTGAAATTAATATATTTTTAATTTTGGTTATTAATTTTTGAGAAATAATTAAAGATCATATAAACATTAAATATTCTATGTGAACTCTTTTTATAAAAAAAATTATTCTAATTTTTACTTGAAATACATTTTTTTTAAATATCTGTTGGGTTGCATTCAATTACTCATATTGGAACTCTGTACACCCTCACCATACTAATGTGTGAACTGCACTCATGGAGACGTGCACCACACCGGTAAAAGGATAAAGGCATTGTACTGGTGTTTCGCAGTGCGAGGCTGCTGAACATGTATCTTCGTACTCGTGTGTAAGATTTGGCCGGCTGTTACTTGAGCCGGGGGGCGTCCCGCCACACACACACCAAGTATTGGTTCTGACTTCTGACGTATATAATTGTGTTCTACTATGTAACTATGTAATTAAATTTGTTTCGAGTAGTTACAACAAAAATACATTCGTAATGAATAATGGGCTCGGTTTTTCTTATACAAATAAATGTCTCCTCCGATGAGATATTGTTGACGTTTTTTTTAATACTAGTGTTGGTAGCATAATTGAATTATAATAGCATGAGAGTAGCCTATGTAAACAGCATACCGTTTCTTTCAAATTAATAGCACGAGGCGTGAAGTTGTCAAAAAATATAAGCTGCCTCTGGTGATGCCAGTGGCGCGGACAACCGTACTAGCTGAACAATCCCAAGATTAACATTGGTTCCCGATAGTTATGTCTCGATGGGGAATAAGGGGGATCCTATTGACTCTTCGAGCGGTGCATGGCCATCACCGTGGTAACCATGCTACGCTAGACGATTGATCTGATCCCAAGTACCTATCCACACCTTCTCGACTTTGTTCTCCCCTGGAAACTATGCAAAATGTTAGAGATCGAGTGGGAATAACCTCGGTGGATAAGCTAACGTGGAAGGACACCTCGCTAACCCGTCTGCCAAGCGTGGCGTTGTAATGCCAACCAACCCCCCGTATGATATGTCATACATGAAGAAGTATGGGGGAGGCCTATGTCTAGCAGTGGACGACAACGTCTGTTAAAGAAGAAGAAGATGTCTATAAATCATCGAAACCATAGGTTCCCAACCTTTGATGAACAACCGGCGCCTTTACAAGAAAAAAATAATAACTTCTCCCCATAACACATAAAAAAATAATAACTACCCATTAAAACTTGCACATACTGTAAGTGTAAAGCCCTGAAGAAGCTCGCATACAGCGAAACCGGTAGGCCCTCATCCTCACAAGTAAAGTGGTTGTATACCAAGTACAAAAAGTGTATAATTAAGTGTTAAGTATGTCCAACCACCAAGTAATGGCTTCTTATCAAAGTTTAAAAATATTTTTTCGCATATGTAAATAAAATAATTTTTAACATCACCAAATTGTTTTCGTTTTTTTTTCTACACTACCGACATACAACTATAATCACAACAAAACTCAAAATAATACAGAAACGCTCTCGGGGATGCGCATCACGTGCATTTCGAATTACTTTCGGAAAGAATCGAATATAATCTCCAATATTATGTTTAAAAATACAATATTTAATTATTATATACCATACGCAAACAAAAACCTATCCAAAAAAGCTAGAATGCCAGTGCACAATGGTGTTCTTCTACCGACCCTTGTGTATGGAAGCGAAGCATGGAACTGGCAAAATAAGGATGAAAGTAGAATAAATGCAGTAGAAATGAGATCTCTTAGACGAATGTGTGGAAACTCTGCTTATGATAGAGTTTTGAAAGAAAATATAAGAAGTGAATGCGGTGCGAATGATGGTGTTATGAACAAAATAATGAAAGGATCATTAAGATTGCTTGGACATATGGAAAGAATGAATAAAGAAAGAATGGTAAAAAGAATTAAATGTTAACTATGTAAATGGAACAAGAAATAGAGGAAGACCGAGGAAAAAGTGGCACGATCAAATAAATCAAATATTGAATGTCGGCCATGTGAGGAGTCAGAGAAATCGACGCACGTGCATGACACGATGTATGAATGTTGAGGAATCGAGAGAAATATGTCAGGAAAAAGAAGTGTGGCAGTCTATTCTTTCTGCCTACCACTTCGGGAAGGCGGCGTGATGGTTAGTTGGTTAGTTAGTTAGTTATAACATTTGGTAGAAGGATAATTCATTGCTTCTTGAGGAATGATGTAAAACTCCATATTAAATCATTAAGTCAAGATCAAGAGTCAACTCTGTATTCTAGACTACCACCCGGCTTGTGCACCTGGCTTTATATGTAATTTCAAATTTATGTATGGATGTAAAACAAATACCATTTTTATTTGTAGTAGACATTAGATATTTCAAAATTAATGTGTTTTGGTGTTATGAACAAATGAAAGGTGATGAATGAAGGACAAAACCGAACTGGAAGATTGAATGATCTATTGCACAACAAGATTAATAACAGTATTAATAAAAATCACATTTGAAGCACGAATAATCGATGTACCTACCACACGTTGTATCAAAGAAAAGGAAGTTAAATCTGTATTATATGATACAGAAGTGTGTCTGAAGAATATATAGTTTACGAATAAATGAAAAACGGCATTTTTTGTGTCTTGAACAATGATTTAAAAATTCATCTTCTTCTTTTGCCTAATCAAGGACTGCGTCCTGTTATTTTTCGGAGCCTGTTCCTGTATTTAAATGTCATACTGTCTCGCCATCTTTTGGGTGGTCTTCCTGGAGGTCGATTTCCTGTTGGTATTTTATTTGCGGTTATATTTATGACTCTTTCAGAAGATGCTCTTTCCACATGATCTCTCCAGTAGCGTCTTCTCAGTCTTCCCCATCGCACGACATCTTGCACATTGCAGATCTTTTTTATTTCAGAATTTCTGACTCTGTCTCGGAGTGTCGTTCCCGCAACGGATCGATGAGTCTTCATTTCTGTGGTAATTCTGTGGTGTATAAATCCAAATTAAATAATTTATACGAATGAAACTGATAATGCTTCAGGAAGGCAAAACATATCATTCCCATAAATTATAAAACAACTCCTACGAAACACGTGTTTTCGTTCGTATTACTTTAGGTACAAAATTTTAATATTTTATACAAACGATAAGAATAAAAAAATATCAATAAAATTATTAGAATCAATATGAACTTGACAATGAATTTTCGTTTAAAGCAAATAAACTATTGTTTGTGTTGAAATCGTGCTATAATTGGACTTTAATAAAGGCATTAAATTAGGAAAGGAATTAAATCAAACGATGATTATAACTTTTTCGATGTTATCACAGTTTGAACCGCAAAAAGTAATGAATAGTCCTTTTTTGTCGCTGGAAGATTTTATCCCATGCGTTTAAAATAAAAGAAAGGAGAGACCGGATCGAAATTGTAAAAAATATGATATACAATAAATAACTCCAAGATTGATGAAGGAAGTTATTTATATAGCGACTGCCCACTGACGATGTGTCGTATAATTCTCGCAAAGATCACATCATGCCAAAAGTCCAACAACTGGAAGCAGGAAAAATAGGACCAGGTCGGCCAACAGCAACTTGGCTGTCAATCAATTGGCATAAAATTATTGCAAATCGAGAGCGGAACGGTCCAAGACTTAAAACTCTGACAAAGTTCAATCCGGAGAGCCTACCCCAAATATTAATTTGAGACCTAACTAGGAAAGAAGAAGACTTCATTTAGTTTAGTTGCCCATTTACTACATTATGTAAATTATCTAAAAATCCCATAACAAAGTTATCATACACAAACAAGTACGTAGATTTTTCATAGTTAAAAGGATTTTTTTTGGGTATCTGGGGTATATCCGTGTATCTTGGTAGCCTCTTTGACCGACGTTTTGAAGATATTTGCAATCTCCATCTTTAAGGTAGTTAACTACCATATTACTCTTACTACCCTAAGGATGGACACTGCAACGATCTCCGAATCGCGGCGGTCGAAGATGAATCCCAAAATTTTTACCACCCTCATTTTCAAAATATTACTCATACTTTATATTGTAATATATAATACATTACAAATTTATATGAAATATTATTATGTAAGTTAAAAAGTAGCCAATAGACGGACATACGTGTTAATATTAACGGCGATGTGCATTCAAATAAGCCAATTTACGAGAAACAAGAAACATTTCAATCAATCTTATACACAAGTGTATATTAATTTCGATATAGTTATTTTTGCGATTCATTAATATATCAACTGATTATTCTTCTCATCTCCCTAGCCACCTTTAAAATACTAAATGTAGGCCTCTTCAGGCAGTCTACATTTTCCTCTATCTTGCGTGTCTTATCCATCTCATCAGCTCATCTTTTTTGAGGTAGAACGCTAAATCTTTTTCTTTCTCATGATCTTGACGTCAAGACTCTAAGTGCCCATCTATCCGTTCTGTCTGTCGACATGTTCTGACCATTTCCACTTCATTAGCAACACGGTCCATCACATTTTTAAAAAAATTTAACTAAAATGATACTTTGAACTGTTCAGACTAATTTGTTGGATGAATAAATTTTAGCAGACGTATTATTTTTCATTGTACTCTTTTTGCATATAAACAGATACCAATTGTGGAAAGTGGCAAGAGCTATGATTGCCACAGCAAAGGTCCCGGGATCGATTCCCGGCGACGATATTTTGATTATCACACTTCTTTGGTTTGATGAAGAATTCACGTGATAATAAAGTAGCGATAGATTAGTTACCTATCACATGTCATAAGAATCAGTAGTATGATAGATAACAATTGTGGAACATATAAATAGATACCAATTGTGGAAAGTGGCAAGAGCTATGATTGTCACAGTGAAGGTCCCGGGTTCGATTGCCGGCGATGATATTTTGATTTTCACATTGTCTTTGGTTTGATGAAGAATTCACGTGATAATAAAGTCGCAATATATTAGTTACCTATCACATGTCATGGGAATCAGTAGCTAAAGTGTATACAACATTTTGAATGTATACAAATTCTTGTAGACAAATACTGGATTTTACCCATTGCGGATAAATTATTTTTTTATAAGGATTAATTGTATCTCAATGGAGAAGAAGATGTAAATTGTTTTCTGGGAACAGAATGTGGTGGGCGAGGCGCTCACAGGACTTATGACCTGTCATTGGTTGGGTTGAGCGATCGCTTTATGTTTAACAACATTTCCCATTGCGCCTTTCTTATGACCACATTCTGTTCCCGGAAAACAATTTACATCTTCTTCTCTATTGAGATACAATTAATCCATTTAAAAAGTGTAAATAACCTGTTGTAAATAACCTGCTGACTTGGAGACCGTAGACGGCGAAGAGAAGTGCAGGGCGACCGCAACTACGGTGGAAGGATGATCTAAACAGACACGTCGGAATAACCTGGATGCAGTCTGCACAGGCCAGAATGACATGGAAGCAAATGGAGGAGGCCTTTGTCCAGGAGTGGACGGGAATAGGCTGAGGAAGAAGTAGAAGAGAAGAACCTGTTGTATACAAAAAATTTGGAAAGCAACGGAGAAACTACCATATTTAAAAAGTATAAGTGGCATCCCAAGAACCAGCAATTTTTTACACTTTGGTGTAAAACAATCCCCAGGATTGAAACTTAAGAAAAATTAAAATATTAAATATTTTGAACAATGCAGGAACGTCCGTGTGCGGCTCGCTGGCCGACGGCAGCGGCGCCCGACTGTGTTGTATCCTACCAGAGTTTCACAATTTAGTGTTGGCAACTTGCTGTTAATAGCTCCAATTATCAAGCTTATTAAAGTCGTATTCCTGTCCTTTAATTATCTGTATTTTTCAATGGCGCATACTTATTATTTTTTAAACATTACGTAACAACGTCATAACGTATAAACATATCCAACGTAATTATTTCAAACACGTCCCACAAGCCACAGATGTATTAAAATAACACTTTTCATGCATTTTCATGAACCGATTAAATTTTTTCGTATTACCCTCCGGAACTATTTTATAGAAATAACGACACGGTGAAAAAAACGCAATTCACGTCTTAAAAATAATTGTAGTAATTTAAAAAAACTCACTAACTAACTAACCATCAATTCATGTCCCAGAAGGGTAAGGCAGAATTAATGGATTGTCACGTTAATCTACCCTGACATTCATACATCGTGTCATGCACGCACGTCGACATCTAGAAATATTCTAATGTCTCCGCCTTAATTTCTGGATATATAATTCATAACGACTTTCGTGGCAGAGAGGTAACAGCGTGACTTCGACACCGAAGGTCCCGGGTTCTATTCACGGTGATGAAAATGTTAAAAAAAATTACGTTGTATTTGATCTGGTAAAATTCACGTAACAATAAAAATTGCGATAGAATAGCTACCTATCACATGTCATCAGAATCAATAGATTAAAAATAGTATACAATAATTGAGTTCAAATAAGCTGTTGTGTACACAAATGTATAAAGCAGCGGATAACTAACACATTTATGGGCCAAATGGCAATCCAAGTACCAGCAAAAATGGTACATTTTGTTGCAAACCAATCCCTAAATAGTAAACTAACTATCTAAAAAACAAACGAAGGGGTAGCAGAAAGAATGGACCGACACACATTTCTTTCCTGACATATTTCTCTCGCTTCCTCAACATTTATACATCGTGTCATGCACGCGCGTCGTTTTCTCTGACACCTCACGTGGCCGACATTCAATATTTGATATATTTGATCGTGCCAAGTTTTCCTCGGTCTTCCTCTATTTCTAGTTCCATTTACAACGTTAACATATATTTTTTTACCATTATTTTTTTATTCATTCTTTCCACTTGTTCAAACCATCTTAATGATCCTTTCATTATTTTGTTCATAACACCATCATTCGCACTTCTTATATTTTCATTCGACACTCTATCATACACAGAGTAGCACAAATTCGTCAGAGAGATCTGATTTCTACTGCATTTATTCTACTTTCATCATTTTTTTGACAGTTCCATACTCCGCTTCCATACATAAGTAAAAAATAGTAAAAATAGTATATGTAATTTAAATCAGAATTTAAAATTGGAAACAAAATTTTAAATTTGTGTAAATGTTCCTTCCAGCATTATTATACTACTCTTAGTTCTGTTTGTTGCCGCTTGGAGCAGCAACCAATGGCCGTAGTTCTCGGAGAAACCGACAGGGTGTGTACAAAATAAACTTATTAGTCTTTACGAGATTAAGCCACTAAATTAAGTTAAATATCCGAACTTAGTTGTTGTTAGTTTCCGATGTAAAATTGGTAATGCTCGCCCGTCGCTATTGCACTTTATGCATTCTCGGTAGTTTCCCGCCAGGCACGTGGGTACACCGGGTAGGTACCTAAACTTCTGGGACGGCGATCATCCTTTTGCTAAACCGCATTAAAAATACCCTTGAAAATCAACAACACAACAAAACCGAACAATCTAGAACGCGGGTTCAATCGTCATCTTAACTAACTAACTACAGTATTTATTTCTATTTTTCTTTTTTATACACTTTTTTTATACAACACTGATATTAAATTAAATAAAATTATTATATACAGACATGTTTCGGACAAACAGTCCTTCTTCAGTAAAGATACATATTTATAAAAATATTATAAAATTGTTGTTGTTTACATGATCTGACAGATGTTATAAAGATTTATTTTGGAACGTTTATGCTTTTGTTATAACAAATATTATGATTCAATTAAAATTTAAAAATAATAATTTTAAATTCTTATTGGACTTGACTTGATGTTAAATTTGTTTGATTATTTATAATATTTTCTTATTTTTTAATAGTTTTTTTAATTTCTAAAATTTCTAGATTGCTCAAAGATTGCACTCGTATAGAAGAAACTACAATATTGTTGGAATTAAAGTGAAAACAAGTGATAATTAAAAAAAAACATTTATTAGTTATAGAACAAGAAAACAGAAAAATTAATACAATTTAAGTTGTTTTAATGAAAAATGTGTCCTCTCTTGGCTTTTATAAATTCTTCAACACGCTTTGGCATAGAATCGACAAGTTTTTTTACAGTTTTCTGATATTTGCTGGTCTCGAATATATGCATTACACCCTCAATCAGTTTTGTTTTAGTTGTGCCATCTATTTTAAATCAAATCAGTTTATTTACTCAAAAGACATTACAAACAGTATAAATGTTTAAGGCATCTATGGAGTACAGGTAAGATATTATACACATACAACATAATACCAGGAACGCATTAGTGATGGTTCGATATTAGGAAGACAAGATACTTTCCAAAGTCAAGAGTATTTTACAAAGTCTAGCTTTCACAAAGGCCTACAGATTTTCAATAGGATTAAGGTCCGGTTAGCTTTCTGACCATTCAAGGCATGATATCTTTTGGTCATTGAAATATTTCATCGTGATCTTGGACACGTAGCATGGAACCGTATCTTGTTGAAAAACTCCTTGAGCGTTGGCATCAAATTTTCTTAGTTCATCTTCCAATCTCTGTTCTAGCAAGTCTCTGTATTTTTGCGAGTACATCATCCCTTCGATCGGCACAAGGCATCCGGTACCTTTATAAGAAAAGCGGCCCCAAAACATCTTCTTTAACGGATGTTTAACTGTTTTAACCATTTCCATACATCGTGTCATCTACCACCGTGCATGCAGTGATAGTTAAAATCAGTGGCGGTACTCCCATAGAAGCCCAGAAGCCCGGCTTGCGTAAGAAATTTTGAATCAAAACCTCTTCTGGCTTACAGAGGTTCATCAGCTCTTGTGGCTATTCCTCTCACGTCTGATGGGAACATTGTTGGAAGGTGATTTGGTTGGTTGTTGGTTTATGCGGGGACATGATTACTTAAATTTGGGGGGGTTGATTCAAAATTTCTTACGCAAGCTGAGCTTCTGGGCTTCTATTGGAGTACCGCCACTGGTTTAAAGCGATATTTTTATAAAGACAAACGCGATTGGATGGGATGGAGACTATGACCCTCACCAAGAGAAATGTAGAGAGATTAAGAGTCACGCAGCATTCCATGGAAAGACATACTCGTATGCTCGGCGTCAGTCTCCGAAATAAAATCAGAAATGAGGAGAATAGATGCGGAACTGAAGTGGCACTGGGCGGGTCATGTGGCGAGACAAAGTGAAGATAGAGATGGACCCATAAAATGTGGCGAGACAAAGTGAGGATAGTAGGCCACAAAAAAAATTACTTAAATTTGGGGGGTTTGATTCAAAACTTCTTACGCAAGCTGGGCTTCTGGGCTTCTATTGGAGTACCGCCACTGGTTTAAAGCGATATTTTTATAAAGACAAATAGAGATGACAACGCAATGGGATGGGATGGAGACCAAGAGACATGTAGACAGATTAAGAGTCCAAGACCAAGAGAACCAGAAGTTATATAAAGAGAGACCAAGAGAAATGTAGAGAGATTAAGAGTCACGCAGCGTTCCATGGAAAGACATATGCTCGGCGTCAATCTCCGAAATAAAATCAGAAATGAGGAGAATAGATGCGGAACTGAAGTGGCAATGGGCGGGTCATGTGGCGAGACAAAGTGAAGATAGATGGACCCAGAAAATGTGGCGAGACAAAGTGAGGTTAGTAGGCCGCAAAAAAGGTGGGCCGACGACATTGCTGCCGTGGGGAGGGGGGGGGGGGATGGGGCTGTAGCTGACAGAAAATAGAGACGAGTGGAAAGGAAGGGAAGAGGCATATGTCCAGCAGTGGACCGATGAAGGCTGACAAAGATGAAGAAGAATAAATAAATGTTATTTAAAATTGTCTAACGCGGCATTAGAATGAAATTTAAAAAAATATCGTAGGCCGCCACTGTCGAAACGTTTATGTATTTGTATGAAAATCGGTAAGCTTACATTAAATTATGTTTCAATCTCCATCTCAGAAGCAATTTCTCGGTTATAATGTAGAGCACGATAAGTATTCGGGTTGGAAAAGATATATCGAATTTCCAATGAGGGTAAGTACATAAAATACATATTGTGTACAAGTTGTATGTATGTAAGATGAAAGATGAAAACACACTGATCAAGCATCTCATGTTTTTGTATACGTAATTAATATTAACCCCAGAACATAAAATTTATGATTTTTATTTATGTTTTGCATTAAAGATAAAAAAAAAACATATACGTACGTAAGAACTGTACGTAGAACTGACAAAAGAGGGCTGAATAAATGCAGTAGAAATGAGATCTGTGTTGAGGGGGCAAAATAAAAGACATCAGCAGGAGATAAACATAGTTAAATCAAAGCAGCCAGTAGGTACAATTTAACTTTCGTTAGATACTCTTCTTCTCTGGTTTCAATCCTGGGATTGGTTTGCAGCAATTTCCTCCATTATTCTCTTCCACTTTTCCCTGTCTTGTGCGGCTCTTTTGAGATCTGCATATGATGAGCAGCGCACGTCCACCAACAGGTCCTCCAGGTACTCTCGGCGTGGGCGTCCCTTAGAGTTTGTCCCCTCGATCATACCCTCCATTATGGCATGCAAGAGACCTTCTTGACGTATTACATGGCTGATCCATCTTGCACGCCTTTCGGACAAGGTCCTGAGCAGGTGCCTTCCTCCTTCGATTCCTTGAAGAACTTCTTCATTCGTGATGTGGTCTCTCCAGGAAATTCCAAAGAGTCTTCTATAGGACCACATCTCAAAAGCCTCTAGTCTCCGCTTATCCCTTTCGGATAGGCACCATGTCTCGCAGCCGTACATCAAGACACTCCATACATAGGTCTTGATGAGGAGTAAAACCAACCATTGACCAGAGAAGAGAGAGGTGCTAATGTATCAAGCATAAGTGACCTCTACGAAGAAGTAAGAGAACAAGCAAGCAAAGTTGCTGTTGTGGCTGGATGCTTAAAAAACCAACGTATGCTGAGAGTAATCAGTAACGTAAGTCCCGCATGGACGAGGGGCGGGCCTAGGGATTGATAGAGCTAAGCTGACGAAAGGCAACGTCCGCCTATAACAGCTTCGGGAAAGTGGTGGGACTTCCCATGATTTTGAAAAAAAAAAAAAAAAAAACAATCAAAATCGTTTTTTGATCGGTGAAACATTGTAAATATGCGAAAAAGTATGGAGAAGGCCTATGTCCAGCAGTGGACGACATTGGCTGTTTTGGTACTTTGTTGTATTATAATAATATCTTACCTGTACTTAATAGATGCCTTAAATATTTTCCTGTTTGTAATGTCTATTGAGTTAATAAACTGATTTGATTGATTTAAGTAAGTACTCGTATGGTGAACATTATAATAAATAGGTAATATATTTTTACGAGTATGTAATATTTTTTTATTCTTATTAAATAAACTTTTTGAAGTTATACTTCTTTAGCGCGTTTGCGTTTTTTCGTTTTTTCGTTTTTTTTCGTTTAGATAAAGAATATTGACAGGTGTAAAAATAAATTTTTCATTTGTTCCAATGACAATTTGAATAATTTCTTCAATATTCTTTTAAAGTTCTTGCTATTGTTGGTTGGTTTTAAGTGTCTTATTACTGCTAATTAAAAAAAGGTTGATACGTGGAACATTAATTAAATCATATAATAGACAATATGTGCACCATCTAAAAAGAACATTTTGTGTTAAATTATTTTAAATTTGTTATTTTATTTTATATCATTGCATTTTATATTATTTGTTTTAGATTTATTTTGTGGATGTTGGAAGATCGAAGTGCGCGCGGGAGATGCTTATTGGTGGCGGTGAGGTTCGCAACCCATCACACCGCGTCTCCCGCGGGGCGAAAAGAGAAGGATGGAGTGCCATATCGGTTAAAGTGTGACAGTCCATTCATTCTGCCTACCCTTTCGGGGAGAGGGCGTGATAGTTAGTTAGTTAGTTAGTTTAGCGCGTTTGAAGGGTAAAATTGAGAGCTGCGAGCGCACCCTGTTAAGGAAGCGCGACATGAAGAATTTAGCCATCAATGATAAATAACGGCCAGCCATTTCACGCGTGTCAACTTACGAATTGCGAAAAGATGTCACGAAACGAATGAAGGGTGGTCTTCAGCTTCGTGTCATGCACGCACGTCGATTTCTCTAACCCTCACGTGGCCGACATTCAATCTTTGATTTATTTGTGAAAACACTTCGCTTATATTATGTCTACGTGTTACCCATTAAAGCCCACGAATAAATAAATAAGTAATCAGAAAACTGTGTTCCCCGACCGTGGTTGAACTTTCAGCGTAACAGAGACAGCGCACTGTGGAATATGATGAACAAAAAAACTGGAATAGTCAATCTGATCAAGGGGAGTTTTTATTGTGTCTGGTTTCATGCCGAGTGGCTGAGGAATGTTTTACTAAGTATGTGTTTGTTAGCATAATATTATGTAAACAATGCTGATTATTGGTTTATCATATCCACACTGTTTCTAGACGTGTTTTTATAAATCCGTTCTTTCCGTGAGTGCTCTAATTACTAGGGATATCTCAAGATCAGCGGCGTAACTATCGACATCTTATTTGTTGCTCCTTACATTACTGAAGCCTTTATAACACTACAAGAACAAGATAATTGTAATAACTTTTGTGAAACTTTATATTTTCACAAACAATTTTTTCTTCGTATTCATCTTCAGCCTGTATTGACCGTCCACTCCTGGACGTAGGCCTCCTCTCGCATTTTCCATTATCTTCTATCCTGAGCGATCCGCATCCAGGCACTTCCCGCACTTCTCCGGACATCGTCGCGCCAACGCAACTGTGGGCGCCCAACTCCACGCTTTGCCGTCCTTGGCCACCAGCACAGCAGTCGCCTTGTCCACTTTTCATCTGGATCGCGAGCGACATGTCCCGCCCATCGCCACTTGAGGGTTACGGCCATCTTGATAACATCGGAAACCTTTGTCCTGACTCTTATGTCCTCATTTCCGAGTCTGTCCCGTAAACTGATACCCAACATGGCTCTTTCCATTGCTCTCTGAGTGACTCTTAGCTTGTTGGCACTTTTTGTGACATTGTGACTGTTTCAATACCATAAGTGAACACTGGCAGGACACAGGCATTGAACACTCTCATTTTCAAGTTGATGGGTATTTTCGGATTTGTTCACAAACAATTTATTTGCAAATAATTGCGTAGATTTTCAAGGTTGATAGCAATATCCTTTTTGGAATCTTAGGAAAATGCTTGTATCTCGTCTTTCTGGACCGACGATTTGAAAATCGTTTGCAGTGTCTATATTAAGGTGGTTAATATAATATGGTCATTAACACCCTGAAGATGGAGACTTCAACGATCTCGGAAACGTCGAGTTACACGGATTTTACCGAAATCCCACAAAGCTAATGTATTTACAGTTTTCAAAAATATTTTTTAGACCGCAGACGTCCTTCCTCAGTGCATTTTTACAACAATAAAATTATACAAAATCGTTACAAATGTAAAATATTTAAAAGGGGGGTGGAGTTATGTTTTGAGTTAGGAGAAATATTTATGTAATTTTGTTTGTAGGACGATGGGAACATACCAATAATTGGACTAGAAGGTAAGTTTATTCGATTGTTGTTCATAATTTTTATTTAATTTTATGTTTTTATGTTTTTTGTGAAAAATTAATGCCTTTTGTTTATTAAGCAAGGAATCATTTTTATTAGCTCTATGTTTATTTATTTATATATAAAATTCTAAGCCAGTGACTAATATTATTATTTTTACAGAAGGCAGATAACGAAAAAAGCTGCTTTTATAAACATATTTTAGATTTTTTTTAAATTAAAATAAATTTTTATAAAAACAAGTTAATTGTTTACGCACGCAATAGCTGAATGATAATTTTAATATGATTAAATATGATAATTATAATGTTCCGTTTTCATGAAGTAACCACCTCAAGTGCAGATTAAAACGCCGTTATAAAAGATGTAATTATATAAAATATATGTAAATATAGAAAGAAAAAAAAAAATTAAATAAACAAATATACCTACACCAAAACTTGGTATAAAAGTTGTAAAATATTTTGGTTTTCGGCTTAGATCTAAAATCGTAAGATTATTAATGCACTTAAGGTTTGAAGGGCGATTATCCGATCCCCAAAATTTGTGCTAATAAATTGATTTTTAGACTATTGGTTGTACATAATTATAATAATAATAATAATACACCATCACGCCGTCTACCCGAAGGGGTAGGCAGAAATAATGGACTGCCACACTTTAACCGATGCGGCACTTCATCCTTCTCTTTTCGCCCCTACGGGAGACGCGGTGTGATGGGTTGCGAACCTCATCGCCACCAATAGGCATCTCCCGCGCACTTATTATTTAATTATTATTCATAATATTATTTGTGAAAACTTTTTATTAAGAAGAAAGAACCTGTACCAAATATATTAGTTCAATAATTTGAATATTACAGATACAAATCACAACTTTTGAAGTTACATGGTGAAGTTAGCCATCAATGATAAATAATTAATTCATTTTTCTCACGTTGTGTAGTGAAAAATTTATCAATGACAAAACTTGTTTTTTGTTTGTATAGAATTACGGTATATTATATATTACAATATAACTTTGTACCATTCAATGTAGTGCCATAAATACTCCTCAATAAAGTTATTTCAGAACATTTAAGCCAGTGGGGAAGTTCTTCAAAATGTTTTGTTAAATAAAATGTTTTTGAGTTACCCTTTAATATTTTTTCCTGCAGTATTGTCTGCAGATTGGAGTTGAAGGTGCAAACATAATCATAATTCTTCAATATTAAAAACAGGTGCTTCTGTGTTGTTTTTTTTCTTTTCATAACAGATTGGTCACTTTGCCTATCACACTTTAATAAAACTCTCTCTACACATAATCTCTCCACTAACGAATTCTTTGTCTTCCCCATCGCACAACAACTTCGACATTGCAAATATTCCTTATTTTGGAATTACTCACTTTATCTCTCAGTGGATTCTGAGGTATTTGGGAAGTTTTTTTTTTATGGTGTCATTATAGGTCAAACTTAGGCAAAGCAAAGAGTCCAATATTGTACCAGCATAAAGTTAACCTCAAGGAAGACCACTCAAAAGTGGAAATCTCCACCTCACGAACAGGCTCCGAGAAATAACAAAACACAGTTTTAAAATAAATGAAACCATGAAGAAGTTACAGATATCCATTGAAATGATTAAGAATTGAATTTTTGTCAACAATATCATTGTCAGCTGTTGAATTTGGAGACTGGTCGATTAGAAGTTGACGCTTCAACGAAGAGGTATATTGCTGAATTTTTTTGATCTCATCCATGTATGCATATCAATCCTCTATCAAGCTCTACGACCAACACATGCAATATTATTATATATAATATATAAAAAGCAAACTCGTACTTTAGATGAGCAATTATATAAACATTCGATAACATGAAGTATTTTATTATATAAATCGCTTGTTTTACAATTCCCTATGAGGTACTCTTCACCAGAGTTTAAAATCGGAAAAATTGAATATGCATACACAAATTTTCCTTTTTGTAAAAACCATTGGGCGAGAAAACCGCTTAAAGAGAATACCTAAGAGCAACTGAACATTCGTTGAATCATCCTGTTTCAGACTCCGAATATTATAGTAGCAAGAGTGAGACGTAAGCAGTTTTGATGCGCTTCGCTTATTTTTCGAACCATTTTGGAAACCATATACATTGAGTCATAAGTTGCCTTCAATATCTGTGTAGCTGGAAGTAATATTATTTAAAAATAAAAATAAAAACAGATTTTTTTTTAGATCTCGTCACCTGAGAGTAAGAAGGTTCCAACTGTCAAAACTAAAAAGCTGAGAAAAATGAAGTCAAAGTTTTGTTGGTTTCGGGTGTAGGTATATCTTGGAATAAAAGGGTTCCAACTGAAGCAGATGAAACTCTTTTACCGAGAAGCGTGTAAATTTTCTGTCGACAGTTGGAATAATAAAGTTCTAAGTGTAAATGAATCCTTCTTCAGTAAATCGTGTGTTTGAATGCTTGATTATTTTCATAACATCAAAATGACGATACTATTACATGTGATCTGCTGGTTTACGTTAAAATTATTTGGAAAATATTTCTTTTAAAATCATCTATTATTCGCAAATAAAGATGTATACAATAATTATATTTAGTAAAAGAAACGACAACGATTGGTTACAAATTTTATGATGGATGTACGGGTATGTCCAAATCCTACGATTTCTTGGTGAAATCACCTTGAAGATGTGAATTGCAACGATATCCGAAACATTAATGACAGAAAAAATATATAACTAACTAATAGTTGTTGACAAAAGAATGGACCACCACAGTGTTTTGTCCTGACATAACTCTCGCGCCTATTCTATCATATATTCATACACTGTGACACGCACGCCCGTCGATTTTTTCGACTTCAAACATGGCCGCATTTTTTAGTATTTGATTAATTTGGCCATGCCATGTTATCCTTTGCTTTTAAAAAAACGTACACATAACGTACACCTATCCCACATACAAACAAAACGAATCGTTTTTTTGTTTTCTATGTAAATAATTGCACTAGTGTGAAAATAACATTATTTTCATTTCACCAACAATGGAACTCTGATTCATTTCTTCTTTCTATAGCACACTAAGTGTAATCTGTAAAGAGTTTTTTTTATTTTTCATAAATGAATGTACGGACGATGGAGCTACTGTATTTTTGTTATTTATTCTGATGAACTGGAATAAAGAACCGTCTTGCTCGCCGCCGCACAGTGCATCGTATCGTATTAGCTTAAAATAATAATACATATTTAGTTTAATACCACTTGCGCAGTTGATGATGTCAACATCCATATTAAATAATTAATACGGATGAAAACGTCAGTTATCTAGAAGTTTTATTATATTTTATGAAAATGAGATGTTTCGCCCTTCTAAGGCATTATCAAATGACATCATTCGTATTAATTACTTTCTCGGTTGTTTTATGTAGTTTTATACCACTTTTTCAGTTGTTAATTTAGTTTTATTCCTCTTGTTTAAAACAAATTGAATAAAACTAAAAATATGTATGATATAATATATATTTTTTAAAATGGACATTTATTATCGTTTTTCATAATAGATTTACTCTAAGATAAGTCAATTAATAACTGTTAAATTTCGTATAAGATTTTTTTTTTTAAGTTAGTTAATATAAAGTTATTATTTCGGAAATAACCAATAAAATTTTTAACCGCTTAATTTACAACACTATTGGGATTTTTTATGATTATTATTCTCTTGAGTTATTTGTAAATCCTGTTTTGCCAACATCGGTTGGCAAAACAAGGGTCGAGAGATTCTCAAAAACTATATGTTTTAAATTATAACGGTTTTATAAATTTACCAGTTAATAATGCTGAAGTATCATAGTGTTTCGGCCAAAATAATAGACTAATAATTTTTATTTAAATATAACTCTATTAATATTATAGCGTATTTATTTGACGTCAATATTTTTCAGTATCCATTATATTCATACTTATTTTAATTTTGTACCCTTTTAAAGTTTTTTTTATATATTTCATTTGGTTTTATAATGGTAATTTTGATTTAGGCAGAAAATATGACAAGGATTCTTATATGGTTATCCTAAGAAGTGGAGGAAAAAGTGGATATCATTATCACAGGTATTTCTTTTAGGAATGTTGTGGACCAACTCTCGCAGCTTCGAAGAGATGGACATGTCATAACACATTTCTTTAGATTATTCAGGGGATATTTCGAGAACTCGGTTTGCTGGAACTTGTTGGCCGTTTTGTTCCTGATATGTATCTCGGACTGCGACAGCATAGATTGTTTTACCTTCTTCTTCGATGGCCCTACAGCCCATATCGAGCCTTAGCCTCCAGTATTCTTCGCCTCCAACTCCTCCTGTCCTCCGCTTCGACCCTCCAATCTGACACTCTTAACAATCTTGCTCCATCTCTCCCAACTTCATCCTCCCATCGCAGCCTTGGTCGTCCAATTGGTCTTCTACCACCTGGGTGCCACTCCAGCAATCTTTTTGGGGTTCGCGATGACGGCATCCTCTGCACGTGACCGGCCCATCTCAGTCTATTCAGTCTGACCTGTGTGGAGAGACTGGGAGCTTTGTAAATATTGTACAGCTCGTCATTATGCCGCACTCTCCAGCCTTCACCGTCATTTACAGGCCCCAGAATTCTGCGCAGCACCCTTCTCTCAAAAGTATCCAGTCGCTCTGCAGATTTCGCTGTCATTGTCCACGCCTCACACCCATAGGTCACTACTGTTCGGATGATTGTTTTATACAGGGTGATTTTGGTTTTCCAGTGTACGTTTCTTGATTTGAGCGCTGGTAGTAGAGAGAAGAATGTTTTGTTACCAATTGTGATTCTTCTTTCGATTTCCTTGTGATCTTCGTTTTCTTGATTGTTTTACCTACCAGCCACCAAAACCAACATGCCTCTGGTGACACTGATGGGGTGAGCAATTAGTCTGCTGAAGGTGGTCTCCTCGTAGACGTCTTTCATATTAGTGAAAGTACGTCCAGAAGAATACTCTTGACTCTAGAAAATATATTATCTTCCTAATGTCGAACCATTTCTCATGCGTTCCTGGTATTATATATCATACATTACATAATATTAATTTACATGTACTCAAAAGAAGCCTTAAACACTTCACTTGTACACAGATCATTTAGAAGAATGTACGGAAAAAACAATGTATGATAGAATACCCAATGAAGAAGTTAGAAAGGAATGTTAAGTGGATAAATGCGTCCTGAATAAAATTAAACAATGGTCATTAAGATGGTTTGGACAAACGGAACGAAAGAATGAGGGAAGAATGGTCAAAAAGATATGTTCAAATAGTGTGAATGAAAAAGGAAGAAAGCCGAGGAAGGCCAAGGAAAACATGGCATGACCAAATTAATAAAATATTGAACGGCAGCCATGTTCAAAGTAGGAATTATCGACGAGCGTGCATGTCACGGTGTGAGTGTTGAAGAGGCGTGAGAGTTATGTCAGAAAAGTTTGGCCTCCGGAAAAAACGGCGTTAGTTAGTTAGTGTCTATTGAGAAAATAAACAGATTTGATTCGATTTGATAATGTAATCACAAATAGTAATTTTTTTAAGGCAATGATCAAAAGAAGGCATAAATTAAAATTTTCGTCCCCTTTGTGAAATTAATTTTATAATACAATGCTGTCTTTATTTTTTTTTTTTCATCAAGATTGTGTGGTTCTACCCAGCGTGCGCGGCCGCTTGCCGCAGCAGAAATTAATCGAATTAAGCACCAGGACGTCCCAGCGGTGGTCCGACTTATCAGATTTGAAATCAACTATTGTTATAGACATTTCCCAACATTTTAAATTCGTTGTAATTCTTTCCCACCTCTATTTTTACATTTGCCATCGATTGAATAATTAATTTGGGCCTACGCAATATTAGCGCTAAGTAATCGCTTTTATGGCGCAGAATACGAATATTTATCAGTCGCCGCACGGCGATGAATACCGAGATACCAGTGACGCGCGAATTCAATCCTGTCGCGACTGTCGCCTGTGTACATTTCGTACAATTATTTTATATTTTATAGTTTTCTTCGCGATTGAAATAATTTAATATTTAATTACAATAATCGATCTTGCAGCTATTGTCTTATTTAAAAAATAACTAGCTCATAAAAAAACTAAGATGGAATTGCGCAAGTCTTGTGCATACCTTAACGTTTGAATGGCATGACCAAATTTATGAAATTTTAGAAGTCGGTCATGTCAGAAGTCGGAACGAAGTCGGCGTAATGGTGTTGTTAGTTGACCGGTTTCTTCTCGCTGTCAAAAGAATACGGAAGCCGGTCGAAGCCAAAAAATCAAATGGAATTAAATTGGTAATTATAAAAGAATATTATCATTTTCATAAGAAAACTTTGAAACTGATATCCGGAACTTGAAATTTCTAGAAATCAATCTAGAACATAACATTTTTACGTTACTTGCTTTCGATTATAAAAATAACTAGTTGCAACCCGTAAAATATTCACGAAAGTAAACCAAATTAAATATTAAGTTTGATTTTTTGTTTGTTTAATGTCATAACACAATAATCAGAACAAAATTCAAAATAATTAACAAATGTTCTCGGCATGCGCATCGTGTGCATTTAGAATTTCTTTCGCAAATAATCGAAATAATCCTCTCTCGCTCTCCTATATTCAAAATATTTTCCAACTGTGTATTAGACGACATCTGGGTTTTTGCATATTTATATTATGACACATTTTAAATACATTAAACCTTGTAAATTAGATTTTCTCTTCTTCTTTCGCCTAACCATTTCCCGTTATTTGTCGAAGAAGTCGGAAGAATCGGCGTGCGTGTATGACTCGCTGTATGAATATGGGGGATTCTAGAGAGGTATGTTAGGATAGAGTAGTGTGGCGGTCCATTCTCTCTGCCTACCCCTACAGAGAAACGGCGTGATAGTTTGTTGTTGTTGATATTTGTTGTTCTTAATTAGATTTGTATATTAGATTTTCTATTACATTAAAATATATGTGAAGTATAAACGTTAGACGTAACAAAAATAGCATGGCAATACTAGCTCGTATAACAATGTGGTTGCAAACTACTCTTACTTATAAAAGTTTCTCTAAGATGCTTCTTTCGTTTTCTCTTTTGAATACATGAATAAAATGAAATATTACAGCTGTATTGATCGCCCGGTATGGACAAAAGCATCTTAGACATTCTTAGAAATCGGAGTATTTTTTCGTCTGTACAATATAATATATTTATCTAGTTACAGAAAGATTTCATTACAGTTTTCACATAGGTATTTAAGTGATCTATTATTTATTTTCATATTGAATGTATTAATAGCTTCAAAAGTTTTGATACAATAAATTAATTATGCAAAAAAGTAACGGTTAAATGAAATTTAAAGTGAACGATATTATTCGTTTTCGGGTGTATTCTCAAACGTGATTATGTCAACAATATAAAACAAAACATGTCACTTTTTTATTATATCATAAATAACTGACAGAGTACGGTTGTTTAGCTTCATTTTCAGTAAAATAAAATTGTCTCTAATTGCGGCTGACTATATTTGCAGTTCAAACGAATGGTCCTATTTTATCATAATTTAGCAGTAAGGATCTAAAGTAAAAAGGTATGTAAGGTAAATTTATATATGAGCTGCAAATATAGTTTGCCGATGTTAGAAACAAAAAATTAGGACTGCAAATGCAGCCAGCCGCATAATAGGGGTTAATGTGTATATGGAGTATAATCGTAGAATAAAAAAAGTTTTGGTAAGTTATAGGCCTTTACACTATTTCACGACAAAGATCGCCCCTGAAGACGGAACAAGTTTGACCGAAAAACGAACTCTCCTAACCGGGTGAAACGGTCTCGGGGGGAGTCTACGGATGACAACTAATGCGATTTAAGCAGGTATTAGCTGAAAAACGACCGGAATGGGGCAACAAGCACAGCAAGCTGATTCTTCAACACCACAACGCTCGACCTCACATCACAATCGTGGTCAAAAACTACATACAGTATGTGGGTTGTGAGATTCTACCGCACCCGCCTTATTCACTAGGCGTGGCACCATCTGACTAGCACTTGTTCAAATCCATGACGCATGCTTTAGAAGAGCACCACTTCATATGCAGATTTCAAGATTTGGGTCTATGCCTGGATTGTCTAAAAAACGAGGCGTTTTTTCGACGCGGGATTCATTTATTGCCAGAAAGATCGGAAAAAGTAGTGGCTAACAACATTTTGATCGATGTATTTTTTATTTTACCTTTTACGTAAATGCGATTTACAAACAAAAAACGGATTGAACTTTCCGAAACACAATAATTTTTATTCAAATACATCTTGACCATTCATGAGTCAATTGCGTCAATGGATAACAGGAGCCATTGTAAGTGAAAGGACTTTAACAAAATACCCACGGAATGGAAAAATGGCAAAATGGGTAGCAATATATTTTCTCTATTTATACCATTACCGCACCGATTCCTCTGATACAAGAATGTCGTGGAATTGAAATAACGAGCAATTATTTTGGGGAATTCGTGTAATGTATAATATATAAAGATGTACGCGGAATTCTTTAGTTCAAATAGCCATCCTAAAAGCAATTTAAATTTTCAAAACTACTAATACCGTTCTTCTTCTTCTCCGGCGCTACAACCCTTGGTGGGTCCGCGGCACCATCCAACCATCGCAGTCTTGGCCTGCCGACGCTTATTCGCCCTACTGGATTGTCCTACAACACTCTTTTGGGGAACTCCAAATCTCCCATGCGGTGCAAGAGCCCTAGTCAGTGCAGTCTGTTAATCTTTATAAACTTAACCACGCTGATGTCCTGGTATAGATTATAGAGCTCTGTGTTGTATCTCCTTCTCCACGTTCGACCATCCTTAATGGGTCCAAAGATTCTGCGGAGGATTTTCCTTTCTAAGCTAATTCCACACTTTCGTATGAAGCGCTTAATTTGTGGCGTAGCATTATTAAATATAATATGAATACACTTTTTATTTAGTTTTAACACCGCTTTATTTTTGTATCTGGTTGATTATTAAAATATAAAATGAAGAAAAAATAAAATAAAAAGTGTATTAATGCAATATTTTAAATGTGTTCAATTAAATAACCAGCCGCCACGCCTTTACTATATTGTTACAATCGTAGCTATACTTTCAGAACTCTTAAAACTCCTAGATCTTTACGGCCACCAAATTTACAAAATCTTTAAAACTTCCAGGACGCCAAGAACTCAAAAAAATCTTAGAATCACTGGAACACGTAGAACTCCAAGATCTTATATAACTATGAATCCTGGATATTTTTTAGAACGCATTAAAAATCGTTATGAATTATTATGGAGATCTGGTATACAATACGAGTATTATTATAATTTATAAACTTAAATTATAATGTTTGACACTGCTTCACTCCAGGCAAACACCTAGCACTCTCTTTCCATTTTCATTCGTCCTATTATCACGATACTTACCGAGACATTCTTCATAACCAGCCCTTTGGATTCCTACCCATCCATTCACATCTCCTGTTAAAATAATTCTTTCGTTCGCGTTCTTACTCGCTGCTATCTCGTTTACACTATCCCAGAACTCATCTTTCACAGCTTCATCTTCGCTATTAATAGGAGCATACCCAATTATGAGTAATACTCTTGTCAATCCAATTTTGAAGCGGATCCACATCAGTCTAGGACTCACACATTCGTATCCTTTCATACATTCTACCATCATTGGAGCTAGAATCGCTGCCACACCCTGACCTCTCCTTGTCTCGTTAGAAGTCGGCGGAATCGACGTGCATATATAACTCGTTGTATGAATGTGGAGGAAGCTAGAGAGGTTTGCCAGGATAGAGTAGTATGGAGGTCCATTCTCTCTGCCTACCCCTGCGGGAAAACGGCGTGACGGTTTGTTTGTTTATAAACTTAAAAAGTTAATAATCATTCATCAGAAAACATTTTGGCGGAAGAGGAACCCATATTTTTAAAACTTCTTCTTCTTCTTCTGAAGTCAATTATAATAACCATGCCGTGGTAAAATACAAAATATTTTATTATTTTATATCTGTAATTTTCAAATGTCTACCCACAAAGTGAGCGCTTCATGTGAAAACCGTATTTTTTACTTCAATCAGAGTTTTTTTTTAGAATGATTCGTGGTAAGAATCGTATCGCCAAAAGTCGAATAGATTTTTCATTTCTAAAATATTTTTCCGGAATTCGTACACGGAGTTCCTCTTGACAGATACACGGATATCCGAAGATTATGAGAAGTCAAGGATATCAAAAGATAAGGACGGAAGAGAATAAGATTCGGGAATGAACATATGACGAGATCAGGATATTCGAGGGCCATAAGAACAGCAATTGACAGTATACTTCAAGGAAGCAAACCTCAGGGATGACCTCCAAAAGATGGAATGACAATTGACAGTCCACTTTAGAAATTCTTTGGAAGAACTTGACGCATAGAATAACAAGCCTAAAGACCTAATCTAAGAAGAAATCGAAGTTCTGTTTACAATTAAAAAATTCAGTTAAAATATAATAGTATGAAATGGGTGGTTCAGAATATTAATCGATCAAGTCCATCGATCCTGCTTCTAAGATAATTAGACCTAAAGTTAAAAGAATTTTGTTAAATCAAGGGATGTTTTCACTGCAAACACTTAATTTATTTTGATAGTACATGAATTAATTTAAATAAATAGATAAAAATAAGATACACAAAGACTTTATTAAGATTAAAAGTACAAATAAAAGAAAATAAAATGGACATGATTCACTATTATTCTGAAAATTTCCTTACGCAAATGAAATACATTTATAACTGTTAATTCAAAAACTTTGTTTTATATCACAAATTGTATTTATTTTACTTTACGACAGTGTTTCATCAGCCAATGTTGACGTCATCAGGTGTTATAAAAATATATATCAAATGTCAAATTTCTTCTGGTCCAGGGTACCAGGGTAAGAAAGAAAATAGTGGAAGCACACTAAATACATAATAATAAAGAAATATTGAATCAATTTTTTTAGAATTAATTGTATATCAATAGATACGAAGATGTAAATTATTTTTTGGAAACTAATCTTAATAGATGGCGCTAGTGTAGATTGAACTAAAAAACGTGAAGTGTTTCTCAACATAGTAGCATATACCATATACATCTTTCAAAAAATTTGTCAGACGTGGTAGTCGTAAGAAGGGCGGAATGGGAATTGTTGTATTACATAAAGCGATCGCTTAACCCAATCAATGACAGGTCATAAGTCCTATAAACGCCTCGACCACCATATTCTGTTTCCAAAAAACAATTTACATCTTCGTCTCTATTGAGATACAATTAATCCTTAAATGCAATGGGTAAAAATCTAGTATTTGTCTACAAGTATTTGTATACATTAAAATAAAAATAAAAAAACTGTTTTCTTTTTTTAATCCGTGAATCAGTTAGTTAGTTAGTTCTATATTTAAATTGAACTTCTACCAAGAAATTTCAATTGAAAACATTGTTTTTATTGTCGCGTCGTTAACATAAATTTACGTATTGTTTTATTTTAAAATAGTATTCTCGTATAGCATCATCACCGGCTGTCCCTCGAGTCCGAGGAAGACTGTTTTTCGTGGCTGTGGGTCCGCATGTGGCTAAAGAGCCCACTCCTGGACCCAGACACTCGGGGGCATCTAGGGTAGGGGAAGGCGTTGACAGGCGCCACTGTCTCCCTATGATATATCCTTTCTCCTCCTCTCTTCTCTGCGTTGTGCTTCAAGGTCCTGTGTGACTTTATGTTCTGTTATTCTCCACCTAGGTCTGTCTTCTGCAGTATTTTCCCAGCAATCACTATCGATGTTAGTCCTTTTGCTTTTAGGGAGTTCTAGAAGCGTGTCATCTGACAAACGTGTGAACGTTTCCGTTGGGTCAACCGAGATTACATCATTTTACTTGGGAATCTTGTCTCACGTATTTTAATTACATGATTGTGGTTCACAACTGCAGGATACATTCTTTTCTTCGAAAAAATGTTGGTAAATCTGATTCTGATAACGGACTTGAGTTCTTGAACCTGGCTCCTTGATCCTCGTCTCTACTCGCGTTTTGTTTGAAATCATAATACAACAGGGGTTTACGTGTAAAATTATTTAAATTTAGGTTAATTACAAATTTATTTTGATAAATTTAGAATTGCGCATTCTCGTAATAAATTATCTAGAAACTCATTAAAAGCGACCGCACTTTAGAATTCATTCTCTTTCATCTTAAATAAATATTAATAGTTAATTTCTTTCCTCTCGGCGCGGTCTTAAAAAACTGAAATAATTTTAAGTCATACAAAATAAACTAGGGGCGAATTTATCGTCGGTTACTAGGGGTGAAATATGAAAGCAGAATTAATATTGTATGTAATGTTTCGTGTACATTAATAATAAGTTATTTTACTCAAGTACCTACCGTTGCGCATTAAGCATAAGCAACGGAAATAATATCTATATGCTTCTTTCAGTGCCGTGTCAGGTCCCCCCAACGTTGGCGATCACTGCAGTAAAGACATCACTATCCTGCGCCACTTAGAACAGGTTCTGAACTCTTGTTATTCCTGTCCACTTTCTAGGACAGCTGCCTTCTACAACTCCCCGACGTCGCTCTACTTTACCTATTAATATTAATCGAATGAGGTGGTATTTTTTCCCCTTAGCACATGACCCAAATATGAGACATTTCTAATTTACCCACTTGACAACAGCTTTTTATTGGCTCTGGCTCTCTGCAGTACGTCCGCCTTACTGACCCTATCGGTCCACAGTATACGGAGCATTCTGCGGTATATCCACATATCGAACGCTTCCAACCGGTTCATTACATTCACTTCCAGAGTCCAGGTTTCGCAGCCGTATAGTAGAACAGACCATATAATGTATAACATGTATTCATTCTTTGTCGGAGATGATATCTATACGAAGATTTTTCTAGTCAAAGCACCATATAAATAAATCGACATATCGAATCTTTAAATCATACCCTCTTTATATTTTTTTTTACATTTTGTCAAAGTAGTATGAATGGAAACCGCAAAAAAAAAAAACCTGGGGAAAACAAGAAATGGTATATCAAAAAGTTTAAGGCGGTCATGATCGGAAAGGTATGTACAAATATAAAACGAGTATCGGGAGCTACGTCAACATTACATAAAATATGAATAAGTTTTCTAATAAATTTGTTGTATTTAATGAAGCAATGCGTTTCGTCTTGCTTGGATATTATCAAATATTTAATACATACGTGTCGACAACAATTGTCGACCTCCGTGGCGGAGTGGTAAGAGCTCTGACTTCCATATACACAGTAATTGGGTTCAAACGACCTGTTGTGTACAAAAACAAACAAAAAACACTAAGTACTTTTGCAATTTGTAACATGTCATTTCGATATGTAAAAATAAAATGTATAGATTCCACATTGAATACGTCATACAGTGTTTTAAATTGTTGTTATAGAAACAATAGATAAACTATATTAAGATGTGAATGTATTTTTGTTAATCGCTAAGATTTAAAATTTCCGGGCAAATGAGTCTATTTATCCCTTTTGCTCAACAGAAGAAAGTATATGTAAACGAAGTAAACGGAACTAGAAAGAGAAAAAGACCGAGGAAAACGTGATATGAACTAATCAATATAATATTAAATGTCTGCCACTTTAGGACTCGGAGAAAACGACGATCATGCATATGATAGAGGAAGCGAAAAAAAGGATGTCAGGACTCAATAATGTTACGGTCCATTCATTCTGCCAACCCCTCTAGGGAGACCGCGTGATGGTTAGTTAGTTAGATTATTTTAACACCACCCCTATTTTTAATTATGTAAAGTCCTTTTTTTCGCGTGCATCGAATATTTTGTGATATTTTATCTAATGAATAGATTTGATTGACTATTGTAATGGAACGGTCAGATGTAACTCCGTAATATTACTCCGACAGATAATGATCAAATGGTATGTGTGGTCTGTTTTATTGTACGGATGTGAAACGTGGACCATGAAAGTTAACTCAATGAACAGACCTGAAGCATTTGAAATGTGGCTCCATCGCCGAATGCTCAGAATTCCCTGGACAGACATGGTTACCAATACCAAAGTCCTGAGGCGAGCTAGAGTTCACAGGGAAGTGTTATTGACTATCAAGGTTCGGAAGATTTCACATCTGGGCCATATACGAGTACTAGGTGGGGAAAAATACCACCTTCTACAACTGATATTGGAAGAGGAAATTGAGGGACCCCGAGGGCCCGGTAGGAGACAAATGTCCTGGCTGCGAAACGTGAGGGAGTGGACCGGCATCCGAAGTGTGGAGGAGCTCTTCCGAACGGCGCAAAACAGGGACAGGTTCGCCGAGGTGATCGCCAGCGTTGGGGGGGACCCGACAGGGCACTTGAAGAAGAAGACTAGTGTAAGGTGCCACGGTTTCAATTGTAGGGTGAAGGTAAAAGTGCACATCATAAGATTATATGATGAGATTGATTATGGACGTTAATAAAGTCGGAGTCTGGCGGGTAATCGGGCGCAGGGTGCTTGCTTCCCGGATTCAAATAAAAAGTCTTAAGCCACTCAGGGGCGCGAAGTTCGGCGAGGGCGCTCCGTAATCTGGCATTTTTTGAATTTCATTTACAATAAAGTGCACGGCATAATTTTGAAGAAACTTTGTGCATTAACTCAACTCTTCTGGTATATTTTTATGGGTGGATATGGGCGGCGGGCTGTGCGGGGGCGGGGCGCGCTGCGAACGCGATTTATTGTTTTAATAATGGCAACACAGCAGCGAATAGCTGCATAAAAATTTAAGTCAAATCAAGAGAACTCTTTCGCTCGCCTCCCGACACAAATATACGGAATGACCCGAAGCTGGATATACAAATTTCGTCGGTTTTCCGGCATTATTGACAAGGAAATATTCATAAGCGACGCGACGCGGTGGACAAAATATCAGGCGCCCGGAGGCGTGGCGGTGTAATGACGGATGCTTTAGAGAAAAGTGTTGAAGAATTAATTAAAATATATACAATACTTCACTTCATAAATACATATCTGTACACAGTCAAAGGAGTTTAAATTAACAACCCTGAGAAATGAGCCACACTTTACCGAATGAGACGCCATTTTGAATACATACATTTTTTATTGATGGTAAGGGGTTAAAAATGTGAGATTCAATTGTTTATTTGAAGAAGATTTTGTAATACTGTTTTATTCATATAATTTTTTTTAATATTTTTACAAACAAAAATATTTCACACAACATGTTTCGGGGGTGATCTCAAACCTCGGGTGTAAAAATATAACTAAACTAAATACACAAAACCAACATTTAAACACAACTTCAAAAACTTCAAAAAAGCGATAGGAGCAACCTTTCGACGTGGATGAGACCATAATGTTACATGATATTATAATATGTTACTTTTATTTTTACTTTTATTTTCACTTTTATTTATACTTTTAATTTTGTTCTCATTTCTACTACTATTATTATGTTTAACTCTCAATCATTTTGTTTGACCGTATTATGCCTTAACTTAAATTCAATTAACTGTTTATTGTATTGTGGTAGCATGTAATTGGCTTTATTTAGTATTTGTCTTAATGTTTCTTAATTAATATATTGATATCTTACTGAATAAATAAATTTAAATGATGATTTATTCTATATTTATCACTTGTGTTGTGGATTCATATTTGAAAAACTTTTTGAAAATATTGTATTTAAAAAAAAAAAAAAATTCAAAAAGTTATTCAAATTTAAAATATTATTTTAATGTTGTAAATTAATATTGATTCAAATTTAAATACACTATTAAATAACGCAGTACCTTTTTTTAAACCGTTTTAGCAATAAACACTAGTGTTTAACAATTTAATAATAACAATAACAAATGTCCGGATCGTCCAGCTGACGACAAGTGCTCCATCTAAAATAACAATATGTGTTAAATTAGTTTTCTTTGTTATTTTATTTTATATTATTGTATTACAGATAATTTGTTTTAGATTTATTATGTAGGCGTTGAACGATCGAAGTGCGCGCGGGAGATGCCTTTTGGTGGCGATGAGGTTCGCAACCCATCACACCGCGTCTCTCGCGATGGCGAAAAGAGAAGGATGGGGTGCCGCATCGATTAAAGTGTGGCAGTCCATTCTTTCTGCCTACCCTTTCGGGGAGACGGCGTGATGGTTAGTTAGTTAGTTAGTCAATAACTGTTAATTTTCAGCGAGAATTCAGAGTGGGACCTTGTTCATACAAAACATTAGAACTTAATGTATGAACAAGGCTCCACAAAGCACTCTTAAAATTTGAACTCCATTCGAACATGTAGTATATTCTTGGTTTCAAAACATTCGAACATTTTTTGTTGAAATTATAATTAATAAATTCAAATCTTATTTAAAAATTATTAAATTCATTATATAAGTGTATGTTAAATTAATGTGCGTGATTTAATAAACAACGTAATTTTTTTGTTTCAAGTGTTCCAAATAATGAGAAAAATATGAAAAGCTTGTGTTTATTTTATGATACGAGTATATAAAGTATTCAGCAGACCTGAATAGAAGAGTCGGACTAAGCTGGGCAGCATTCAAAAATCTTGGGCACATTTTGAAAAATACGAAAATACCCATCAACTTGAAAAGGAGAGTGTTCAATGCCTGTGTCCTGCCAGTGTTTACTTACACAAAAACAAGTCACAAAAAAGTGCCAACAAGCTAAGAGTCACTCAGAGAGCAATGGAGAGAGCCATGTTGGGTATCAGTTTACGGGACAGAGTCAGAAATGAGGACATAAGAGTCAGGACAAATGTTTCCGGTGTTATCAAGATGGCCGCAACCTTCAAGTGGCGATGGGCGGGACATGTCGCTCGCGATCCAGATGAAAAGTGGACAAGGTAAGGTGAAAAGTGACAAGGTGGCCAAGGATGGCAAAGCATGGAGTTGGGAGCCCACAGTTGCGTTGGCGCAACGATGTCCGGAGAAGTGCGGGAAGTCCCTAGATGCGGATCGCTCAGAATAGAAGAGAATGGAAAATGCGAGAGGAGGTCTACATCCTTCTACAGGCTGAAGGAGAAGAAGGAGAAGAATACATACATAAACATTTCCATACTAAACAAGGGATATTTTTTAAAAATCTGTTATATAGATCAAAATGTTTTTTCTTAAGTTAGTGCTGTATATACATAGTATATGAAAAAGACAAAGACAAAAGTATTATTGATAACTTAACACAAAATTTTGACAAATAAGGCAAAATGACATTTAAAAATACATATGATATCAAATTAATCTAACACATTTTTAAAAATGCTATTAAAATCAGTAAATATAATAAAAATTACAAATACTTTTTCAAGAAATTTCAGTACACAATCTATAAAATAGCAACAATTTATAAAAAAATGTGCTCTTTTAATTATTTGTTTATTTTCGCAATGTAAAAAATGAGACATAAAAATACGTGTATTAGATGACTTATGTTATTTTTTTTTTAATAATCACTCAACAAATTTCAATAATAATTTAAAAGATGCTACAATGTTTATTTAGAGCCTTTTAAATATATATTTTTTAATAAAGACATATCGCATATTATAATTAGACAAACATTATGTTTAAATGTCTCCTTACATTATAAATACGATCTTAATTAATCAGACCATGCCCTTAGCGCTGCTGAATAACAAAATAACAAAATCACACAACAAACAACAAATAACAATAGTATTACGCCATAAGTTTCGCGAACCTTAAATAAAGTACTCGGCTGCAAGTAGAACCGGGGAAATATTATTTACGCGATTAATTTAACAAAAGTTATTTGTATAGTATAAAGCTAATTGCACGTACTAAGTTAAGTTCGCGGGGGAGGGTGGCGGGAGCGAGGGGCGTGATGGGGTGGCGGAAACTTTTCTCTACCTGCGGGGGAAAACGGCATACAATTATTATTATTATTATTACACAGACACGTATTATACGAGGTTCAATCGAAAATTTCGTAGAATTTTAAAGTCAATTAATCATTTTTCAAGCTATAGGAAAAACCTACTGATCAATGTGAACATTTTTTAAATTATTTTCTACATCTTTATCTTTTGATCGACCTGAATATCTGTAATACAGACATAGTATCTACTAAGATAATGAGGTCCAACTGTCACTACATTTCTTAGGCGGTCTTCCAGGTGGACGGCGTCCAGAGGAGATTTCGTTACCGGTTGTAAATACGTTTTTGTCACTATCCATTTTGGCTATAAGGTTAGTACAATGTCCTCTGTTTCACCAGTTTTTCTTAATTCTGCGTTTCGGCCACGATTTCGGAGGGTTTTTCCAGTAATGGATTTAAGGACATTTATCATAGATGTTCTTAGTAACCCTTTAGTTAATACAGTATCAGCAAAGCATACCCCATGATAGGTCACACGCATATATTATAAATTCTAACCTTGCTGTCAATGTCCATGCGTTTGTTCTCTGAGACCAAAATTTTTAGACACCCCGATAATACAAACACTGTATTGAGTTGATCTCGTATTTCAAATCAAAGGGCGTTATAGCTGCAGATATATATTTATATATCTCCCATATATCTGAAGCAAATTTTTATCTATGTACATATAAAAAATCAGTTGATAATTGAACTTAAAAGTCTTAAGACCCAAATCAAGGTTTTTATAATTATTTTACTTTACCACTGCAGTGGTTTACTGAAGACGAGAGATTCAATAAATTGAAGAAAAACTGTGGATGCCTAAACTGGATGTTACACAAGAAGATCTTTCGCCAGGACCGAAGTTACCATGGAAAACTAGAAGGATCTTGAATATGGCATTAGATGAACTCCTGGACTGACGATATACTCGTATGTATGACCGAGGTGCATTAATACGAATCTTTAAAAAAAACTAGAATATTTGAGTTGATGTATTTTTAAGCCCTTTTTTTGATATGTTCCTATTATCCCAAATCCTAATTAAGCTACAATTAGACCTACCTCCAAACTTTCCCCCCTTCATTAAGTACACAAAACGATTTTGCATTTTTTTTTCTTGTTTACAACAGGTCGTTTGAACCCAATTACTGTATACAATGTTATTTTTTAGCTATTATATTGAATCTTATGACATGTGATAGATAGCCAATCTATCGCTATATTATTGTCATGTGAGTTCTACTACACCAGACCAAAGACAGTGTAACAATCACACTGCCATCGCCGGGACCTTCGATATGGAAGTCAGAGCTCTTACCACTTTACCACGAAGGTCGTACTTGTATGAAAAGTTTACGCTTATATTATACATTCGAATTATATCAGAAATTTTAATTTGAAGAAACTAACTAACCTTCACGCCGTCTCCCCGAAAGGATAGGCAGAAAGAATAGACTGTTACACTTTAACCGACCCTTCTCTTTTCGCCCCCGCGAGAGACGCGGTGTGAAGGGTTGCGAACCACATCGCCACCAAAAGGCTCACTTCGACCGTCCAAAGTCCACAAAATTAACCTAAAACTAATAATATTAAATACAATGATACAAAATAAAATAACAAAATAAAAATAATTTGATCCATAATGTTCTTTTAGATGGTGCACTTGTTGCCAGCTGGATGATCCGAACTTTTGTGTTTATTTAATTTATTTTCCACGTATCCACCGTATTTTTTTAATAAACTGTGATTAGGCACTTAAAAAATACAACAGCAGGAAGGTCTTTAAATATTATTGAAGTAATTATTCAAACTGTCGTTGGAATAAATGAAAAATTATTTATACCATTTCAGAATAGTAGTTTTTATTTGATAATTCGAACAAATCGTATTTCGAACATTAACATTCGAACAAATCGTATTTCGATAATATTCAAATGAATTATAAATTTAATTGTATCTCAATAGAGACGAAGACGCAAACTGGAAACTGAATATGGATGATCAAGGTGTTTTACAGGACTTATGACCTGTCATTGGTTGGGTTAAGCGCACGCTTTATGTAATTACAACATTCCCCATTCCACCTTTGTTATTATGATCATGCATGACAAATTTTTGGAAGATGTACATGTACTTCAAATCCATATCTATCTTCACGTGTCAGTTTGGCCATCTATGTAGATTTGATTGCACTTGTGAATCTTTTCAAGATTAACCTATACAACCGACCCACTATCGCCATCTATGGAGACGCCATCATATATTTGAATTAACCACCCTTTGTTGAAAATCCAGGATTTCGTATTCAAGTATAAGTATACATTCACAAATATTTGAATTATAAATGTTTGGCGTTGAGACTAAAAATGTGTTCGCCACAAAAATTAAGAAAATAGATTTGTTTCAACTAAGTAATTAAATGTTCTATTTTTTTCTAAAAGTATTTTTATATTACAATTTAATTTCATTGTCGTCACCTGAGAGTAAGAAGTTTCCAACTGTCAAAAGTAAAAAGCTGAGAAAAATGAAGTCAAAGTTTTGTTGGTCAAGGTGTGTAATTTGGAATAAAAGGGTTCCATCTGTAGGAGATGAAACTCTTTTACCGAGAAGCGTGTAATTTTTTTCTGGCGACAGTTGTAATAATAAAGTTGTAAGCGTAAATGAATCCTTCTTCGGTTAATTGTGTGTTTTGAATGATCAGATGGAACTTGATTCTTTTCGTAACATCAAAATGACAATTGAAATTTTTTTCAATTTGTAAAAAAAGCCAAATGTGAAATTTTGTTAATTGGAACCCACTTACTCTCAGGTGACGTTGTTAGCAGATAAATTAAATATCGCAAAAAATTAACACAAATTAATATTTCAAGGGGTACATAAAATCACGTGGAAAATATAACTAACCATCACGCCGTCTCCCCGAAGGGGTAGGCAGAAAGAATGGACTGCCACACCTTTCTTTCCTGACATATTTCTCTCGCTTCCTCAACATTCATACATCGTGTCATGCACGCGTCGATTTCTCTGACTCCTCACATGGCCGACATTCAATATTTGATTTATTTGATCGTGCCACGTTTTCCTCGGTCTTCCTCTATTTCTGGTTCCATTTACATCATTAACATATAATTTTTTTACCATTCTTTCTTCATTCATTCTTGGAAAATATTGAGAACTTTAAACAGCAAATACCCAAGGGGTGTACTTTGGACACAGACTGATGAAACTAGATTTTTTTTCTCCACTGTCCTAAACTTTTGGGTAGCACCTCATGTGTATTATGTGATTTTAAATGCGCTCTGCACACGGGTTTAATAGAAAACTACTACTCCACTTATTTATTCGATTTTCTATTGCATAAAAGTTTGCCATGATTGTACAGGCTAGGAAAATTGATGTTAATGTTAATGAATGTAGCTAACCCAACATTTGTAGCTGAATTTATTGTATGTGCGTATTAGTAGAATAAAATTAATTGATTTTATCGTTTAAAATAAAGAAAACCACGTAATATTATGCGTGCGTAAAAAATATTAAAGCTGCAATGAAAGATCGAGAACGCGGTCGAAATCGAACCATCTGTTTCGTGTCAGCATAATCTCTCCTCTGTATTTAGTCGTCGTGGCGGTCGGTTTCGCCGACTTTGTGTCATTTCCAGGGGCGTCGGGTGTTATACGATCAGTAACAACATACGTATAGCCATCTACCTCTCAAACCATAGAGACCGGCATATATATTTTTTTGTTAACTGTTAAAATTTAAAATGCTGTTAATGGTATCATATTTTTTTATTATTATTTTGTTATTTCTCACAGGTGTAACAAAAAATAATGTAACAGAAAAATTATTGTAATACCGGATGACGCCATTACCGGTTGGCGGAACAGCTGTCGCGAAAAATAAAATAAAAATTGCGATACCATGAGGAGCGTATTAAATTTTAACATTTAATAATGTTTAAGTATCATAGGGTTTCGGCCGAAACAATGGACTATTTGTTTTGTGTTAATAATTTTGCTATACACAAATTATTGTTTCCTACATTAAATCGTTAGTACATAATTGGAATACTAAAACTAGAGTATACTTTATATAGCGAAGCTTGGAGTTGGAAACATACGAGTAGGGATGAAAATATGATTAATACCGTAGAAATATCACTAAGAAAAATGTACAGGAAAATTACGTATGATACTCGTAGATTACAGATCGCAAGAGCTACAATCATAAGAGGAAGAAGAAGAAGATAAATATGTTTGTTTGTGTATAATTGAATGACAAAAATATACATCAACATCTGTATTCAATATAAAAAATATACGTTATTTTACTTGTTCTCCATATTTGAAAAATTCAAAATGAATTAAAACGTCATAAAGCTTCCAATCTGACATCAATCTAATGCAAAAAATACCCTCTATATTTTTGTACGTAATTTATTAAAGGAAATAAATCGTCATAAACGTGAGTCACCGGTTTCCCCTCAGAACTGATCTGCGGCCTCTCCTCTCTCCTCGCTCCCACCCTCGCACGTCCACCCACTTTCCTCCTGCCTGGAACAACGTGAAGGGAATGATTTGAAGTTGTGGCGACCTGCCAAAAAAGGTAAATTCGCTGTCCCTAATTTTAAGTATTCTTTTAAAATTAATATCATATTTCTATAAAATATAAACAAACCATATTGTGGAAGTGAAGTTTGGAGTTGGAAAAAGAATAATAGAAGTAGAATAATCGTCGCAGAAGTTTGATAGAACCATTATTTTTCGCTCCCACCGGAGCTTCATCAGAGTTATAAAACAATTTTTTTAAATGTATTTAACACGTTGACTGCGGAGCACTGACTGGGACAGTGGTAAGAGGAGAACCCAAACGGCGGAACCCTGTCCAGAATAGGTCCAATACCATTCGGTTTTTAGTAAGTAGGAAGGGATTTAGCCATCATGAAAAGGTTCATTAGTTCCTACTTACGAGTACTTAAAACCGAACGGTATAAGGCCTGACTTCTATATATAGCCCCTGGTTCGATTCCCGGCGATGGCAGTTACACTGTCTTTGATCTAGTGTAGACTTAACGAGAAAATAAAATGGCGATACATTAGCTACCTATCATATGTCACGAGAATCAATATGACAGCTATACCGTTTACATCGATTTTTTTCGTGCTGTAATGATGTAAAGAGTGATTCAACAAAATAATAATAATAACAAGGAAGAAAAAAAAAATATATATATATATAAGAAGTGAATGCGGTGCGAATGATGGTGTTATGAACAAAATAATGAAAACATCATTAAGATGGTTTGGACATACGGAAAGAATGAATGAAGAAAGAATGGTAAAAAAAAATATGTGTTAACGATGTAAATGGAATCAGAAATAGAGGAAGACCGAGGAAAACGTGGCACGATCAAAGAAATTAAATATTGAATGTCGGCCATGTGAGGAGTCAGAGAAATCGACGCGCGTGCATGACACGATGTATGAATGTTGAGGAAGCGAGAGAAATATGTCAGGAAAGAAAAGTGTGTCAGTCCATTATTTTACCTACCCCTTCGGGGAGACGGCGTAATGGTTAGTAAGTTAGTTTACAAGTTAGAAGAAGTAAGTTAAGTTAAACTCAAACGTATTGTTATAATATTCCTCAAATGAGTCGTATTATATAAAATAATTGTAGAAAAGTAACTAGTTTAGAATGAGGGGTGCACTTCCTACGCAGCTATCGACTAATCGACACAGATGGCGCCTCATACAAATGAGAGCCGCCACAATGAGAAGCAACGCGAGTGCTGCATCCACACTCATCTGGAACACGAGCTGGACAAGCCTTGGAAAAGCTTGAATAATTTTATACAATATTTATGGAACGGCGAGGCGCCCGGGCCGGCATATCTCAACTGTGTTACACCATTCCGACGATTGTAATATTTCAGCGACAAAACGCGCGCACAAACACGTTTACAGTAATGTTTTAAATATATTATTCTTACACGGGCTTTAATTTTACCCACCCTCCGCCCCCTCCCCACCCGCCCCCGTGAAATAAAGCGGGACGTTAATTTAGCGAAGCCGGTAGAAGCATTTGCCAAATATTCAAATCGCACCGTAAAAGGGAAAATCCCGAAGGGCGGCGCTGCGAATGTTACCGCTCCTGACTCGGAGAGCTCCGTAAGAATTATTTGTGTTGATTATTAAAAAAATTCGCATGAACATTAGTTATTTCGCTCTTTTTCATCTTTCATTTTCCTACTTTCTCTTTTCAAATGTTTATTGCTACACTAAGCAACGTTAGTGGCGAGACAAAATTACGGCGGGCGCTTTCTTTCAGCGGAGGGCGGGGGCGGGGGCGGGAGCACTAATGAAGCCGTGTCCTATATCAATAGGTATAAGTCAACTCGATTTATTACGGCGTACAATAGCTCCTTCGGAAGTATAGCGCATTTCACCGCAAACTGTCAATCATACCTTTCGATTATTTCATATATTATTATATTATTTTCTGACATACTTCCCTCAATTTCCCAACATTCATACATCGTATCATGCACGCACGTCCATTTCTCTGACTCCTCACGTGGCCGACATTAAACATTTGATTTATTTGATCGTCCCACCTTTTTTTCTATTTCTAGTTCCATTTACGTCATTTATATATACTTTGAAAGAAAATCGTATATATTAAATTTTATTTTAATGAGAACTTAATAAAATCGTTAGTACGTAATTGGAATTATACATCTAGAGTATACTATATATAAGCGTAACTTGGAGTTGGAAAAATAGGGATGAAAGTAGGATTAATGCCGTAGAAATATCACTGAGAAGAATGTACAGGAAAATTATGTATGATAAATACCGTATGAAGAAAGTAAAGAAGAAATGTAAGTCAAATAATTCCATTCCATGGTTTAGACATGTGGAATGAATGGAAAAAAAAGGTTAAAAGGTTATATACAAGTAGTGACAATGGTAAAAGGAGCCGAGGAAAATATGGTATAACCAAAATAATCAAGTTGTAGAAGACGGGCATATTTGAAGTCGAAATAATCAACGATCTTGGCATGTTACGATATACTAATATAGAGGAAGCTATGTGGCGGTCCATCCTCTTTGCCTACCCCTCCGGGGAAACGGTATGATGCTTAGTTAGTTAGTTATATATAGAGATAGATGTTTTAGAACATGCTTGAAAATATAGATTGCTTGTATATTAAAATAAACCGAAAATGAAAGATGAGTTATATTTTTATCATAATTCAGTCATGCCAGATTAGTAGACGAAAGAAGGACCAGAAGTGAAGTGGAGAGAAACAGAGGGAGAGCCCCGACACGATGGTCTGGTGACATTCGAATATGTGCTGCCAGCTACACATGTAGGTGCTGCTAGAAGGGTAAGAAAATGATTATTCCCACACAGACAAACAAGATAAAGGGTCACACGTGATTGTAAGAACAGGCGTGTACTCTGGGACCTGCATGCGGAATGCAGGATCTTGGAGTGAGCAGTGAGAAACGCTCGCAATAATATTGCCGTTAATAGCCCGCGCATCCAATAAAGCGATCGGCCTGCCCCCGCCCGAGCAGAGAGAACGAACGGAGGCTCCGCGGTACGAACGTAAAAACACATCAATTTGAACGCAAAACAAACACTAGCCCGCGGCCAGCCGTGTGTATCAATTAAAACGTGTAAATTGGTTTACTACATTTAAGGCGATGCGATGGGTACACGTGCGACTCGTTGTGCGCCATCAAAGCCATCCCGTACCTCCGTTAGATATAATAAGAAAGCATTCCTCTCTTCCGCGAACAATAAATTATAATTTTCATTAAAAAATATATAAAGTAATTTGCTTTTATATGCCTCCTTCGGCGTGTCTCTTTTGTACGCCGAGGCATAATTTTAATAAAATACTTTGGAGAGTTCGTCGAAATTTCTTAAAGAAAAGTTATATATTCATAATATGAAATTAAAAGAATAAAAGAATGTCGCTAGATTGGCACGTCAGACGTAGAAGGCGATGAGATCCAGGGAGAATAAGGCAAGATAAAAAGTTTAAAGAAAGTCATTAAATCTGATATTAAAAATACAAAATAGCTTTCTCCGACGCTGCCTGTACAAACACGCTCGCTCGCCCTCCATATAAAAATAATCAAAAGAACGGCCCCGCCACCGAAGAAAATGAAATAAATATTTGAATAACGTTATTATATTCGGCCCGGCTCGTCTGAGCCCAATGTTATTTCTTTATTATTTATTGTGTTTTCTTTAAAAGTAAAAATATATATTTCTCTCTACCGGAGGGTGAGTGGAGGGTGGGGGTACTCTACCCCGGGGTGGCCCGGCGCCCCTGTGTACTAGGGCGGCCAGCGGGTGGAATAATATTCAACACATCTTATCGAATGCGGGAATTACTCCACTCTTTCTTCAATTACGTTCGCGCTGGCTGCAGTGTGCGGCCTTTAGCGATATCATTACGAATTGATATCAATCGATAAGTCGCAATAATATTAATCTGCCTCCGAGTCAAGGCGCAGTAAAGTATCACCACACCGTTTTAATCAGCTTACACCGTGCCGCTAGTATACGTAATGCGCTCATATTTTAATACTCCCAACGACTTAATGTTGTATTAAAGAAACACGGCTGCTTCCACTGGGACTTGTGTGGAATTTAATATTAATATACAGCTTTATATTACTACTTGTTTTAGTATTTTATAGTTATAAAATTTTATAGCGTATTGTACAATAGTTTAATCGAACCGTAGAATTATAGCAGCGCGCGGAGCTCTGGAATACGATTCTCAGTTCTACAGCTCGAACGCTGCCCGACTCACCCGTCTTCATTACACAGTCGATTAATTTCCCGTACTTTGATTGTGGGAGCACGATATAGTTTAAAACTACATATTATTAGTGCGGCCCGTTAGCAGATCATTTCAAGTGATCACTTTCTCTACGAAACTTTCAATTCCTGCGTCTTAACCACCCGATTTCTTTAACAACTGTTTTTCTGATTTTTTTATGGAAGCTCACACATTGTTGCTAAACTTATATAAGTTTATTTATTTATATTTTATTATATAGGGGAGTGAAAAAATTATTAAAGTAAGATAAATGCCGTTGAAATTAGATCCTGAGAAGAATGTGCGGAAAAAACGATATATGATAGAATACCGAAAGACAAAATAAGGAAGAAATGAAAGGCAGATGATTTCATCATATAATTAGTAAAATTAAAAAAGGATCCCCGAGATGGTTTGGACATGCGGAACGAATGGACAAGAGAAGAATGGTTAAAATGTAATATATAAGCAGTGTGAGTGGAAAGAGAAGCCGTGGAAGACCAAAGAAAGCATGACATGATCAAATTAATCAAAAAGACGGCCACTTTTGTAGTCGGAAAAATCGAAGAGCGTGCATGTTATGATGCATGAATGTAGAGGAAACTAGAGAGGTATGTCAGGACAGAGCAGTATGGCGGTCCATCCTCTCTGCCTACTCCTTCCGGGTGGCAGAGAGGATGATGGTTAGTTACATAGTTAGATGGTTAGTTAATAGTTTTTACTTTATTATGATTTACAAATTTGCACTGCATGCGGATGATATGGAGCCTCCCAAAAGAGTGACGTTTAACAAGCTAGTAGGGTGAACAAGTGTTGGCAGGCCGAGACTCTGCGATGGTTGGATGGCGTCGTGGCAGCCTGTTGGGCCCTGGGGCAGCAAGATTGAATATGACGTCCAGAGACAGGATAAAATGGAGACCTTTCTTGAAGGAAGCTAAGACCGACCAAGAGTTGTAACGCTGAAAATGATTATTTATCTAGAATCTAGACTTAAACATCGCGGGGAAGCCTTACAAACAATAGTTTTTTGAATGCATAATATAATATTTATGTGAATTTTATATTTTAGAATTCCATAAGATACTCCATACATAGGTCTTGATGAGGAGTATTCTCAGTTTTAGGTCTATATTATTTGATTCTATTATTTTCGACCATTTATTAAATGCAAGCCTAGCCTGTCGACCTCGCTCTTAGACCAACCGTCCCATGTTATTTTGCTCCCGAGGTAGACAAACTCCTTGGTGTTCTTTAGTGGAACTCCTGACATCACTACTCTCATCTGGTGTTGCGTTCGGCCTACAGTTAGCAGCATTGTTTTGTCTTTATGTATCTTCATGTTGTAGCTATCTTGAAGAATGCCTTGCAAAGTTGCTAAGGCCTCCTGCAGTTCCTCCTTTCAGCAACCTTTCACCACTCTCGGCAACCATAGCAATATCGTCAGCAAACCTTATCATGTCTATCTTTTGCCCGTGTATCCTTACACCTTCTCTGTGACTGATTCTCTCTCTTAAGTCGTCAATCGCATTCTGTATATAAACGTTAAAAAGAGCAGGTGACAGAGAGCATCTCTGTCTTACCCCTTGTCTTATACTGGCTTCCTTTTTACCCTCGTCACATCTGATTATGGCGATTATAATGCAAGTAAACGAAAGAATAAAACCTGGACAAGTCAGAAAGGGGAAAATAAGTAAAAAATCAAATATTCCATCTCCTTATCGATTTTTTGAGAAGAATGGGAGAAAATTCGTTCAAAGAAAGGTACTAAATTAGCTTGCTGTTTTGTGTACCATTGATATTCGCCATTTTAGTTCAATTGCACATACAAGCAAAACGAGAATATGTTACACGTGTTTTGAACAAAAATCATTCTCACAACAGAAACGATTTCAATTTAACTCATTTCAAAAATTCAGATAAAGAACACTTTAACCATTCATGTTCCCATTGGTTGGAAAAAGGGGTTGTAGAAATACAGTACAGCACTCACGTAGAAAAGGGGATATTTCTGACGATGAGCTCTCGTAAAACGCCCCGTAGTTTCGCTAAATCGTGTTCTCGATATAGCTTTATTGGTTTGCGAGAAATGTTGTGGGTTTATGCGTGAAGTTTTTTTTACGAAGTATTTTTGGATGCATTTGTTCACCAGAACTGCAAGACGCAAGTCATCAAACAGGGCGTTCTTTTACATGAGAGAGGTAATATTTATATTTTATGATCTCAGAGTCGCACGATCAAATAATCAAATATTGAAAGTCGGCCACACGAGGAGTCGGAGAAATTGACGCGCGTGCATGACACGGTTGAATGAAGAGGAATTGATAGTATGTCAAGATGTCAGGATAAAACAGTGTGGCGATCTATTATTTCTGCCTACCACTTCGGGGAGGCGGCGTTTGTTAATTATAATCTCAGATCTACAGTAAAATTCAGTTCCTTGAAATCTACTATACTCAATATCACTACATGTTATCATATCCATTTTTTTTGTTTATAGAAAGAGGGCGTATGTAAAACAGATGTGCGAGGACATGAACTGCGTCGCATGTGTTGAGAGAGATGCATAATACCGGCGAATAATTGAAGAGAGCTTCAGAATACCGAGCGTAGTGGAAGACAAGACTGAAGACTTTGCTGCAAACCTATCCCTAGGATATTAAACTGCGAAAAAGTATAGAAACACAGGGATCCGAAGGGAATGCAATGTTGGGAATATTTTAAGATGGGAACGGCAGATAAGATTGTTCTGGAATGAACATATAAATATAATTGCACAATCAAAGTTTCTTAAGAACAACAAGGGTCGGTTTAACTTAAGAAAACCTCAAGGACGACCTCCAAATAGGACAACTGGAAGTCCTCCTCTCATTAGGAAACCTGACGTAGAGTAACAGACGAGAAAGTCTAAAACAACAAGAAGAAGACTGCATGTTGTCGTATCGTGCTCTCAAGTCATCACACGATACAAAAAAAAAAATTATCATTAGAATATTTCAATGGTTGAAGTAAAATAAGCACTAAATACAACAAATAAAACTGAGTTTCATTCTATATGCCATATAAAACAAAATAGGCTAATTAGATTTTATTTTATCAATACCTATTTTCTTCAACCATTCATTTGTATTCGTGAAGTTTAATCAACAGAATTGTGGCTCATTAATAATATATAATTTATGGCAGTTTTTTTTAATTGTTAAGAAAATCAATTTTCTTTGCCGAAACACTATGAAACATCAACATTATTGACTGTTTTTATTATGAAACACTATTATTATACGTATCACAATTTATTTTTAAGAAATTGTGGCGACAGCTGTTTAGCTAACCTGTGATAGCAACAACAGGTGTTAAAAATAAAGAGTTGTTACCTGATAATGCTGAAATAGTTTAATAATAAAAGTATATCAAAATTAAAACATTGAACATTGTTAAATATAAACATCTAGAACACCCCTGGCCTGCTTTTGCTTCCTATTTGAAACGGAATGTGTAGGCCCACGGTTCCAACAATCAATGAATGCAAAAGCAAAAGGTAGGTAGCGGAGAACAGACACTCGTGGAGTAGCAGGTGAATTCCAGCCGTGTATTTCATCTATGATTACGTAAACGACTGATTGCACCCGTTATTCGATTAACATTGCATGTTTACTGGGGGTGGCCGTGGGGGGTGGGAGACTCAGGGCGGCGGGGGGTGGCGCGGGCGGTGCCCAAATCCGCCGCCGCGCACTCGTTGATGTTCCAGGATACACCCGAGACGGGTTCGCAGGGAATAAAAACCACAACAGCAAATTCGAGGATATAATATACGAGTATACTGTATACATCAAGAAAAAATGAGACATCGGTCGATCAAAAAGTTAATTCCAGTTTAGGGAAGACGATGGATGAAACTCACGCAGGATAGAGGAAAATGAGGATTTATTGAAAGTTAAGGCATTAACACTGTGAAATTCCATAGTCATATACTTTAGGAATTCAAAAAATTTGTTTAATCCACTATTTTTTAATAAAAAATATTAAAAATCACGACATATTTCGGAGGATACCTATCTTCAGGTGTAAAAATATACCAAAAACTAAACAAAGAAAGACTAATAAAAAAAGCATTTAAAATTCGATACAATAATAAAAAATTTAAAATTAACTTGGGTTATTTGTTATAAGTAGGTACTAACAATTATTTTTTAACAGAAATATTTAAAAAAAATGTATTTTCTGAAAAAATTGTAATTTAGAAAAAACAAATAATAATAAAACTAAATTATATTATCATCGTGTATTATTATAATTTAATATTATTTATTATTATTCAACTATATGTTATATGCATATAACGTATGTTGTATGTTGCCCTGTACTACATATAACAACATATAACGTAAGTTGCCCTTTGCCGTCCACGGACTCCAAGTCGTCTTCTTGTCCATTTTTCATCCGAGCTTCTGGCTACGTGATCTGCATTAGCACTTAAGGGTCGCTACCCGGTGGATGATGTCAGTGATTTTTGTTTTTTCTCTCACCGTATCGTTTCTGACTCTTTCTCTTAGGCTTATTCCTAACATGATTCTTTCCATGGTTCTTTGGGTCACTCATAGTTTCTCGGCACTTTTTTGGGCAATTTACTGTTTAGAGGCCATAAGTAGCAACTGGCAGAACACACGCTTCATAAACTTGTTTTGAGGTTGATGGGCCACTATATTCTCGTCGATTATTCGTCACTATACTTTGCTGCAAACCATTCCCTATGATTGAAAATTAAAATGAAAACGTCAAAGGGATATCATTTCTACAGCATGTATTATGCTCTCATCCTTCTACTGGTAGTTCGCTTCGCTTTCATACATTAACCACTTCAATACCGTAAGGCCACTGGTGGCCGCTACGTAAGCGCACTATCAATACCGTAAGGCCACTTTGCATTAAATATGATTCCAGTAGGAATTTAAAAAAAAAATGTGTGGCTAGCGACACCTACGAGTATACACTATCTCTGCAAGAAAAATGAACCTTCTGACGTTGGTCGATCTTATTGAAAAGGGGATTTTTGTAAAAGTCGAAAGAATTAAATTTCAAGTGATAATAGACGAGAACTGATACAACATACTTTGATTTTTTAATGTTTGCTTTGAACAAATATTTTTCTTATAAAAATGTAAAAATTATATTTATTTATGCTTGTGACAACCCTGAAAGAAAAATCAAATATACGAAATTTCGATAATGCAACTTGAAAATTTTAAACTTGATAAATCATTTTATACGAGTAGGTCGGCATTAAATATAATGCATAAAGTCCATCATCCCTTTTTTTTTTAAATTAAAAACATGCGGTATGTGAGTGTTCCTAAGCTTAAAACATCATGGTACTAAAACGGTTAAGGTTGAAACCAGAACTCCGTATAGTAGTCTTTTTTTTATTGGCATTGATTCCTGGCCGTGTAAACCCAGCATTTCTATTAGAGAATTATTCATCTCTATACTGCACGAGGAGATGGAGAGCGGAGTAGGCTGATATTTGGAGATGGAATGTTTCCTAATTTTGCGGCAGAATTTCCCGGTGTATACATTAGGGACTGAATTCACCGCAGATGTATCGAATTCAGTTTTGTTCAGTCAATTTACCACTAATGTGCCCGATGGTTATCATATACAATTGATACTTTATTACGCCCGAACATGCGGTCACTTTGTATATGGAAAAACTATTTTCAATAGCTCTTTATATAGTCGATAGGTCAAACAATCTATGCTGGTGCTGTCTGTGAGGAACAAAAAGCTTAACACCCTCATAATTAAAAAAAAATTTATTTGTATTATTATTATTATTATTTTATTTATCATTATTATTATTATTATTATTATTTTATGAAATCGCTCTTTACATTCGCAAATCCTGAAGAAATTCGAAAATCCTGCAATATTTAAGATAAGAAGGATGAAAGCAGGATAAACGCCGTAGAAATGAGATCACTAAGAAGAATGTGCGGGAAAAAGTTGTATGATAGAATACCGAACGATGAAAGAAATGTAAGGCAGATGACTGCATCATGGATGAAATTCAAAAAGGATCCCTGAAATGGCTTGGACATATGGAACGAATGGATGAGAGTAGAATGGTTAAAAAGTTGTACACAAGCAGTGTGAGTGGAAAAAGAAGCCAAGGACGCCCGAGGAAAACATGGCATGACCAAATTAATCAATTATTAAAAGGCGGCCACATTCGAAGTCGGAATAATCGACGTGCGTGCATGGTACGATGTATGAATGTAGAGGAAGCCCGAGAGGTATGCCAGGACAGAGCATTATGGCGATCCATCCTCTCTGCCTACCCCTCCCGAAATGACGTGATGGTTAGTAGTTAGTAAGACGAATACATAGTGAGATGCAGTAGGCAAAGAAATGATTCTGGAGGGACCACATCGAGAGAATGGATCCAGCAAGAATTCCTAATATCAGATGGCAGTCGACCACCAGGACGACCACCAAAGAGATGGAGAGAGCTGGTCGTCTTCATCACAGGCAGAAAGTTGATACCCTTGCATAAACAGATCGCAAGAACTACAATCAGAAGAAGAAGAAGGAGAAGAAGCTCTTTACATCAGCGCCAGGAAAATCAATATAACTATATAGATATCGAACCATAGACCTTCAATGTGGGAGTCGTAGCACTTTCCAATCGGCCACAAGAAATAGTCTAAATTAGTATTATTATAAAGAAGGAATCAGATCGTGGATGGAACTCATGTCTCCAAGAAAAAGGCCCACGTCTATTCTCTATTCCAAAAAAACGTAAATCGAATATGTAAAAAAATATATTATAATGAAAATAAATTGTAATTTATGTTTTGTTTTCAAATCAATTACCTTCTGCTGAATTATTTTTTCGCATTTCTGAGACATTTACTACAATAATGGCTTCTTGGAAGAACGGGCAAAGGATAATGAATGTTAAAGAAAACTACCAACTTTATTTACAAATATGAACCATACAATATTTCATCCAAAACGAAATAATGTAAATTCTTCGGAACGAAACAATGCTTATAAAACAGCCGCCATGGAAAAATAATACACTCATACATTCGCCCCATTATATAACATAGATTGTTGGATGTGGACAAATAAACAATATTCATTTCAATGCTGTACCCACGTAGGAGCTAACGCCATTGTTACTAACTTCGTGTGTCTTATTTTTATTGTTATTTAAATATCAAATAACGTTTCATGAAAAAATAATATTTTTCATTTATGATTCGAACTCGCAATCACCCTCTTTCGGGTATGCTTTATCAGTAACTGATACCGTGACGTCACGCGTTGTTATTCTTCTTCTTTCTTCGTTTCTTCATTACTGAGGGTTGTGATCAATGGGGCTGCCCGTGGCTTAAATAAAACACCTCCAACCCTCTCTGTTCTTCACAGCCCGCACCGCCGACTAGAAGTCTTACCCAGTCATCTCGTTAATCTGGTCACACTACCGCGCAGATCTGCTTCTATTTACTTCTATTATTTATTGTAGGGTAACATACAGTGATTATTGATACACATACAAATGAACAAACTTACAATTGAATAAAGACATAGAAGGTTACCCGCCGCTTACCCGAAGCTATTAGGACGCATCCACGCAGGACTTACATAAGCTGGAGATTGCACCATTCTAGAAAGAAAAGCAAAAGGAAAACAGGGTATCTAGGCCACATTAAATCCAATTTAATTTCAATCCACTTCTATGTCCCAATCTCACAAAACAAAGCAAAATATGGTACATGATTTTATGGCTTATATTTCATAAAATTGTGTGTGAGCGTGGGATGGGAGAGAAGACTGGGAACGATGAAAAAAAACCAAGTAAATAGAGAAAATAGTCATGGAAACTACAGACAGAAACACAGGGAACCTAACACTATAATGTGTATAAAATAAAAAGAAAATTGATCCAAGAGGAAAGAACGGGGCCCCGCAAGGTGCCCCCTCTCCCTCGGGAAGGGGTCTGACACCTCATTAAAGGGGCGGATGTACGGCACAAGACGGCGACTTCCGGCAAGATAGTCGGCTGAGAAACCCACTAGTGCGATCCAGGAGCAGCAGCCTCGGTGATCGAGATTCTAATGCCAATTATGTGCAGCTATTTGAATCAGCTAAGTGCCAGCTGGACTAAAAGCATCAGTCTACACTCTTACAAAAGTCCTCAGGCGTCTAAAGTTATGTTCGCTGCCCGTCAGGTCCGAATTCCAGACTGGCCGGGCAGCAACTCTTACATTCTCGATCATTCTGTCTCTTGCGCTCTCCAGGAGACGACACTCCCAAAGGATATGGTGCGCTAACTGGGATCCCCCACCGCACACCCACTCCGGGTCCGGCGCCAGGTTAAGATCGTGGAGCCTGGCTCGGAAGTTACCGTGGCCCGAGAGCATCTGGACGACGTGATGGTCCAGTTTAATCCACGTCTACTGCTTCTACTTCTATTGTCTGGAACACTTCCCGTAACAATACCTTTTTGACAGATTACCATGCTTTCTCCTGTTAATGTGACCAAAGAAACTCAATACTCGCCTATTGCATAGTAGAGATTGTCTTCCTGTTATTTTGAGCTCATTAAAGACTGAGTCTTACGTCTTTTTTGCAACATCACATTTCAAAGGCGTCGGGAAGACTGCAAAGTTTATAAATCGTAAAAGACTTTGAATACCTTGATTCTCAAATCAGAACCGATGGTGGGTGTGAGAAAGAAAAAAAAAACTATTCGCTGTAGCTAAAAGTGCTCTTACTCGATTGAACAAAGTCTGGAATGATCGAGATATTTCCAATTCCATCAAAATTATAATTATGCGCACCCTTATATTCCTAATATTTCTTAACGCTGCTGAAACTTGGACTTCACTTAAATAAGTAAAAAATATAAAATTAAATTTTACCTAAAATCCTACTCTGGTGAAAACTAAAGTTCTTTGAGAACAGAAAATCTAAGGGTCGATTTGAGAGCTCTCCTCGATTTCGAATCGTGACGTCGCTACAACTTCAGATCTCACAGCAAGGTCACACATTTCTTAAAGATCGGAAAAATAATCCCAGCATCATCTTAACCCATGTCGGACAATTTTACGGTATTTTAAAGATATTATTTAAATTCAATTAAGTTCGAAAAGCAAAAATGATTTCGCTGTTAGCTTTAAATAAAAGCTTATTACTATAGTTGAATTATAGAAATATGTGGTATAAATTTTATTATATATTCTTTATTTGAACCCAATTATAAAGTATACAACTTTTTAGCTATTGATTCTCATGACTAAGATAGGTAGCTAATCTATCGCCATTCTATTGGCACGTGAATACATCAGACCAAAGACAGTGTGACAATCACACTGCCATCGCTAGGTATCGACCCGGAACCTGCGGCGTGGCAGTCATAGCTCTTGCCACTCTGCAACTAATTCATTATTTATTAAAATATAATTAAACACCTTCGTGTATATCAATAAATGTTCGGTGGAGTAGATCCAGAAGAAGATACTATATGTAGCCCGAATGTATAGTGACTGACTCACACACAGGTATTTAGCCGTTTACGAAATCCCATCCCCTTAAGACACCTTCCACCTGAAAGACCACCTAAGAGATGGAGGGACAGTTGGACCTCATTTTTTCAAGAGACGATCTATTAAAAGAAAAACGACGACCTTCGTGGCAGAATGGTTACGAGCTCTGACTTCCATGCCGAAGGTTCTGGGTTCGATTCCCGGCGATAGCAGTGTGATTGTCACACTGTCTTTGGTCTGGTGTAGAATTCGTGTAACAATAAAATGGCGATAGATTGGCTACCTATCACATGTCACGAGAATCAATATAAAAGTTAGGAAATAAAAATTGTATACAGCAATTTACGTCCAAACGACCCGTTGTGTACATAAAAAAAAGAAGAAGAAGAATCTGCGGATGTAATCCATTGTTCCTAAATACTCGAACACGAATTGAAATATTCAATTCGTTTGGCGACGTTTGTATTAGTTTTAATGCGGTTGAAATGAATAAAATTGTAATCAAATAAATGCGGAATATCAGACCGCCGCGCCGCACCGCCGAAGGCCAAAAGGATTTAATTTCCGTTTTGATCCACGCCAGTCTCATAGGAAATGCGTATTTCCACTTCAAAATATAATTATTCTTGCAGTTTCATTTTTACTGACGGAAAAACGAAGTCCCTGCTTTCAGCGCTGCTGGAACATTTCATCAATAATGTGCATGTGAGAGGCGCGTCAGGGAGGCGAGCGGAGGGAGCTTTGTATTAATCTCTTTGAAGTCTTTATCAAATATTGTCAAAAAAAATGTCTCCACTTGTGCATTCATTTAGCACGCTTTATGAATATGTGTGAGGATGTATAAGTGTTGAAGTCAATGCTTTCTAAAGTTTATCATTTAGAAACTAACTAACTATCTAACCATCACGTCGTCTCCCCGAAGGGCTAGGCAGAAAGAATGGACTGCTACACTTTTCTTTCCTGACATATTTCTCTCGCTTCCTCAACATTCATACATCGTGTCATGCTCGCGCGTCGATTTCTCTGACTCCTCACATGGCCGACATTCAATATTTGATTTATTTGGTCGTGCCACGTTTTCCTCGGTCTTCCCCTATTTCTGGTTCCATTTACATCATTAACATATAATTTTTTTACCATTCTTTCTTTATTCATTCTTTCCATATGTTCAAACCATCTTAATGATCCTTTCATTATTTTGTTCATGACACCATCATTCGCACCGCATTCGCTTCTTATATTTTCATTCGACACTCAATCATATACAGAGTATCCACACATTCGTCTAAGAGATCTCATTTCTACTGCATTTATTCTACTTTCATCCTTCTTTTGCCAGTTCCATGCTAATAATAACTAATAATAACTAAATGATAAACTAATGATAAGTGGACATAATTTTTATATAAATGCTCCATGTGAGAATTATCCTGGCCAAGATGCATCTTGCCACACTTTAATAATATTTTATTGTGAAAATTTATACCTTTGTGCTGTTTTGGTGGTGAAAAAATATAGTTGCATTGTTTATGTGGAGGGTTTTGACATGTGCAAAAAATAGTTTTCGTCATTTTTTTATGTATGGAAGCGAAGCATGGAACTGGCAAAAGAAGGATGAAAGTAGAATAAATGCAGTAGAAATGAGATCTCTTAGACGAATGTGTGGATTCTCTGTGTATGAAAGAGTGTCGAATGAAAATATAAGAAGTGAATGCGGTGCGAATGATGGTGTCATGAACAAAATAATGAAAGGATCATTAAGGTGGTTTGGACATATGGAAAGAATGAATGAAGAAAGAATGGTGAAAAAATTATATGTTAATGATGTAAATGGAACCAAAAATAGAGGAAGACCGAGGAAAACGTGGCAGGATCAAATAAATCAAATATTGAATGTCGGCCATGTGAGGAGTCAGAGAAATCGACGCGCGTGCTTGACACGATGTATGAATGTTGAGGACGCGAGAGAAATATGTCAGGAAAGAAAAGTGTGGCAGTCCATTCTTTCTGCCTACCCCTTCGGAGAGACGGCGTGATGGTTAGTTAGGTAGTTTTTATTACTAATGAAATCTTCTTCTTCTTCAAATGCCCTTTTGGGTCCCCCCAACGTTGGCGATCACCTCGGCAAACCTGTCCCTGTCCTGCGTCGCTAGGAACAGCTCCTCCACACTTCGGATGCCAGTCCACTCCCTCACATAGATAGGAACTCCACTTCTGATAATTTTCATTTCTCATTCTTACTTTCTTTCACCTGACCCCTCTCACCTTTCATTTGACTTCTTTTGGCTATCTTTGCCCCCCTAATAATAAAAGCCATATTACTCCGTAGAATCACCAATCAAACATGTCCACACCGATCTATTAATTAAAACGCAGGGCACCAATAATAAAAGACAACAAGTAAAAAAAAAAACTCCCTCACGTTTCGCAGCCGTCACATCTGTCTCCTACCAGGCCCTCGGTGTCCCCAATTTTCCCTTACAATATCAGTTGGAGAAGGTAGTACTTGTCCCCACGCAGTATATGGCCCAGATGTGAAATCTTCCGAACCTTGATAGTTGATAAAAGCTCCCTGTCAACTCTAGCTCGCCTCAGGACTTCGGTATTGATAACCACGTATGTTCAGGGAATTCTGAGCATTCGGCGATAGAGCCACATTTCAAATGCTTCCAGTCCGTTCATTGAGTTGACCTTTAAGGTCCACGTTTCACATCCATACAATAAAACAGACCACACATGATCATTATCTGGTGGAGTTTCAATTTATGTTATCATTGCAGAAGAGTGAATTCATTTTATAAAATGACTGAGGTGGCTCTACGGATAGGCGGGCTGAAGTGGCGGTGGGCTGGCCATATCTGTCGGAGAACCGACAGCCGATGTGGAAAACGGGTGCTGGAGTAGAGACCGCGTACAGGATTCCGTAGAATTGGACTCCCCCTGCCCGCTGGACCGACGATCTGAAGAGGATTGCTGGTCATGGATGGATGGGAGCGACAATGGATGGGAGAGGCCTACATTCAGCAGTGGATGACAGACGGCTGATGATGATGATGATGATTTTATAAAATGTAGCTCTTGCTGCCTCAACTTATTAAATATCGACCAACAAAGAGATGGAGTAAAAGTTGGACGTCTTCATCACAGGATAAATTGATATTCTGTATAAACAGATCGCAAGATCTACATTAATGGGAAGAAGAAGAATAAGAAATAATATTCATATGAGAACACAAAATTATATTTTACTATTATACTTTATTCGGAAGGAAGAAATTCAACGGTGGATGATGTGGAATATTTCTTCTTATTCGGCGTTATAACCCTTGGTGGGTCTAAGCCTCCTCCATGAAAAGTCTTCAATCTGACCTGTCTTTGGCCACCACCTCCCAGTCTTGCAACTCCAGGACCCGACAGTTTGCCAAGGTACCATTTAACCATCGCAGTCTCGGCCTGCTGACGCTTCTTTGCCCTATTGGATTGTCACACAACACTATTTTGGGGAGCTCCAGATCGCCCATCCGGTGCAAATGCCCTAGCCAGCGCAGTCTGTTTATCTTTATAAACTTGACCACGCTGACGTCCTGTTACATATTTCTTAATATTGTGAATTGAAATATTTTAAATATGCGAGGGATATTGTCGTTTGGTGGGGGAAGATGCGGTTAGAAAGGGAAATATGCGAGGTTAAAGATGTCGTTAGGTGGGATGGTATGGTCAACCTTGGTATGCACATGCAAAAAAAAAAACAACGAAACTTACTCACATTGTATTGCACGGCCAACCCTAACGTAGACAACTCCAGGAAGATCGTCATCATCATTAATCGACAGCTGGGAATCAACTTCAAGAGTTATGGTAATTTAATACAAAACTTCGATTAAAAAAAGATATATACATATATACTTTAAAAAAATGTATATTCTCATTCGTTGATTCGATACACTACGACAATTTGAAGATTTTTCTAAAATTAAATGGGTTTTACTTAAATTTTACTTCAACCATTCATTTGTATGTACGCCCCGATTTTTTAATATAATAAAATACACTTTTTTTAAATTTTCGAATAGAAAACAAGAGTGTCTCAAGTCTTTTGTGTAATTGAAAGAATTTGCAAATTTCATTGTCAATTTCATAGACAATGTCAAATACAGAATTTCAAAGATATTTCGACCACGCGGCCGGCCGCCTAAAATTGGGATAGTTGGGACTATATATTCCAGGAAGCATTCGTTTGTTTTTTTGTATCATTATATTATATAATATAATGTAATATTATTTTAATTTAATATAATTATCGTATGTCATTTGTCAAATACCCGATTCATTCTCAGCCAACTTCATTATTTCTCGTTAAGTCTCTTTTTATTGTTCTATACTTCTTTTGCATAGCCATTCAAACAACATAAATTCATTCGTCCCATATTGCATTTTTGTTTCTTTGCGTTTTACGTATATATAATAATATATTCATAGTCCTCATGCAAGAACAAACCAATCCAAATTCAAATTATTGTGTACTTTGTTGCCGGTAACATTATTGTTGCATTGTAAATTGAGTTAGATGATAGATTTTTCAATTGTATTCGAATGTATTTATAAGTTTTGAAAACGTTTTTACTTTACTTCCACTGCAAGTTGAATAACAATACAATATTAACACAGAAATTCGATAGCCGTGTATTTGATACAAATAAGAATGTCATTGATATAGAATACTAAATACACAAAGATTCGTGGAAAGAGACACGTTAGGAATACGCCTAGAGACAGAGTCAGAAATGATATGATGAGAGTAAAAGTAAAGGTCACCGACATCATCCCCCGCGTAGCGACTCTAAAAATTTAAAAATAGTTCGAACAAAAAATATACCAAAATACTGCTGATTGGAGACCATGGACTGCAAAGATAAGTACAGCGCGATCGCAACAACGGCAGAAGGATGACCTTAACCACCACTTCGGCATAACCTGGATGCAGACTGCAGATAGAGTGGCGTGGAAGCAAATGGTGGAGGCCTTTGTTCAGGAGTGGACGGGATTAGGCTAAGGAACACGAAGAGAATACTAAACATTAGGTCGATTTTTAGTTGACTGTTTGAGACGGATAAAAATATGGTTAAATATCGTTTATATCGATCGTTTTGCTTTCCAGTCTGCAAAATTAGCCTATTTCTGATTTTGCCGTTAAAAATTGCAGTTAATTCTAAAATATTATATTTTTTTCTGAGTAAAGTGAGAATAAATTCATTATACTATCGAAACGTGGTTTAAAAATATTTATCGATTCCTTGGTTTTGCTTCAGTCTCTTGGTGTCGTTTTTAGATCAGCGTTTCGAAGATTATTTCAGACTCCATATTAACCATAATTGAAATATGCCAAAATGTGCTTTACACCCAACTACGAGAACAAGTCAGTAAAGCCTCTGCCGTGTTAGGATGTCTGAAGAATCTGGTCTGGAAGAACAAGCACATGCGTATCGACAGCAAGATCAGAATTTATAAAACATGCGTGCGACCTATCATGACGTACGCTGTAGAGACGCGGGTCGACACTATGCGAACCAAGGGACTACTAAGAACATCGGAGATGAAGGTCCTAAGATCAATTACTGCAAAAACGTCAATATTACAATACATAAAACTAACGTTTAAACTAACCATCACGTTGATTCCCCGGAGAGGTAAACAGAGAATATGGACCGCCACACTGCTCTGTTCCGACATACCCGTTGATTCCCACTTTGACGGTGGCCGCCTTTTACATATAAATTTACCTTTTTAAACACATACCTATAAAATTGACGTAAGAAATAATTTCGTAAGAAAAGTGAAAGATAGATTGAGTGAGCGGGATGTAAGTGAGTTGAGTATTGACGAGACCTGGAAATACTTGAAGGAGAGTTTGTGTGAATCAGAGAAAGAATCGTGTGGTGTGTGTGTACAAGGAAGAAGGAAAGGGGATGCATGGTGGAATGATGACGTAAAGATTGCTGTTAAAGAGAAGAAAGATGCTTGGTTGAATATGTTGTCGATAAATAAGAATGACAGAGTTAAGTATGAAGAGCAAAAGATTTGTATAAGGTATGCAAGAAGAGAGTGAAGTCGGTAGTGAAAGCGCGGAAAGAAAAGCTGAAGGAGGAAGAAGGGCTCAAAATGACAAACAACTTCCAAGCAAATTTAAAAATGTTTTGGAAAGAAGTTAAAAGCCCGAAATCCTCCTGATAGTGGATGTGTGAAAGCAATTTTAGACAACGAGGGAAGAATGTTAACGGAGAGTAAGATCATACAAGAAAGATGGATGGAATATTTTAAGGAGATGTATGGTGGTGATACAAGCGTGATCGAAAATATGACAGCTAGTGCGAGTGCGGGACCTATGAATGATAATATTGAAAAATAAGTACGAATGAGATGAAAAGATCCGTGAGTGCAATGAAAAGTGGAAAAGCTGTTGGGTTTGATTGTATTGCCATAGACTTTATTAAAAGCGGTGGCGAAGTGGTTTCTACATGGTTATGTAAGTTATTTAACCAGTGCTTGGAGGAGGGATATACGCCGCTAGACTGGAGGAGAGCAGTAATTATGCCCCTGTACAAAGGAAAAGGATCGCGTATGGAATGTGGAAACCACAGAGCTATTAGTCTTTTGAATGTCGTTAGTAAAGTCTATGGCAGAATTTTAATAGAAAGAGTAAGAACATTGACGAGTGACAAAGTTTGGGATGTGCAAGGTGCCTTTATGAATGGCAGAGGATGTATGGATCAAATTTTTGGACTTCGTACATTGACAGAGAAGTTTCTGGCCAAAAATCGCAAACTTTTCTGTGCATTTGTCGACTTTCAAAAAGCATATGATTACGTTAATAGAGAAAAGTTGTGGAAAATATTGTCTGAATATGGAATAAGTACAAAACTGATCACGGCCATTAAGTCGCTATACACGGAAAGCACTGCTAGTGTCAGAGTAAATGGAGATCTTACAGCCTGGTTTGATATCAATAAAGGTGTCAAACAAGGTTGCGTAATGTCCCCGTGGTTATTTAATCTGTATATGGACAGTTGTATGAAAGAGCTGAAAGGGTTGGATGTAGGTGCCAAAATGAGCGGAGTGTCAGTAAGCTGTCTCTTGTATGCGGATGACGCTGTCCTACTTGCTGGCAACGAGCATGAACTACAAGTCCTGGTGAATTGTATGTATGAGGTATGCATGCGAAATGATCTGATGATGAATGTTAATAAGTCCAAGGTAATGATTTTTGAAAAGGAAGAAACACGACAGTCTGCAACATTAGCGTGAATGGTGAAAACTTGGAGCAAGTAGTTGAGTTTGTGTATTTAGGTAGTATGTTTACAAGAGATGGGAGAGTGGAGAGGGATATTGAAAGAAGGGTTGGGGCAGGCAACAAAGTGAATAGTGCACTTAAAGTTGTCATCGCAAACAAAAACCTATCCAAAAAAGCTAGAATGGCAGTGCACAATGGTGTTCTTCTACCGACCCTCATGTATGGAAGCGAAGCATGGAACTGACAAAAGAAGGATGAAAGTAGAATAAATGCAGTAGAAATGAGATCTCTTAGACGAATGTGTGGATACTCTGTGTACGATAGAGTGTCGAATGAAAATATAATAAGTGAATGCGGTGCGAATGATGGTGTCATGAACAAAATAATGAAAGGATCATTAAGATGGTTTGGACATATGGAAAGAATGAATGAAGAAAGAATGGTAAAAAAATTATATGTTCATGATGTAAATGGTACCAGAAATAGAGGAAGACCCAGGAAAACGTGGCACGATCAAATAAATCAAATATTGAATGTCGGCCATGTGAAGAGTCAGAGAAATCGACGCGCGTGCATGACACGATGTATGAATGTTGAGGAAGCGAGAGAAATATGTCAGGAAAGAAAGGTGTGGCAGTCCATTCTTTCTGCCTACCCCTTCGGGGAGACGGCGTGATGGTTAGTTAGTTAGTTAGTTACCTATAAAATTAATATAATTTTAACCCCCGAATAATATTTTTTTTAATGTAATTTTTTTTTTCACGTTTTCACACTCCCATCTCAGAATTCTAGACGCTTCTTTCTTTTCCAGATAATCATCTTCCGTACTATCGATGTACTCAAAGAACGGGAATACGGGCGAAATTAGTACGTCTTTCAGTCAACGAAATCCGTATCATTTGTCTCCAGCGTCCCAATCGTTTCAAAGGCGACCAATATTTTCTCTCGCTTGCTCTCAGTTTCGTTCACTCCAAAAAGACTTAGCGCCTTTATACGAATAAAAATGTATGTTTTCTATAAGTTTTATTCTATTTTATGGGAATGAAATGTTCCGCCGTGCTAATTTGTTATCAAACTCTAGAAAACATACGTTTTAATTAGTTTTAATTATTTAGTATAGATTTTTACGTCTTATACTATTGAACATAATTATTGTTATTTATCAAATCAAATCAAATCAGTTTATTCACTCAAAAGACATTACATACAGCAAAATATTTAAGGCATTTATTGAGTACAGGTAAAATATTATAAAAATACAACATAATACCAGGAACGCATTAGAGATGGTTCGACATTAGGAAGACAAGATACTTTCTAGAGTCAAGAGTATTTGTCCCCTGAACGTACCTTCACTAATATGAAAGACGTCGATCTCCGAGGAGACCGCGTTCAGCAGACTAATTGCTCTTCCTACCGGTGTCACTAGAGGCAGATTGGTTCTGGTGACCCGTAGGTAAAACAATCTGTGCTGTCATTGTCGGAGAAATCTATCAGGGACAAAAATACCAACACCCTCTAGCACGGCCGAGTTCTCGAAATATCCCCTGATTAATTTTAAAAAATGGGTAATGAGATCCCCATCTCTTCGAATCCGTAAAGAATTGGTTGCAAGCATTCCTAAAACGGATAACTACCATATTCCTTCGTGTATTTATTGACAACTTTAGACAGAAACAAAAGAAAAAACATCAATTTGTCACGAAAGTCATGTTTTTTTTATTGTAGAGAATGTGAAAACTGCAAAAAACTCGCTAACCGTCTCGCCGTATCCCCGAAGAGGTAGGTAGAATAAATGGATAGCCTGACTGGCTGACAAACTTTTCTCTTTTCCACAACATTCATACATCGTGTAATGCAAGGACGTCGATTTCTGCTCACGTGACCGACATTTAATATGTGATTTATTTGATTGTGCCACGTTTTCCTCGGTAAAAATACAATAAAAAGACAATGTTTTTATAAAGCTATTCAGATGGGATCCACAACACAAACCCATGTAGACGATATTACCTTTTTAAAGAAGAAATTATGATAAAGAGAGTGTAAACGATGTAAATAAAAATAGAAATCAAGGAAGACCGAAGTAAACGTGTCACGATTAAATCAATCAAAAGTCGGTGAAACCTATATAAACACCGTTAATGGAAAAAGAAACAGAGGATGGCCGAGGAGAAGATGGCATGCCCAAATTAATTAATTACTAATTGGCGTTAGCAAAACGACATTTTATAATGCCTTAAAATGGTGAAACATGTAATTCTCATTAGGTATAATAAAACTTCTAGAAAACAGACGTTTTCATTCGTATGAACTAATTAACTAACGCAGGGGTAGGCAGAGAGGATAGAACCCCATACTGCTTTATTCTGACATACCTCTCGAGCTTCCTCTACATTCATACATCGTAATATGCATGCTGGTAGACTTTTCCGACTTCGAAAGTGGCCGCCTTTTAGAATTGATTATTTGAAGGCTGGACATTGCAAAGGTGCTCAGTGGTTTTAAAAATATAGCAGAGGAAATCGGAAAAACCTTTTTTTTATCTATATGTCATGTAAGTACCGCGATGGCATATTTAGGGTGACGTTTGAACTACAAAATATTATTCGATCATTATGCGCTTTTCCATAGTTATTGCTTACGACCAATTGAGGACCATTTTCACAAAGCGAAATATCAAAAAATGTAATTTTTTCAGGAGAAGGTTTTTTCATGTTAAAAACAATACGTTTTGTATGAAATCGCGATATTTGAACCACTACAACTTCGCACATATACCGTTTTGTTAAAATTTCACCAATCGATAGAGCTCATATGGAAGAACCAATTTCTATAAAAAAAAAACATTTTTTTTTAAGAAATTTCACTTTGTGAAAACGGTCCTCAATTGGTATCAAAAACTCGTTTTTGACTTTTTCTACACTTGGCATCTTTGTAATGTCCAGCTTTAATTTAATATAGAGTTTTACATGTATGGAACGAAGCATGGAACTGGCAAAAGAAGGATGAAAGTAGAATAAATTCAGTAGAAATGAGATCTCTTAGACGAATGTGTGGATACTCTGTGTATGATAGAGTGTCGAATGAAAATATAAGAAGTGAATGCGGTGTGAATAATGGTGTAAATAAATAAATAAATAAAAAATAATAAAAAATATAAAAAATTAAGATGGTTTGGACATATGGAAAGAATGAATGAAGAAAGAATGGGAAAAAATTATATGTTAACGATATAAAATGGAACCAGAAATAGAGGAAGACCGAGGAAAACGTGACACGATCAAATAAATCAAATATCGAATGTCGGCCATGTGAGGAGTCAGAGAAATCGACGCGCGTGCATGACACGATGTATGAATGTTGAGGAAGCAAGAGAAATATGTCAGGAAAGAAAAGTGCGGTAGTCCATTCTTTCTGCCTACCTCTTCGGGAGACGGCGTGATGGTTAGATAGTTAGTTAGTTAGTTAGTTAGAGTTTTACATTATAATTCAATAAATTATAGATTAAAACTTTACGTTTAAATGTAAGAATTAACAAGTGCTTGGATAACCCCTGACACTGTATGCATTACGATATATCCGGGAATATTGACTGATTTGCTATCCGTGTTTTCGAGTGGGCCGGCGAGTGCATTAAGGTTATAACTCCCAATGTTTGGATAATACAATAGTTATGGTATTGGGCGAGTTATTGACACACTATCATCCGGATTGCGAAAATGTCGAAAGCGTATCGTGAGTTACATTCACCCAAATATTTATTAACACTCTGTCTAATTCCTAGCAACTCTGAATCAAATCCATATTCCGACGAGCTAATGGATCCCCTGAAATTCGCGTTTTAATGTTTCTCACTCTAGTGAGACAAAGAGATTTCATCTATTTCATAAGATTAATAGAAGAAATTTAAACAGTAAGTTCGAAATCGAATTATATTTTTCATTTGTTTTTAAATTACTTTTTTTTTTTCTTGGATATTGTCTTTTAGGGAGTACCAGCCCGAAGGCTATTGCTCCCCCACATGTTGGAAATTTCTTTCTTGGAGATGAAGTTGTTGGATGGTGAAGGGAGGGTTACTTGGAGGATGTAGTGGGTTGTGTCCGACATTTGGACCTGACTACCCGGGTAGGGAGGAGTGTGGAGGGGTTAGGGATGACCTTGGAAAGGGGCCGAGGTCTTGGGTGGAGACAGAGGGACGGTGTCAGGGAGTGGCCTTGGGTGGTGGCCGGTTGGTCCTGGATATGGAACCAAGTGGGACAAGAGTGGCCATGGGCGTGGGCCGGTGGCCTTGGGTGGGGATCGATATGGCAATGGGGTTGAGATACAGGATGGGATAAGGATGGTGGAAAGGAAAGGTTTAGGCATGAAGCGTTGGAGTAAACAGCGGGTCGGCAGCGATGGTTGTCATTTTAATTGTCTGGCTGATGGGAAGGCGTGCAGAGCGATGTACAATTTGAGTATGAGAGTGTGCACTAATAAAAAAACAATAAACCATTCATGATGATGCATATACTTGTATATGGAGCTGTTTTTCAGTACGTTCAGGGGGCAAATACTATTGACTTTAGAAAGTATCTTGTCTTCCTAATGTCGAACCATCTCTAATGCGTTCCTGGTACTTTGTTGTAATATTTTTATGATATTTTACCTGTACTTAATAGATGCCTTAAACATTTTCCTGTTTGTAATGTCTATTAATTTAATAAACTGATTTGATTTGATTTGATTTGATTTTTAATCTTAAAGGATTGCCAAAATGCAGAAATTTAATATTTTTGTGAGAAGCTTCAAATGACAGCCGCCCATGGGCGTCATTTTGAAATGACTTATATCTATTAATAATTTCATGTTGGATATCTTGGATATTGTCTTTTCGGGAGTACCAGCACGAAGGCTATTGCTCCCCCACATGTTGGAAATTTCTTTCTTGGAGATGAAGTTGGATATTGTTGGATGGTGAGGGGAGGGTTACTTGGAGGATGTAGTGGGTTGTGTCCGACATTCGGACCTGACTACCCGGGTAGGGAGGAGTGTGGAGGGGTTGAGGATGACCTTGGAAAGGGGCCGAGGTCTTATTTTCATATTGATAAAAAGTCCGTGTTTTTTTTAAGTTTCATTATATTATTTGTTTGTTTGATTTTTCTTTATCTCGTGCTATTGTCTTATTATGTTTATGTAAATTGAATTGTGAATTTTTTTTTCTTTATGTAATGCTATTGTATCGTTTTTATTTAATTTGTATACCTTTTTTATCATATTTGGTTTGTTTGTTTGTTTTTTCTTTGTCTCATGCTATTGTCTTATTATACCTGATTTGTCTTCTTTGTCCTTTGCTTTGCCTTATTTTACTAATTTGAATGTTTTTTTTATTATTTTACATTGATGTCTTGTTTTGCCTGAAGGTTCTTTACACCAAGGGGTGGTACAAGATACGTGAACTGTCAATGTTATGTACTTTGTGTGTCCATCTAACTGAGGCATTTAATCTGTTTTAATATTTATATCAAAGGTTCAAAAGGGTAGTAGGGATACGATGGGGTATGTTTTGCTGGAAAGCATGCTTCTACAAAATGTCGTAAGGCGCCATGTTGCATTTACAACAGCAACACTACTATCAAGTCCAACTCTCTAGCGTCCACGAGAGGTCTTTTAAACACCCCGCGAACCCCGGGCAATGTGGCACATATTACTTAGTGCCATAGCAGATAGAGAGAGGACGAATGGCGAGCTTCCAGCGCTATAAAACTGGATTCACCCAGCTGAGGGAAGGTAACCCCGATAGAAAATCCTCCAGAGAAGGCAAGGGGATACCTACCACTTTGGATATTTTTCCCCAGGTCATCACTTGGTGATAGTCAACGTTAGGGAGACCTGACAGGACACAGAGAGAAGAAGAATATTTATTTATTATTACTTATCACTACTGTATACACGATGCTTTGTTTGTGTATCAACAATAAATAAATTAATTATATATGTTCCGGGTTCAATTCCCGGCGCGCGGCGTTGGCTGTGTGATTGTTACACTGTCTTTGGTCTGGTATCGAATTCATGTAACAATAAAATGGCGATAGATTAGCTACCTATCACATGTTATGAGAATCAATATGGTAGCTATAGTATTTACATCGATTTGGCTCTCGCAATGATGTAAAGAGCGATTCAACAAAATAATAATAATTTCATAAATGTGACATTTAATAATGCGTAAGCAGGTGAATCATTTGTGTTATTATACATATATAATCCCCTTTTAAACAGTTTCTGTGTGTTTTATTAAATTTTAATTTATAAATAAAAGTTTAATAAAATTATTTAGACCTAAATAATTTGTAATGAAACTAATTAACGCACGAATTATACTAAATATGTAAGCATATTTTGTTTTAATAAACCCAAATTAATTCATTATAATTATTATATAATATATAAAAAATTCTGTAAGAAAAATAAAATAATTTAAAGTTATTTTTTTAATTGAAACCAAAATCTAAAATACAAATAAAACAATAATCAAAATGTATATAAAATTTTGATACGAAGTATGTACAAATTGTTCGTGTTTTTTAGTTCAAAAGTCAATAGAAGTGAAGTCACGATTTTGTATCAATAACAAAAACTAACTAACTAACTAACCATTACGCCGTCTCCCCGAAGGGGTAGACTGAAAGAATGGACACACATTTCTTTCCTGACATATTTCTCTCGCTTCCTCAACATTCATACATCGTGGTTCTGGTTCCATTTACTTTGTTAAAATATAATTTTTTACAATTCTTTCTTCATTTATTCTTTCCATATGTCCAAACCATCTTAAAGATCCTTTCATTATTTTGTTCATAACACCATTATTCGCACCGCATTCACTTCTTATATTTTCATTCGACACTCTAGCATACACTAAGTATGCACACATTCGTCTAAGATGTCTCATTTCTACTGCATTTATTCTACTTTCATCCTTCTTTTGCCAGTTCCATGCTTCGCTTCCATACATAAGGGTCGGTAGAAGAACACCATTGTGCACTTTCATTCTAGCTTTTTTGGATAGGTTTTAGTTTGCGATGACAACTTTAAGTGCACCATTCGCTTTGTTGCCTGTCCCAACCCTTCTTTCAACATCCCTCTCCACTCACCCACCTCTTGTAAACATACTACCTAAATACACAATTCAATAACAATATGTTGATCAATTTTGTATACTGATGAAGGATACAAACATATAGTTAAAGATTTTTAGAAAATACATTGCTCTGTCATGTGGATCCACAACATATGTTATGGCGAATATAGAACGAAAAAAATCTCCTTCTTTGTAGTTTTTATTATATAATCAAAGTTTTTTTTTCCTGTATATAATTATGTTAAGAATAAATATTGGACATTGTTTTAAATCGTTACATTAGAATGGATAATGTATAGATTTAAATATCAGAATTTGCATACCCGAGAGATTAGGCTTGTGTAAAAGTTGAAGAGTCCGCAGTTTTACATTTAAATTTCAAATTGTTTCAAACTTTTTGTTTTATTTAAACACGTGTGTTTTATATCAGTTGCGTGTTACGTTCAGTAAATTTATAGTGAAAAAAATATTATGGAGTCTTCAAAAGAATAACAATATCTCACATTCTGGTTGATGTCGTCAACCGAAGATAGCAACGAGTGTTGAAATTGGTTGAAACTAAGAAACCAGTATAATAAAACTAAATATTTATTATGAAAGAGTTTTCAAATTGATTTAAAAAAAGAAAAATTAAAAAAATAAGGGGTTATTTGGGCAGATTTTCACGGTTGGTAGAAATATATTTTTTAGGATCTAGGGAAAATTCATATAACTCGTATTTCTGGACCGACGTTTCGGAGATCATTGCAGTGTCCATCTTCAAGGTGGTTGTAAAAGGAGAAAATAAAGAATCTCAGCCTCCATCTCAGTCTCCAATCTCCGAAACGTCGGTATAGAAAGACGAGTCACGCGGATTTTCCAAGATCTCAAAAAACATACAAAGAAATTTATACATAAATATTTGAAATATAATGTACGAAAAGATCTTTACGCATATTAGATAAACATAAGATGAAAACCATAGTTGGCAATTTTTTATTGTACCTATCAATGAACGTTCTAGACATTAACAAAAAATAAAACCAAGGTAAATGCAATAGCAATTTGGGCAGCGAATCGTCCCGCACACTAGCGGAAGTGCATAGGAAACTGCGCGATTTCCACAGAACGATGGAAAATGGACGAAACATTTTTGGCCTAAATTCAACACAGGCTTCGCCCAGGAACAATCAGTGGGTTGGAAAAACGCGGGAAACCATTCCAAAATACAGCTGCATGTGCGGTCTCGTTCCATGTTCAAATTCCAATAAAATATTTTTTCTGCAGTCACACATTCTTAATTGTTCTTCATTTTCCATGCTTAACCTTGTACTATTTCCACCTTTTGATAAGACGTATTTTGAATGCGAATCAGCATGATTTAAATATTCACTCCATTCTTGCATAGAAAAACGTACATTTGTGTTCTTGTTTAATTTGCAAATGAGCTGACTGGTTTAAAACGTAATTAAACATTTTGTTTTTATATTTATTATACTTATATATTCTTTCTAAGCCTTTATCTCTCCACTGCTGGATATAGAGCTCTTCGAAACTTTTCCACTCCTTTCACTCTTCGTCGCTCGCCTTTCTACGTCGTTGGTTCAACTCTTCTGTATTCCGACACGTTCTTTGTATACCCATGGTCTGCATTGGATTCATCTGGGTGTCCGCCTATTATTATTTTATTGAAAATTAAGATGTTAAAACTGTGGAATAACTTTATAATAACCACGGGATTGAAAGAAAAAGACAACGCTGTCTATGTTGCACTTTAATTTATTAAATATTTTTTTATAATATAAATATGTTAACCACGACATGTTTCGAAGGTGACCTCCATTCTCATATATGTAAATATTTAAACCTGGTAATGGAGCTCGCCTACGAAACATCTCGTGATTTATAATAATATTTTATTAAAAATTTAATTTAATTAAAAATATTGAAATGTGGACCTACCGACGAATTGCCCATGTTTCATGGAGGGTCCACGTTACAAATGAGGAAGTTCTCAGCAGAGTTGAAGATAATAGGCACATGTTGAACATCATAGCGGAGAGGCGCGCGAGATGGATTGGTCATGTGTTGCGACTCGAATGTTTCCTGCATGACGTATTGGAGGGAATGGTCGAGAGATCGATTAGCAGAGGACCTAGACCAGATTTGCCGAAATATGGGCTGCACCTCTCGTTGAAGAGAGTTGCCGAGGACCGAGCGGAGTGGAGGAGGAGATGCGTCGACTTGTTGCAGACCAATCTTTAGATTGAGACCGGAGAAGAAGATTAAAATATTCAATAAATTAAAATGGAACATAAATAGCGTTGTTTTCATCAATTACTCCACGATTATTATTATTTTGTCTCGCGTTGTATCTTGTCCATTACCATCTTAAAATAGCAGTACTATCCATGGTGTCAACGCTTCCAGATCCACGTCTTATTTCTTTCGACTCATGGACTCCAACATATTTTCATTCATTAATATTGAACACTTTTTTGCGTAATGGACATTGTTCATAGTCCGTGCCGTATTGACTACTTATTCTTCTTCGCTAGATTCAATCCAAGGGATTTGGTTTGCTTCAAAGGGCCTTTGGGCCTTTAAAGTGGTAATTTCCCTTTGCGCTTCACATTTATACACAACCGGTTATTTTTTGAAACCCAATCACTGTACACAATTTTTTAAATTTTGATTCTAATGACATGAGATAGGTTAGTTATTAATAGGTAGCCATTTTACTGTGTGACAATCACACTGCCATCTCCGGAAATCCGTGTCCTTCGGTGTGGCTATCATAGCTCTTGCCATTCTGCCACTACTTATAATAATAATAATAACAATAATAATCAGGCTAATTTGTATAGCGCCGTTTTTGAGAATAGCTCACCTCAAGGGCGCTTTGACAGGGTTTTTAGTCATGAGAGCTGCATGTGACACCAGCAATCAGATAACCGTTGCTTACATTTTATGGTATATTTTGAAAAGGTGGGTTTTTAGGAGAGATTTAAAGTCTGTCGGATTGTCAATGCATTTGAGGCGTGCAGGAAGCCTATTCCAGGCGGAGGGACCTGCCACTGCGAAACCCCGATCTCCCAAATTTGTCCGGGGGTTGCGCTTTGGCTCAACTAATTTGTCTATTTCCGAGGAGTTTGCTGATCGAAGCTTAGATTGCCGCAAATAAGGGCTATCAGCAACTTACTTATATACTTATACTTACACCACTTATGTGAGTGTGTTAAAAAAGTCTAATCAGAATTTTTAATTACACCGGCTAATAATTGTTAATTGTTGGCTTACTCTTGACTTTATAGAGTATCTTCTCTTCCTAACGTCAACCCATCTCTAAAGCGTTCCTGGTATTATGTTGTATTTTTATAATATTTTACCTGTACTCAATAGATACCTTAAACATTTTGCGGTTTGTAATGTCTTTTGAGTTAATAAACTGATTTGATTTGATTTGATTTTTAATATTTAAAAAAAAAATGTTCCAACACCATTGGGAATCTCCCATGTTACACTTTTGTGAAATTCATATTTTTAAGTTACGTAAATCAATCAATCAAATATTAAATGCCGGCCACGAGAGGAGTCGGAGAAATCGACGTGCGCGCATGACACGATGTATGAATGTTTTGGAAGCGTTAAAAGTATGTCAAGAAAGAACAGTGTGGAAGTTAATTATTTATGCCTACCCATTCGGAGAAACGGCGTGATAGTTAATAAGTTAAATTTGTAAATAAATATTTTTTCATATAAAAGTTTTTATTATAACATGTAGCTATGGTAAAATACTCTAAATAAATAAAAAATCTATATTTAATGATATCGGATCCTGTTCTCGTGGGATGGTTAAGTGTTAAAATGTTTGAAAAGGTTCTATCTTACTACAATCATGTTTTTGATTCCATTGAAAAATACGGCAAAACAAAAATATTCGAAGCACAAAATATTTTGAATTGTTTATAAACTAAGGGGGAAAATACGTTAAAGGAAAAAATAACAAAAACTTGAGAAACTGTTTCCAAAATTTACGTAAATATTTCTACACAATATGTTACAGATTTACATTTGAAGAAATATCGTTTGGAATTCAAGGTTTCCAAACAATGGCTTACCTATGTATTTATTCAAATTTTATGTAGTTAATATAAATATATTTAGGTGAAACATTATACAAAGTGTAAGACACGAAATATATAACGCAGCCACAGACTTATGTATACAAAATATTGATCGTCCGACGGCTATGAACCTTGTATCTACAGTTTGAAACAAAAGTTTTAGAAATTTTCTCTTGTCGATGCGTCGATGGAATAAATTGGACGCGCCGTCGCGGCGTAATTCATCCCGACATTTTGCTGGCAATTATTAACAACTAGCTGACCCGGCAACGCTTCGCTATTGCTAAATTCGAGTACATAAATAAACCCAATATATATTCAACAAATACAATTAAAGTTCAATAACAATTCGTTTATTTATTGGATTAAATGCCATGTGTATGGATGCAAAAATGTGTGTCTATATCTTTAAAACAAAGTTTCAATCCAAGCAAACTCGCTGTGAATTATAAACTTGAATACATATTACTAAGGTAATTGAAAAACTATTTTTTGAATATTTTATATGAAATTTAATAATCAAATAAACAATATTATATCACATTTGCAGAAAACATTCATTATATTAAAGAAACAAAACTCTTGATTTTGTTGTCCATGAAATTCACATCAGAGCCAATAAAGTAAGTTTCTACGATCGTGATTTCGGCACTGCGAGTCCGCTGGCGTGGAATAGTAATATAGATGATAATACTACAAAAGCCTCCCTTCCCGACTTCCACAACTGTATCCCTCGCCGCTCTGCGCCATTGACCTCCTGCCACTCGTTTAATGTCATCAGACCATCTTGCTTGTGATCTGCCAGAATTTGTGTAGCTGTTTCTCTTTCGCCACTCCAGGCCAGAAGATCTTATCACCCGTTGTCCTTGCTTTATGACCGATCCCATTCCATTTAAACATTAGTTATTTTACACGCTGCATCGGCAACTTTGGTCCGATCCTTGATTCATCAATTTTGGGCCCTGAATTAAAAAAAAAAAAATTTGAATTGCCATAAGGCGGACACCGAAGAGACGCATAAGGCAAAATTTAAATTTCCATACAATGAATGAATTACAACTGTTTTTCACTTGTTTGCTGAAGATATTCTTCATATAAAAGGCAGTTCATGCTATATGCATAATAATAATAATAATAATTAGGCTAATTTGTCAAATTAACTAACTAACTAACTAACCATCACGCCGTCTCCCCGAAAGTGTAAGCAGAGAGAATGGACTGTCACACTTTTACTGATGCGGCACTCCATCCTTCTCTTTTCGCCCCGCGGGAGGCGCGGTGTGATGGGTTGCGAACCTCATCGCCACCAATAGGCATCTCCCGCGCACACTTCGATCGTCCAACACCCACAAAATAAATCTAAAACAAATAATATAAAATACAATGATATAAAATAAAATAACAAAATAAAAATAATTTTACACAAAATGTTCTTTTTAGACGGTGCACATATTGTCTATTTAATTTATAATATGTTCCACGTATCCACTGTTTTTTAATTTAGCACATAATGTAATAACACTAACTAACTAACTAACTAACCATCACGCCATCTCCCTGAAACACATAATGTTTTTTTCGATGTTGCACATGTTGACTTGGACGATCCGGACATTTGTGTTTATTTAATTTATGTTACACGTATCCACCATTTTTTAAATTATCTGTAGTAAGGCACTTAACCAGCAAGAACTTGAAAATAATATTGAAGAAATGATTCAAATTGTCATTGGAACAAATGAAAAATTTATTTCTACACCTGTCAAAATTCTTTACAAAAACGATAAAACTAATAAAACCTTTTAATCTGATTAATTTGTCAAATTAATTAAACTAATCAGATTTTAAAGGTTGGTCATGTTAGAAGTCGGAGGAATCGACATGCGTGTATGACTCGTTGTATGAATGTGGAGGAAGCTAGAGAGGTTTGCCAGGATAGAGTAGTGTTATGGTCCATTCTCTCTGCCTACCCCTGTGGGGAAACGGCGTGATGGTTTGTTTGTTTGTTTAATTTGTATAATCGCCGTTTTCGTGAATAGCTCACCTCAAGGGCGCTTTGACATTGTTTTTAGTCATGAAAGGTGCATGTGACAACAGCGAAATCACGATCGTAGAAACTTAATTTATTGGCTCTGATGTGAATTTCATGGACAACAAAATCAAGAATTTTGTTTCTCTAAACATATGAATGTTTTGTGCAAATGTGATATAATATTGTTTATTGATATACAGACAACCGTTGTTAACATTTTATGCGATAATTTGAAAAGGTGGGTTTTTAGGTGATATTTAAAGTCTGTCGGATTGTCAATGCATCTGAGGCGTGCAGGAAGCATATTTCAGGCGGACGAACCTACTACTGTGAAAGCCCGAGCAACACAAAATTCAGATATACTCGTATAGGTGGCACGTTTGGGAATGTGCTTAATTATTGTCTATAAACTGTAAATTTAAAAACCTTACCTGAAATTAATAATGGAATTTTCATATATGAATGAAAACTACTAAAAGTAGCTTATGTGTAATGTAAAATGTAAAAATGTAATGTAAAAATTACTTTTAAGTTGATCAGATTGAAGTTTTTGGTTCGACATCATTATTAAATCATTAGGGAGTTTATTAAATTCTGTAGAGGCTATAAATTGTAAGGATTTTACACCGAATCTAGTTGAACGCAATGCTTCTTATTCTGTGAGCGCGTATCATGTTGGTGTACGTCCGTATTGAATATTGGTCGAGTATTAGAGCGCGTTGATGACTTTATTATTTGTATTATAGTTTTAGTGATCTCTAATTTTGGATGGATTTGAAATGGAATTATTTTCGTCTGAGAATATAGGGCCCTTACATGAGTGTACCACGGTAGACGGAAAATATTTCTAACAGCCCGATTTTGGATCACCTGAATCTCATTAGCTTTCTTCTTTGTAATAAAGCCCCAAATACAGGAAAGGTAAGACAGATGAGAATGTATCATGGAGTAGTAAACATAAATTGTCTATATTCTTATGTAACGAATTAAACCAATTAATCCAATTTAAACCTGTACATACCATTCCAAATTAGTTCATAAAGATAACAACATTGTCTTGTGATACGCATATATCGAAGTGTGGGATCCATCCTCTGGACATGCGAACTCCAGTATCTTCTGCGTTGTTTTCCCCATCCTCTGCACATGCGCAATCCATTATCTTCTGCGTTGTCTTCCCCATCCTCAAGCAAATGAAATAACCTGAAATCAATTTCATTATCTTTGAATATTTTAAATCTCAGCATAATGTAGAATTTAATGGTCAAAAATGGAATATTACTGGACTCTTCTAACTGAGGCAGCTAATGCTGCATATAAGGATATGTTTACCTATCACAGCATTTGTTTTCAGAGAAAAACTAAAACAGCTGAAGTAACTCATAGTGTATTTGGGTATGTGTGCTGCTGGAATTACTCAGTGGAATGGAAAATAAAGAAGAATTGCAACATGCAGATGCACCAATATGGCTCATTATCAAAATAATTTCAATCCCAATACAAAAATATCCCCATTAGACCAGTGGTCTCTCACAACCAGGCAATTATTTTATCAAAACTTAATATCTAATCCCAAAGATATAGATTTTCGCCCTGCCAGAACAATTTTACATTAAAACAACATTATTAAAATAGATTATACCAATTAACTAATTATTACACAACGAAACGTCATAACCTAAAATGACACGTAAGTAAAACGAATAAATTGATATTGTATATCATTAGAACTTTCTTATCGTTGCTGTGGTAATTTTAATATTTCCCTGACCAAAGTACGCGTATAAAGAACACCTTTATGTTTGAATTCATCAAATGTCATATTAATTGTATTTTAAATAACTAATTAAAATCATAATAATTAAATAACATTAATAAAATAGCGCAATACCATTCAAAATTCTGCCAGTTGTTTCTCGCCCGCTACTCCAGGGTGCATCTTATCATCCGTTGTCCCTGCTATATGACCGATTCCATTCCGATCTCTGATTAATTAATATTGTTTCCTAGAAATAAAAAAAATAATATTGGAATTGGCATAAGGCGGACATCGAAGAGGCGCATATGGCAAATTTTCAACTTCCATACAATTAATGAATTCCAAGTGTTCACTAAGCAGTATATTTAAAAAAAATACTCGAGGCTCTTGATCGAGCATTGCAAGAGTTGCGTGGAAATGTGTTAATATTATATGTAGGAGATTTTAGAAACTTTACCTGAACGGCAAAAATAACTATCAAAAACTATGCTAATCAATGCAGTTATGATTGTGCTAAAGAAATAACAAAAATTTTACAAAAGCATTCATTACAACCAGACTCCTTCATATAAATTGTCTATATTCTTATATATACAAAATAAACCAATTAATTCAAAATTTAAACCTGTACATATCAAAATATAAACATTGAACTTACGGAACTGATAATCGCCGTTTTCGTGAATAGCTCACCTCAAGGGCGCTTTGACAATGTTTTTAGTCATGAAAGGTGCATGTAACAACAGCGAAATCACGATCGTAGAAACTTACTTTATTGGCTCTGATGTGAATTTCATGGACAACAAAATCAAGAATTTTGTTTCTCTAAACATATGAATGTTTTGTGCAAATGTGATATAATATTGTTTATTGATATACAGACAACCGTTGTTACCATTTTATGCGATAATTTGAAAAGGTGGGTTTTTAGGTGAGAATTAAAGTCTGTCGGCTTGTCAATGCATCTGAGGCATGCAGGAAGCATATTTCAGGCAGCCCGAGCAACACAAAATTCAGATATATAGGTGGCACGTTTGGGAATGTGCTTAATTATTGTCTATAAACTGTAAATTTAAAAACTTTACCTGAAATTAATAATGGAATTTTCATATATGAATGAAAACTACTAAAAGTAGCTTATGTGTAATGTAAAAATGAGCCGGTTTTCATTCGCCACTCCAGGGTACATCTAATTCACTGATCATCCGTTGTTTGATTGATCTAATTCCATTTTAACGAAGTTATTTTGCACGCTGCATCGGTAATTTTCGTCCCATCTCTGATCCGTTACTTTATTTTCCTAGAAATAAACGGAAAAAGTCATAAGAATTGTGTCATTCATTCATATTGTAATTCATATTGTATATCATTAGAACTTTCTTACCGTTGCTGTGGTAATGTAACAATTTCCCTGACCAAAGTATGCGTATAAAGAAAACAGCAAAATAGAATAAACTGAAAATATATTTATGAATTAGAAATATAAATATTATATTATACTTACGGAAGCAAGTTTCTTCATATTCTTGTAGAGCTTCGACGTCCAATATTTTATATTTTCGCTATCATCCTTTGAAATAACCTGAACAATTTAATTATCATTGAATATTTTTAATCCCAAAAACTTCATAACCTAAAAGTACCGAAACTTCATACCTACAAAATATTACGACGTACAGAGATTGTGACAGTTCAGAGACCACGTGACCAATCGAACGGCTAGAACTCTAGAAAACGAATATCATTAAGTAATCACCGTCGAACGTAAGAGAAACGAATAAGTTTCAGCCACACGAAAAAATAAAATTTCGTTCATAACCTCAAATTGACGCGTAAAAATTATACTCGCCAAAATTAAGAAGTATTATTACCTGTCTGCATTAGTGTACATTAAAATATGGCCAATAAAATATACTGTACCAATTAAACAACCAATTATTTTAGTACGTAATAAGCAAAACGTATTAAGTATTATACATCCCAAAGTAAAACGCAATATATTGGACTGTCAGAAAGCAAAACACATTGTTGCCACTACACAAAATTACATGGAGACTGAATTCTCTCCAGACCGTGTCAAACGAATATAGACTCAAAAGATTGATACTCAGGTGATACGAACATTAAGGTCTATATTCGTTTGCACTACGAAAATTTTCAATTAATTGATTAATTTATAAAGTTAATTAGAGCTCGATTAATAACGAAAATATGCCTATGACGACCGCTAAATTCCAATTAGTCCATTCCCCAAGATACAGAAGGATCAGCTCAGGAATAACCTCAGAAATAGTCGACACACACCCGGAAGATCGCCTTTTATTTATATAGATATCAAAAGTATTAAGAAATGAATTTATGTAAGAAATGAACAATACAGGATATCATCATTCACCGATTTACGAATATTTTGTATGAAGCGCTTAATTTGCACTGTAGCATTATAAAAAAATATTTTTAAAACAACAACAACAAACCATCGTGCCGTTTTACCAGAGGTGCAGGCAGAGAAAATAAACCGCCACATTATTCTATTCTGATACACCTATCTAACTTCCTCCACATTCATAAAAGCACATCGATTCTTCAAACTTCTAATATGGCCGACCTTTAAAATTTAATCATATCAAGTTTTTCTCGGTCTCCCACGACTCCGTACTCCATTCACATCGTACACTTTCTTAAGCATTCTTTAATCATCCATGCGTTCCATATGTTCAAATCAACACAGCGATCCTTTCATAAATTTGTTCATAATACTTTATTTCGTTCTATATCCTTCCTAATATCAGCATTTGAAATTCTGTCGTACATCGTTTTATCAAGTCTCATTGGTACTCATGGTTCTTCTGTCAGGTCCATGATTCACTTCCATATTACTGGGGTTGGTACTAAAACTCCATTGTGAACAACAATTAATGGTTTCATGGATACATTTTTGTTTCCGATAATTTTGAAAAACTTTTATTTTTTATCTTCACACCACTTTATTTGTTTTATTGACCCAACCGGCTTCGCTCCCGTCGGAACATAGGGTTAAAAACATTCTAATTGATAGATTAAAAGTGTGTTCAAGTCAACATTTTGGCTGTTGTCTAAAGTGTATTTTAAAATAACAATTAAATATAACGAGGTTTTCCACTTTTTGTCACTATTTCGACAGCTCGTAAATTAGACATTTGTTAGAATACTCGACTGCGAAGAACAGAGAAAATTTGAGGCATTTTGTGTTAGCAACGGACAGCTCCACGGATCACGACCCTGAGTAACGAGAAAACGAAGAAAGAAAAGAAGGTGTATAAAAATATAAGGGATGCGATTCAGTTATAGACAGTGAAATCACGCGCATGTAAAATCGTGGTCTCAGTATTATATCTAGGTAACTGAAAATGATATATTCTGAGAAATTGGGGTTTTCAGATTTGACGTCAAATTCTGTTACTGTGAATACTATGACAAGTAATGTGATGTTGTTTATTTCTTGCATAGGAGATTAATTTTGTGTAAACCTTAAATAAGTGCCGAGAAACTACGAGTGACCCAAAGTGCCACGGAAAGAGCCATGTTAGGAAAAAGTCTAAGAGACAGAGTCAGAAACGATACGGTGAGAGAAAAAACAAAGATCACTGACATCATCCACCGGGTGGCGACTCTAAAATGGCAATGGGCAGGTCACGTAGCCAGAAACTCAGATGAAAAGTGGACAAGAAGACTGTTGACTGGGAGACCGTGGACGGCAAAGAGAAGTGCAGGGCGACCGCAACTACGGTGGAAGGATGATCTGAACAGACACGTCGGAATAACGTGGATGCAGTCTGCACAGGACAGAGTGACATGGAAACGAATGGAGGAGGCCTTTGTCCAGGAGTGGACGGGAAAAGGCTGAGAAAGAAGAAGAAACCTTAAATATGAAGGTGATTTCAGTTTCCACGTTTATGACTTATCTAATAACGAAATCGCTTAATAACTCAGTTGAGAAATAATATTTTATGAAACATATTTATAGCATTGGAAAGCCTCTTTGATGAGTAATCCCTTGATGTAACATAAATATCTTAAAACCACCTAATTTCGAGTTACATAGTTAGTTAAGTTAAAATGTTAGTTTTATAATTGTATTTTGTTATTAATAAGACACGAAGTGTAAAATCCTGTTTTTTTATGAACTTAGTTTTTACAAAATAAAAAAGGGGGGATCCTCTAAAGAAATTTAAATCATTGTATTATTTATTTAATACGCAAGAAAAAGTCTGTTTTTTAGGAGTTTTATTATATTTTATGGGAATGACATGCTTAGCCTGTCTAAGGCAAATGTGAAACGTGTCATTCACATAAAATATAATAAAACTTATATTAAACAGCCGTTTTCATACGTGTTAATTATTTAAAACGAAGTTTTACATCATTGTTGAAGAAACAATAAATATATTGTTGATATTAGTATAAAGCAGCTCAACGTTTTGTTCTAGAGAACACAAAAACACGAGGCTATATATAATTTCAATAGAATCCTATTAACACAGGTTTATGTAAACCAAATTGTTGTTTCATATGGAAAAAAGAGGTTTATTCTCGTATTTTTATTACTGTTTTTTACATACACGTATCAAATATAGAATCGTAAATTTAGAATCGAACGGAATGAGATTATTATGGAAAATGAATAAACTCCAGTCTGCATTCAATGCGGGAGCATGACTGATAAAAGGTATGCCGAAGATTTGTCGCGTAACCCAACACCTTTTAACTCCATTGCCTGAAATGTTCCAAACAGTACAAAGGAATCTCTGGTGGGAGGTCTTTAAGGGGTTATAACGCAGTCATGAGGCCGAAAAATCGCCTTTTTCGGCCACATGACTGCGTTAAAGTTTATGTTAGGATTAAGGAGGCCGAAAATTTTTTCGACCTCCTAGCATAAAAGAAAATCGAATAACATAAAAAATTATATATTGTACATACTATAGTCACTTTAAACTTAATATAAAAAATATGTATTTGTAAAAATAATGATTTTTAAAGCAGCTACAGCCGATATCTCTGGGAGCGCCTCTAAAAAAAGGCGTCTGGCGGTGAGCACGTTATCACTGGATTAGATCAGCGAAAATGAAAAAGATCGTTAATATAAGGATTTAACCTAGAATTTTATCGGAAGGAATGACAAAAATATTAATTTAAAATTAACTGATGGCTTTTCAAACAAAAGTTCAATTTTTGGCCTTAAATTGTGTAACATATTTATCGTTGTGATAAATCCTTCGGTATAGTACGAAAATCCTAATGCCTTGGCGTTGCATGGAATGGCACCAGCGTTCATGAAAAAAAAAAAAAATATTTATTTTGTATATAGAATATTTTAACTAGAGTGATGAAGGGCTTCTGTGTCCCCAAACATGTTTAGGCTAATGTGTAATTTTTAATTTTATTTGTATTTAAAAATAAAGTGTTGTGTTACAAAGAAAAAAATATTGTTCAATTATGAAAGTAATGGTGAATACGAAGGTTGTCTGTAAAATAAGTTTCCCTGTTTGCCACGGACGTGCGGATCGCTGTTACGTGCGATCCGGCAACACTGGATCGTAGCTTGGTCTTTCCCCTCCACATCCCCACCCAGCCGAACTCGCTGCGACGCTCAGTGTCGGTTGGGCACGACGTTTAGCGACGCTCAGACTCGGATAAAAGTATTACATTGTTTAATAATTTCCGTCCGAATCAACAAGAAATATATTATACTATATTATAGTGTTAACGCTTTACATTTAAAAGTTATTACGACAAAAGCGCCTAGAATGTGCAGTAAATCAAGCTAGGCATGAATAAGTCATAGATTAGCAGTTGTGTGGTAGTCGCATTACCCGCGCCGGCTGTATTAGTCCGCCCGGTGTATTAGCGCCTGTGCACCGCGAATTAGCTTTTGATTTCAGTGTCACAAGTTAGCTGAAGGCAAAGAGGAGAGGCCAGAGCCGTCCCCTGGCGGTCAGCGGCGCCCGGACCTCCCGAGCGGCCTCCCGAGCAGCCTCCCAGGCGGCCGACCTAATAATTGCATGCACTTTGTTGCGCCTGAACTTACTTGGGAATAAAACCAAGTTTCGCACATAAGCGGCGGTGTGCACTGTGCATATTACAGTGCCCGCCTTCATTTAGGCATTATTAATGACTTGGTAGTTCGCAATTATAATCACTTTCAAAATTCCGCTTAGCATTTTATTTCCATATTGCCAGACTGGTAGATCAAATATGAACCAGATCGGTAGTAGAAAGGAGACCAATGTTCCCCCTGATTTTCCGAAGGTTATCAAATCAAATCAAATCAGTTAATTAACTCAAAAGACATGACAAACAGGAAAATATTTAAGGCATCTATTGAGTACAGATAAAATATTATACACATACAACATAATACCAGGAACGACATTAGAAAACATTAGAAAAACAAGATACTTTCTAAAGTCAAGAGTATTTGTCCCCTGAACGTACTTTCACTAATATGAAAGACGTCGATCTCCGAGGAGACCGCGTTCAGCAGACTAATTGCTCTTCCCACCGGTGTCACCATATCGACGATCTATTGTACAAGAGAAGAATCTCTTACTTAGTTTCTTGTTCCGTGTCATCCCGATATCTCTATCGTGGCAGCATGTACAATACTTTCATATCACTCACAAAATCAACCAAGGTAGATGATGTTTTAAGAGCTCTTTTGATTGCTTCGATTTTAAGAAAAAAATTCCAATTAATGAGCCCTCTTAAATTGAATGTCCGACGAAAATGGCTGTATTAAAATTATCGCCATTTCTCGATCAACTGACTCTTTTTGAAACAGCGATTTGAAAAACACCTTAAATAAATAACTTTTTCATTAAATAGCCGGTGTCTTCCAATGCTAGACATGGGCCTCCCCCTTACTCACTAGATGCCTTAAACATTTATGCTGTTTTTAACGTCTTTTGAATAAATAAACTGATTTAATATAATAAATAATAACGAGTTTAGCACATTTAAATTATTCGAAATGACAATATGTTGAACGAATTAATATTTTTTTTCTACTGTCAATTTTACTTTTTTCATCATGTTTCCAAGATACCTTCATCATTATGAGAACGATATAAACGTGTTTTTATGGGATACCTAAAAAACATTTTAAAAAAATCAAGTAACATGGCAATAATTATTTTATAAATGTATTTTCATATAAGGCGTAACCTATCTAGCCGTAAAAAAGAATCGATCTAATTGTTTATTGGTTTTTTATTTATATATTCTTGAACAATGATGTAAAAATTCATATTAAATAATTAATACTATTTAAAAGCAAAATGAAACATGTCATTCCTATAGAAATATAAAACTTCGAGAAAACGGACATTTTCATTCGTATTAATTGAAGGGTTGGTGCGGGTAACAAAGTGGATGGAGCTCTAAAAATAGTTAATGGAAACAAGAATTTATCAATCAGAATTTATCAATCAGAATTTATCAATCAGAATTTATCAGAATTTATCAAGCGAAAACGGCCGTTCACAATAAAGTTCTGGTCCCAACTATAATGTATGGAAGCGAAGCATGGAACTGGCAGAAGAAGAATGAGAGCAGAATAAATGCGGTAGAGATGAGCTCCCTAAGACGTGTGTGTGCTAGAACGTAATACGACAGAATCTCAAATGCTGATATAAGAAAGGAATGTAGAGCGGAATAAAGTATTATGAACAAAATTATGAAAGGATCGCTGCGTTGGTTCGGACATATGGAACGCATGGATGGAGAAATAATGGTTAAGAAAGTATACGTTAATGATGTAAATGGGGTACGGAATCGAGGCAGACCGAAGAAAACATGGGATGACCAAATTAATCAAATTTGAAAGGTTGGTCATGTTAGAAGTCGGAGGAATCGACGGGCGTGTATGACTCATTGTATAAATGTGGAGGAAGCTAGAGAGTTTTGCCAGGATAGAGTAGTGAGCCGGTCCATTTTCTCTGCCTACCCCTGCGGAGAAACGGCGTGATGGTTTGTATGTATGTATGTATAATTCATAGTGCTAAGTGGTTTAAACGCAAATCGCAGTGGTTTAAACGTATGTCATATATTACGGGTGGTATATTTAGGGTGACGTTTGAACTTCACTATATTATTCAATAACTATGCACCTTTGCGCAGTTATTGGTCTTTATTTTTAACACCAATTAGAATCAATTAAAGTTGATTCAACATATCAAAGTTTTTTTTTATAATGTGTATAAAATATAAGCGTCTAGTTTAGTTTTTAATTGTTTTTTTTAACAAATGATGTAAAACTCCATATTAAATAATTAATACGAATGAAAAAACTTATGTTATTCTAGAAGTTTTGTTATATTTTTTGGGGGATGACATGTTTCGCCCTTCTAAGGCATTGTCAAATGGTTTTGACAATGCCAATGCAAAACATTTGACAATGCCTTAGAAGGGCGAAACATGTTATCCCCCAAAAAATATAACAAAACTTCTAGAATAACATAAGTTTTTTCATTCGTATTAATTATTGTCTAGTTTAGTATTTGTTTAACGCTGTCAAAAGCTAACCAATCATATTATTAAATAAAAATTGTCTAAATGATAGTCTACAGAAAGAAATTAAATTGTGTCCAGTTAAACACCCTCCCCCCTATCCCGAACAGCACCTGAATGTCCCCTAGAATACTCACACAAGAGTATGTACTTTATATAATAAAGTTGCCATTTTTCAAAGTGGGTTGCGGTGGAGATACCGGGGCCCATGCAGATAGCGGACCGCATAGACGGGATGCTGCGAATCGGAAATTCGTGCATTCATAACGTGATGTATTTTATATAACACAAATATACAATGGAACAAAAAATACTGAATATTCGAATAGTATCCGAAATATTCCTGGTTTGAATTTTTGAAACGAAAACAAAATTTATAATTAGAACTATCGTTCCATTTGAATGTGTGTATTTGATTGATGTAGTCGTTTATCTTATTATTTTCCTTTTAAACTTTTGCTCTGTTGGCCTCTCTTGGGAAGTTGACTCCTAGCTATCCCTCCATCTCTGTAGCGATCTTCCGGGGAGACAGTAGCTTATAAGAATCGGATGCATCAGAACGTGAGGAATTCTGGAGGGATCCATTCTCTAAATGTACGCATTTCAGTGTCAGCTGCGTTATCTGCTCCATCAAACAATATATTCTATCTTACAGGTTTCCCGGATAGCCGTGTTCCTCTCCCTATCTAAGAGCTCCCTTTTTGTCCGCTACCGCGAGTCCGCTTCTCTGCCACCAGCATCTAAGCCTTCGTTCTTACGCTATCCCCTACGTTTTCAATGCCAATATAGACCGTATACGAGCAATATAGACCGTACGCTTACGCTGATACGCGCATTACACGTATGTCATATTCATATTGAAAGGTGATGTTAATATAAAGAAAAATAAATTTGGGAAATAAAAAAGAGTTTATTATTCAAATCAAATCAGTTTATTATCTCAAAAGGCATTACAATCAGCAAAATGTTTAAGGCATCTATTGAGTATAGGTAAAATATTTAAAAAAATACAACATAATACCAAGAACGCATTAGAGATGGTTCGACATTAGGAAGACAAGATACTTTCTAGAGTCAAGAGTATTTGTCCCCTGAACGTACCTTCACTAATAATAAAGACGTCGATCTCCGAGGAGACTGCGTTCAGCAGACTAATTGCTCTTCCCACCGGTGTCACCAGAGGCAGTTCGGTTCTGGTGGCCAGTAGGTAAAACAATCCCAAAACCCTCTAGCACGGCCGAGCTCTCGAAATATCCCCAGATTAATTTTAAGAAATGGGTAATGAGATGCCCATCTCTTCGAAGCTGTAAAGAATTGGTTCAGAGCATTCCCGAAAGAAATGCCGTGGGATAGAGCCACGGCATTTCACTACCATACTTCCTTATGTAAGATCATCATCAGAATTTTTTGTGAAACCTCTCCAGCATACCTGAATATCTCGCCTCGTGAGGACTCCATATCACAGAACCACTTTCGAGTCTGCTCCAAACCAACGCGTTGAATAAGACTCTGAGCACATTGGGATCTATGAAAGCTCTTCCGGTCCGGACGATGATGCTCAACATCCTCAGTGCAATGTCACAAATCCTCTCGATATGTGCATGAAAAGTCAGCCTACTCTCATAGATGATCCCAAGATCCTTCATCGTAGATACATGTGTGTAAGTTTAACTAGTTACTGTAAGTATATATAGATACGAGTATATCAGTTAAAATAAATTATTTGATCTGGATTTCACTTAGCTTTAAGTCTACGATAATATTAATATGACATAAAACATGTGTTGTGCTCATGAGTTATATTCCTAAGAACTAATTATTAATTCATATGAATGAAAACATCTATTCATAGAAGTATTAATAAGTAACAACTTATAAGAAGTATTAAATAATTTATTTTATGGGAATGACATGTTTCACCTTTATTCTTCTTCTTCTTCAAGTGCCCTGTCGGGTCCCCCCAACGTTGGCGATCACCTCGGCGAACCTGTCCCTGTCTTGCGACGCTCGGAACAGCTCCTCCACACTTCGGATGCCGGTCCACTCCCTCACGTTTCGCAGCCAGGACATTTGTCTCCTTCCGGGCCCTCGGCGTTCCTCAATTTTCCCCTCCAAAATCAGTTGGATAAGGTGGTACTTTTCCCCACGCAGTATATGACCCAGATGAGAGATCTTTCGAACCTTGATAGTTGATAACAGTTCCCTGTCAACTCTAGCTCGCCTCAGGACTTCGGTATTGGTAATCATGTCTGTCCAGGGAACTCTGAGCATTCGGCGATGGAGCCACATTTTAAATGCTTCCAGTCGGTTTATTGAGTTAACTTTCAAGGTCCACGTTTCACATCCGTACAATAAAACAGACCACACATAGCATTTGATCATTCTCTGGCGGAGTTTCAAGTTTACGTTTATTAACATTAGTAAATGTCAATGCAATACACGACATTCTCATAAAATAAAATATAATTTCTTCAATTGTGTTAATTAATTCATATGGAGTTTTACATCATAATTCAAGAAACAATAAATATCTTTATTTATGTCAACTGTTCGTGATGTTCTAAATAAAATATAACAAATTTAATTAGAAATTAAACAAAAAACGTAAATAAGACACTTAATTTGAACATAAAAAAGAGGCACATTAGGGCAGTCAGATATCCTAATGTGCCCCATCAAGAAACAATAAATTAATAAAATTGTGATGAAAACATCGTTTTCAGTATGTATAATTTAAATTGAAATAAATGAATAAGAGATTATAGATATGTAACACACCAGAAGAGTATTTGCATCCGCCCACATTGTTGGCAAATGAGATTGCCGTTTTAGATCACAACATAAATGTTTTGACAGCTGTAGTAATTACGACCTGTTAGGTAAATACGCAGAAAGGCTTCCTTTAAAATATTCACAAAGCAATGCTCGCTCACGGAGCGGCTGTCCAAACAGAACACGTAGTATATATATATTAATTTGAATCACAATCGATCAGTCTTGAATCAATATTTCCCGGCCATTGTGAGCGCGGAAAGATAATGAGGCCCCGGCAGTCGGGTCAAGTGGACACAGATGACGATCAGATATCAAATAATGAGGGACAAGTACGAGCCGATCAGCGGTGTACGGTTTCACGCGCCCCGCCCGGCGGCGCCGCGTCGCCGTCGCCGTATGGGCTCCCGCGCGATGCAGGACCGAGGGAAAACTGCACGCAGGGTAACCTAAATGTCCATACACACTGGACAGTGACCTAACCTAACCTAACCTAAACTAAATGTCCATACACACTGGACAGTGACCGCAACGCCACCGTAACGTCACCGTCGTAGCCTTGAATCTCACTTACTCCTTTTCTCAAATCGAGAAAGTTGATAAGTTTCAGTTTTACGTCTGCGTGTCTCTGACAAGTACGAGGGAAAACTGCACGCAGAGTAACCTAAATGTCCATACACACTGAACAGTGACCTAACCTAATCTAATCTAACCTAAATGTCCATACACACTGGACAGTGACCGCAACGCCACCGTAACTTCACCGTCGTAGCCTTGAATCTTACTTACTCCTTATATCAAATGCTATAATAAAATCGCCACCGAGAGAGTTGATAAGTTTCAGTTTTACGTCTGCGTGTCTCTTATCAACTATCCCAACGACGATTTTATTATAGCATTTGAAATAACGAGTCAGTGAGATTCAAAGCTGCGTCGGTGACGTTACGGTGCCGTTAAGGTCACTGTCCAGTATAAATGGATCTTTAGACGAATGTGTTAATCGTGACACGATGTATAAATATAGAAAAATGGAGGGAAGTATGTCAGATGGCAGTGCATTATTTATGTCTACCCCTTTGAAAGGACGGCGGGATGGTTAGTTAGTTAGCTTGTTATATCTTCTTGTTCTTCCCGCTGTATATTCCTGCGGTGTATATTTTATCTTTTATGAAATGTTCATTTATTATATATTATGCTTATTTATTTATTCAATAAAGTACAGCGGAGCATAGAAGTGAAATTGAGTAGATTAAATGTGGTCTGGCACCCCCTTGTTGTTGCCGTATTTAAATGTAAGTCCCGGATGGACCGGGGACAGGCCCAGGGAGTGTACGAGCGAGGCTGATAAAAGGGCGCCGCTACGCCCTATAACAGCCTCGGGTATGTGGCGGGAACTTCTATGTTCCTATTAACTAAAAATTTACCTTTTCTTGATTTTATTTATCACGCATTCATTCCTTCTTAAGTCTTCAACCAGTGCGTTTTGCCAGTCATGACGTACGGAGCTGAGACGTGGACATTGACAAAAGGTCTAGTCTACAGATTCAAGGTTGCCCAGCGCGCCATGGAGAGAGCCATGCTTAGAATAACCTTGAGGGACAGATTTAGAAACAAATTTATTCGACAAAAAACCAAGGTGACTGAGGTGGCTCTACGGATAGGCGGACTGAAGTGGCGGTGGGCTGGCCATATCTGTCGGAGAACCGACAACCGACGGGGAAGAAGGGTTCTGGAGTGGAGACCGCGTACAGGATTCCGTAGAGTTAGACGTCCCCCTGCCCGCTGGACCGACGATCTGAAGAGGATTGCTGGACATGGATGGATGGGAGCGGCAATGGATAGGGGGCGGTGGCGGGCTTTGGGAGAGGCCTACATCCAGCAGTGGATGACAGACGGCTGATGATGATGATTCATTCCTTTCTTACTTCATCATTTGATATTCTATCATACATTGTTTTTTCCGCACATCCTTCTTAGTGACCTCATTTCTACGGCATTTATCCAGCTTTCATCTTTCTTCTGTCAACTCCAAGCTTCATTTCCATACATAAGGGTCGAAACTAGAACTCCATTGTGCACTGCCATCTTTGCTTCATTCGATATATTTCTATTTGCGATAATGACTTTGAGTGCACCATTTATTTTATTAAGTGTTTAAAATATTGATTATTAATACGCTTATAATTCAAGATCAAGAAAAGTCGTGAAGTCGGCAGTAGTATATTTCTAGGCTTCAATTGGGTGAAAAACTATAAAGAGACTGTTTTGCACAGCTGTATCCAGATAATCTTTCCCGCCCCCGTGGCGTCGGGGGGACCCTAAAGGACGCGAGAAAAAACCAGCTGTTGCTCGGGTATCGTAGATTTCTATGTCATCGACCTTTCTCTCTTACCCACTTGATATTGACGAATTATATAATTCCACGCGAGTGGCGTCATTTTTACAAGCAGTGGAACAATGAAGGATTTTTTTATCGTATTAACCCTTTATTGCATACTGATGGAAATTAACATCATACCATCTAAAAGAGAAAAATGTACAAAAAAATTTATAGTATCGATTTTGTTTATGTCTGGCAACTTTTTAAAAGACTCTTGAGTGAAACTAAACGTATTCAATTGAAAAATAAATAAATAAAATCATTAGTTACGTGTCATTCAAAATTTGTTTTCCGAAGTTTGTTTGTATTTACGATTTGCTGTCTGGAAATATCAATTTTTTTAGAATATTTGTGCAATGAAACCATTGAAAAAAATTAAATGAAAAGAAAAGAGGTTAGTGTTGTGAAGACTTTCAAAATTTGTTACAAAAACATAAATCTTTTTGCTTAAATTATCGTCACTACGGTATGCAGTTGCATGATGATGGAAATTTCCATCATACTGCTTTTTTAAAAAAAAAATACATTTATGGGAATTTTTTTGTTGATATTTTATCCATAATACAGAGCTGTAACTATGTAGACATATTTTTTTTCAATCAGAAAAGAAAAATCATGCAACTAAGGGTTAAGTAGCGACAAGTCAATGAAGTTTTTCATCGTAAACAGGGTCACGTGTATTGGGTAGGTGAAACGTTACGGATGAAACAAGCTTTTTTCACGATGTTTTTCTTAAGAAGTCTTCTTCTTCTTCTTTTTCTTCTCCTTATAGACCTTTGGTCTGTTCCTGAAATCATGCTGGCCTTTCTTGGGAGGTTGACTCCCAATAATCTCTCCATCTCTTCGGCGGTCTTCTGGGGAGACGGCAGCCGGCAGGAATCTGATGCGCCACAGCGTGTAGGATTCTGGTGGGATCCATCCTCTGCACGTGTCTTTAGAAGTCAAATGATTTTATTAATTTTGAGAACGCTGGTGCCTTTTCACTAGCATTTCTTACCTGACAACTGACGACAATAAATTTCAATCTTTCGAATGAATTCAAACAAGTAATTCAGAAAAGAGACATATTAATATCTGGCTAAACACTACGCGATAGAATTAGGAACTCAAGAATAAGTTAAGAAGTCACGTAAGAAGAATGAAAACATCAAGACTCCGTCTAATTGTGTTGCATGGCTAACACCAAGGTAAACGTCACCCAGACATAAAATAAATGGATCGACAATTAGGAGTCGACAATTTGGCGGGCACGCAAGAATTGTAACATCCCTTAATGGTTATCGATAGTCAAAGTAAGAGGCGCTGTAGTCAGCCAGTTCCGATAAAAAGTCTCAAACCTTTCAATACAGCCCGTATAATATAAAAAAAATCCTACTATTTTCAACACCACAAAAGCGCAAGGGATAGAGCGTTTCCCCAATTTGCTTGAGTTCGTTTCCCGTCTTTGGCGTTTTTAGGGTGAATTAGACGAGGGATCTACCCCAGGAAAATGTCAGGAAAATAACAGTGTGGCGTTCCATTATTTATGCCTACGCCTTCAGGATGATGGCATGAAGGTTTGTTAGTTAGCAAGTATGGAAAAGTTTGAGAGCTTTACAGAATTTGCTGGCTAGTGCGCTTTTTTTATTTTGACTATCGATGACCTGTAAGGAATTCTGCTACCGTATATAGTTCCATCCCTACACCATATTCTGGCCTCGTTCTATTTGGAATACATATATTTTGTAGGTATTTAAAAAACATACACATTATTATTTTTTTTAATATTTGTCATCACTTTGTGTTGTGGAACTCGAACATTTTTTTAAAACATTGTATTTTCATGTGTTTTTCATTGCATTTTCACGGATGAATGAATGATAAATAACATGCTGTATATGTACATGACATAAACGGAACTAGAAATAGAGGAAAACCGTGGGAAACGTGGCACGATCAAATCTAACAAAAAAATAAACATCGACTACACGTGGAGTCAGATAAATCGACATGTCGCAAACCGAGAATGCCAGAAAAGAACAGTGTGGCTTCCCATTTTATCTGGTAAGCTTTTGTTATTTTTCTTCTTCCGCATCCTATTCCCGTCCACTCCTGGACAAAGGGCTCATCCATTCGCTTCCATGTCACTCTGTCTTGTGCAGACTGCATTAAGGCTATTCCGACGTGTCTGTTCAGATCGTCCTTCCACCGTAGTTGCGGTTGCCCTGCACTTCTCTTTGCCATCTACGGTCTCCAAGTCTTCTGGCTACGTGACCTGCCCATTGCCATTTTAGAGTCGCTACCCGGTGGATGATGTTAATGACCTTTGTTTTTTCTGTTCACCGTATCGTTTCTGACTCTGTCTCTTAGACTAACTTCTAACATGGCTCTTTCCATGGCTCTTTGGGTCACCCGTAGTTTCTCGGCACTTTGTTTTTACAATGTTACAGTTTCAAGGCCATAAGTACCAATTGGCAGAACGAAATAGAAGAAAAAATAGTTTTTGTACCGCTTTGTTATTAATTATTATATTTGAAAGTACAATGTTTTCAATTGTGTATAGCGACTCAATTACTTAGCGACTTAATTGGCTTAGCGACTGGCAAAAAAATGATGAAAGTAGAATAAATGCAGTAGAAATGAGATCTCTTAGACGAATGTGTGGATACTCTGTGTGTCGAATGAAAATATAAGAAGTGAATGCGGTGCGAATGATGGTGTCATGAACAAAATAATGAAAGGATCATTAAGATGGTTTGGACATATGGAAAGAATGAATGAAGAAAGAATGCTAAAAAAAATATATGTTAATGATGTAAATGGAACCAGAAATAGAGGAAGACCGAGGAAAACGGTCTTCCTCTATTTCTGGTACGATCAAATAAATCAAATATTGAATGTCGGCCATGTGAGGAGTCAGAGAAATCGACGCGCGTGCATGACACGATGTATGAATGTTGAGGAAGCGAGAGAAATATGTCAGGAAAGAAAAGTGTGGCAGTCCATTCTTTCTGCCTACCCCTTCGGGGAGACGGCGTGATGGTTACTTAGTTAGTTATGTTTTCAATTGTTTTATTTCGTTCATTTTCATTTTATAAAATTTAAATGGCCCCTGATCAGAATAATTACACAAAAGAATGTGCTTAATTGAATGTGACCCACCGTTGAAATATTAATTTACTGTATTAAGCGTGCTTGTTGAGTTAATACGCACGATGTTTCCAAGTACCTACCGGCGGTGCTCGCATATGTTAGTACTCGCATGTGAAACAAGCGCAGTACTCGTAGGCGGAATAACATACCGCCATGCGAGTGAATTACGTGAGAATTACGACATTCTGTCATTTAAAATTCGAATGAACAATTTAAATATATAATATTCCATCTTTAAATGCTTCAAGTTATTTATTCCTCAAATGATTTCAGCTACGTATATTAAATACGTATTTCCCTCCACTTACATTTTAGTAATGTTTAGTTACGTATAAATACGTACTTCCCTCCACTTACAGTTTAGTAGTATGAAAGAGCTGAAAGGATTGGATGTAGGTGCCAAAATGAGCGGAGTGTCAGTAAGCTGTTTCTTGTATGCGGATGACGCTGTCCTACTTGCAGACAACGAGCATGAACTACAAGTCCTGGTGAATTGTATGTATGAGGTATGCATGTGAAATGATCTGATGATGAATGTTAATAAGTCCGAGGCAATGATTTTTGAAAAGGAAGAAACCATGACAGTCTGTAACATTAGCGTGAATGGTGAAAATTTGGAGCAAGTAGATGAGTTCGTGTATTTAGGTAGTATGTTTACAAATGATGGGCGAGTGGAGAAGGATATTAAAAGAAAGGTTGGGGCAGGTAACAAAGCGAATGGTGCACTTATCGCAAACAAAAATCTATCCAAATGAGCTTAAATGGCAATGCACAATGGCAGTGTTCTTCTACCAACCCTTATGTATGGAAGCGAAGCATGGAACTGGCAGAAGAAGAATGAAAGTAGAATAAATTTAGTAGAAATGAGATCTCTTAGACGAATGTGAGGATACTCTGTGTATGATATAGTGTCGAATGAAAATATAAGAAGTGAATTCGATGCGAGAACAAAATAATGAAAGGATCATTAAGATGGTTCGGACACATGGAAAGAAAGAATGATAAAAAAATATATGTACGCTTTTATAATGCATTATCAAATGTGATGTCTTAGACATGCCTTAGAAATGCCTTACCCAAGCGAAACATGTCATTCACATAAATTATTATAATACTTCTAGAAGACAGATGTTTTATTAATTATTTATTATGAAGTTTCACACCATTGTTCATGAAACAATAAAAACGTAATTTAGCTTTATTGGGTGGTGGTCTAGGCGATAGAATGATTGGCTCCTGATCCAGGGGACATGGGTTCAAGCCTGGACACGACTATATTCCTTCTTCATAATAATGAGCTATTTTCTGCTCACATTGAAGATTGTAAAAATTAATTCTAGTATATTTGATTTAAATCCTTGGTATTAATTAGTCTTTCTTTTAAAAAAAAAAATATATATAATTAAATATCATTTATAAGGACACACTGTTTGGCGACGCACGCAAGGCGAAACAAAGTTGTAACTTGTGAGTATATATTTTTTTTAAATGTTTACATATATAGTTTTTTAAATCTCTGTTAAACCGATAAAACAGTCACGTTTTCATTATAATTTATAATGGAGCTTTAAAAAATAAAAATCACAACCATTGATTTACAAACATTTACTAGAAGGCGGCCACATTCGAAGTCGAAATAATCGACGTGTGTGCATGGTACGATGTATGAATGTAGAGGAATCCCAAAGGGTATGCTAGGACAGCATTGTGGCGATCCATCCTCTCTGCCTACCCCTCCGGGGAGATGGCGTGATGGTTAGTTAGTTAGTTAGTTTTTTTGATTAATTAAATGAATCGTTTTTATTTGTATTATTAATCATTTCATATTGTGTAGAGTATTGTTAAGGAATAAATAAACAATAATTGACATTTAAATATTAAACAGTGATCTACACATTTACTGTAGGCCGAACGCAACATCAGATGAGATTTGTGATGTCAGGAGCTCCACTAAAGAACACCAAGGAGTTTGTCTACCTTGAGAGTAAAATAACATGGGACGGTCGGTCTAAGAGCGAGGTCGACAGCCGTATACATCAGGCTAGGCTTGCATTTAATAAAAGGTCGAAAATAATAGAATCAAATAATATAGACCTAAAACTGAGAATACTCCTCATCAAGACCTATGTATGGAGTATCTTGATGTACGGCTGCGAGACATGGTGCCTATCCGAAAGAGATAAGCGGAGACAAGAGGCTTTTGAGATGTGGTCCTATAGAAGACTATTAGGAATTTCCTGGAGAGCCCACATCACGAATGAGGAAGTTCTTCAAGGAATCGAAGGAGGAAGGCACCTGCTCAGGACCTTGTCCAAAAGGCGTGCAAGATGGATTGGCCATGTAATAAGTCAAGAAGGTCTCTTGCATGCAATAATGGAGGGTATGACCGAGGGGACAAACTCTAGGGGACGCCCACGCCGAGAGTACCTGGAGGACCTGTTGGTGGACGTGCGCTGCTCATCATATGCAGATTTCAAAAGAGCCGCACAACACAGAGAAGAATGGAAGAGAAGAATAGAAGAAATTGTTGCAAACCAATCCCAGGATTGAAACTTTCTAACTAACTAACACATTTACATGAAAAAGGTTAAAAATTTGTAAAACTTTATTTAGAATTATTTTAAACGTATATTCAGGTAACTCTTTTTCCGTGGCAACTAGGCGAACGAAACCTGTAAATGTGTAATCTGTTACAAGTAATCTGAGCCGACACAATGTAATCACAAATAAATCAATTGTTTTAGATATAACGAACAGTCCCGGTATTGTTTGCGTTCCTTCACAATTTATTGTTTCTGCGCTCCATTGTCAGGACGTGAAATATTAACGAGCGAAAATATTATAATATAAATGTGAGCTCTACCCGATCCGAAATTTCCTCATTAAATGTAATTGTTTGAATATGAATATGAGTCACGGTATTTAAATAACGGCGGTGACAAAGGCGAGTTTGGATGGAAACATTTTTGTCTATTGTCACATTATGTTTCACATGGAATGATTTGACTTATGAAAATGGCTTATTATTGTGTCGCCTATAAGTTTAATCTATCATTTTATTAAAACATAAATTTCGTAAAAAAATTATAAAATAAGGATTAGTAATATCTAAAAATAAATAGACCATAGAAAACATGGCATGATCAAATTAATAAAATATAAAATGTCGGCTACGTGAAGAGTCGGAGAAATGCGGACGTGCGTGCATGACATGATGTATGAATGTAAAGGGAGCGAGAGAATGCCAGGAAAGAACAGTGTGGCTGTCAATTATTTCTGCCTACCTCTCCGGAAGACGTCTTGATGGTTAGTTTTTTTTTAATAATAGGCAAACGAAATTTTTATATGCCGTTTTCTTGAAGTAATCACCAGTTTACCAATTAATGCGTATTTTGAATCTAAAATGAACGCCATTTCTGATATTCACGATCGGTTAGAAGATAATGTGTTATTAAAAACATATATTAACGTATAATTTTAATTTGGGTATGAAAGGTGAAAATTTGGTGTTCAGTTAGACGTGAAATCTGTCGGACCTTTTAGGCACCTTAGGTATAAAGAGAAATTTTTCAATCTGATGGGTCAGCTACTGCAGTCATGATGTTAGATGTCAGTCCTCTCTGTCTACCCCTGGGGAAAGGGTGTGGTAGTTTTTGTCTTAACGTCAATTACAATAACAAATGCAGTTTTATTGTTCCAATAAATTTGATACCGTGAATTTTTTATTTATTAAAATTCTAAATACGGTTTTGTATTTATTTTTCTATTTACACATGTTTCAATGATACAATATTATGTCTTCGTAATCGGGGTACGACATGTCGAATTAAATAATCTCACAAACGAAATAGTTTGGTTTTAAAGAATACAAAATTGTAGAATTCTTCAGTTTAACGCTGAAATTTTATAAAAAAAATATCAGTACTACCACAGATAAGTGAAAATTTATTGGGTTCTTGAATATATTTCAATTGTCAATAACTGCCGAAGGGGACAACAAACACGGACATACACAAGATTCCTAGTTTTAATCAATTTTATTATTACTGCCATATAACTATATAATCAGACGGGGGAGTAAGGAGGATCCTTTTGACTCTCCGAGCGGTGCATGTCCATCACCATGGTGATGTCAATGCTACGCTGGAGGAATGATCTGATCCCAAGTACCTATCCACACCTCCTCGACTTTGGTCTCCCCTGGAAACTATGCGAAATGTTAGAGATCGAGTGTGAATAACCTCGGTGGATAATATTGATGCATAGGATTGACGTGGAAGGAAACCTCGCCAACCCGTTTGGCAAGCGTAGCGTTGTAATGCCAACCACCCCCCGTATGGCATGGCATACATGGAGAAGTATGAGGGAGGCCTATGTCCAGCAGTGGATGACAACGGCTGTTAAAGAAGAATCAGACAGGATCGGTGAATTTATTGTCTCTCGTAAGTATTAAGTATATTCGCATTACATGGTTATCTAAAAACATATCGTAAAATTCATTTCATAAAACATTCATTCATAGATGCCTTTGATCGGTGAAATGAAGTGATACAGGAGAATGTTAGGAATTACTTGGAAAGACCACATCACAAATGACGAAGTTCTCAATAGAATCGAAGGGAACCAACTTATTAAAAACATTTCAGAGAAGTGAGCTCAATGGATTCTTTTTTTGACTGTACAGTGTGGGACACAATTGAAGATTTCAAGTAAATTTAAAGTGGCCTAGATTCTCTTGTGGTTTAATCTCAATACCTTTAATAATTAGTCCCGCATGGATGGGGGAAAGCCCTAAGGAGTGAAGCTGACGAAAGTTTCCGCGGCGTCCTATACCATAAAAGCTTTAGACGTGCAGTGGGCCACTAGTAATGGTCCATCCTTTAAGCACCCAAAGGAGCTTTTAGATGTTTATTTAAATTAATCTTGTAAAGAATTACGATGGAAATATAAATAGAAATGACAAAGGTTCTAAGCCGACAAAACATAAAACAAAGAAAAGGTGTATTATTAAAATACATATTTCATATACCACGGGTGGCATATATTACTTAATTTTAATAGTTTCCACATTTTCCACAGTTATTGACATTTATTTTTAACACCAATTTGGATCAAAAACTATTTTTGACGTTTTTTGATACATGTGTAATGTTCACAACATTATAATGTTGTAAACACATTTGTAATGTCTAGCCTTAAATTAAAACATACATTTCAGAAATGGATTAAAACGTGTTTTAATGCATAAAAAAATCGCCTTTATCAAATTTCATAACGGTAACGCTTTATGTTTATAAATAATTAAAAATTGAATTTATAATATCTGTATATTTTCGAGATGAAGAATCTCATTGACGATGGAACCAGCAGATGGACAGAAAGAATGGTTACTCGAGTAATTACTTCACTCTCCAAAGCTAGCATCGAATGTGCAACTTTTTGTTTCGTGTTTTCCTATTGTCCACACAATAATAATTTGATTTAAATGACCTCGTCATAGCTCGTAAAATAATTACGTTTGCCCACGGTAAAAATAATAATGAAGTACTTGGTTTAGAGAATAATACTGGCCTCACGAACCATGATTCACATATAAAAACCCACCTACGTCCAATTAGTTGCCGGTTGACTTGGCAAATTATAACAAATGATTTAAATTAAGAATATACTAATTGTATTTGTTCATTTGTGTATGTAGATGTTACGTGGAATACAAATGGACCGTAGGAATGGGTACACTGAATTGTGCTTGGTCATACCGATGCATTCAATATTGTTCCTATGTATAGCAGTGTCACTTGGTTTCTTTCGATCGACGTTTCAAATATCCTTGTACCCCATATTCATTAATAATATATAATGATATCCGTCGCCAAAACAAAATGTCTAACAATATCCATACAGCCTCTCAGATGCACATTGGTTGTAGACTATAAACCCATAGAACAGGTTATGAAGTTCAGATATCTGGGTGTGGAGATATCTAGTTGCAGCGATCTATATAATGAAGTTAAAAAACAGACTAATAAAGCTGCAGTTATCTCCAGATGTCTAAGGGACACTGTCTAGGACAATTAGCATACGCTAGTGGAAAGCAAAGTAAGAATTTATAAAACATGCATCAGGCCCATAATGACCTACGGAATCGAAGCAAGGGCAAACACTGTCAGAACAAACATTTCTTAAGAGTTGCAGAAATGAGAACATTGAGACCGATTGTGGGGAGAACCCTTAGAGAAAGGATACCCAATGAAGAAATTCGCAAATCCTGCAAAATTAAAGATATAGTGAGATGGAGTAGCCAGAGAAGACGATTCTGGAGGGACAACATCGAGATAATAGATCCAGCAATGCATGAGTGATGCACGAGACTCCAGAGGGCCGTCTACCACCAAAGAGATGGAGAGAAGGCTGGTCGTCACAGAAAGAAAGTTGATATCCTGCATAAACATATCGCAAGATCTACAATAAGAAGAATAAGAAAAATATCACATATTTTAAAATGCTAATTATAAGTATGAATCTGTCGTCACTACAAGTGCAATTAATAATTACATACGATGAACTATTACGATTATATAATTATTTTTTTGGGTACTTACTTCAATACATACAATACATACTATTATTGTTAGATGACAGCTTTGGGAAAAATAGAGATTCAAATACTTCATCATCATCATTACCATCATCCTCAGAACCCGACAGTCTGCCATGACATAAACCATTGTCTCGGTCTACCGACACTTCTTCTAGTGCAATATGTTGATTTTAATACACTTTACTACGTCATTGAATAGTTCCTAGAATTCCGTGTTGAATCTTTTTCTCGTGTTTGACCATCCTTTATAGGTCTGAGGAAACAATTTTACATCGTTTTACCGTGTTTGGTTGGGTACGGCCACAACGGTGTGCCAGAGTAGGAGTCAAGATGAACACCTAGCGAACCAACGTATGGCGTACTATGGGACCGGCAACACTATACGCTTCGCGCCACAGTGCGTACACAAGCCGCCTGTGTCTTTCAATTCAATTAAATTCAATTCAATTCAATTATAAGAGATAGATGCTTTCTGAGGGTAGCCTCACTATCGTGAAAAATGTCCACATCCGAAGAGATGCGGTTTAATAGGATTATTGCCCTGCCCGTGGGCATTACCTTAGGTAGATTAGTTCTACACAGTGGCAGGTGAAATAATCTATTTTGCCTTTGTCGCAGATAATTGTCGGGGACAAAGAAAGTCAAGTCATTCAAAATATCAGAGTTATATGTATTCGACCACGAATCAGTTGAAAAAAATTAACACCCAAGTGCATAGTTCGTCTAATTTCCAATGATTGGTAGTCCAGCATACCCAGCAGCAGTATTGACTCCTACTCTGGCACTTCAGTGTGACCATACTCTTAGTGGCCACGTCTCGGAGTCATTACAAAGATAGCTCTGAGGACTATTATCTTAGCTCCAAAACAATTTGAATCCCAGAGAATAAGAAGTACTAGGTACATAATAAGTTATAAAATTGAGAATATTTTACAAGTACTCGAATTATTTTTAATAAATTAAATTTAAATGTTACAGCGTGCTAACACATTAATAGCCTTTTTATTCTTCTTCAGCTTGTTGACGCTCACTAGGGAAGATAGAACTCTTCCAATCGGTTATACATGCGTCACGTCTTATAGTATCTACCGTAAATTAAAACTTAAAACAGCTTTTAAACTTTATTCGATTAATAAGTTTCTACTTTAGCTTTCAGTTGTTTTCTTATGTCAGAGATGGTAAGAAATTCAATTAAAAAATTGTATTGCAAAACAAATGAATAGATGTATTATAAGACCGCCCTCCGTAATTGCAAAATTGGCAGCTATTGACAGACCGCCTCCGCGACCCTTACCCTTGTTATTCTCGCCCGTTTCACTTATTATGCAAGTAAACAGGGAGAACAAACAGTTTTTTTTTCAGTAGCGGACACTTCACACTAAACAAATCCTCAAGACTTTCATAATATTTAAGCGGGAACTTAACGTTATAAAAAGTATGCATTAGTGACATCTATTATCTTTCTCGATTAAATAATTCATATACAAATACAAGAACGTTGATTCCTACTTGTGTTCTAGATTTTATAAGTCTTTCTGAGATTATAATTTTTTTTTAATAAATTATTTTATGTACGAGAGTAAAATATTATTTTAAGAAATAATAAATTAACTTGTACTTCAGGTGTTCCTATGTAGAACATTAAATAAACTATTACTAGAACCCAAATGGTTATAACTGCCTTGAAAAATCTTACCAAGATATGGAAATACAAAAATATTTCTTAACCGTTTAATTAAAGCACGGTTATATATATCACAATTTATTTCATTTCTGATGAAATTGCCGCGCAAGCTGTTTGTAACACCTGATGATGCTTACATTGGTTAGCGAAACAGCTGACGCGACAATAAATCAATTGTGATATTATATAACAGTGTTATAATTAAACGCGAGATCTGCAAGGTGGAGGATGTCGTGAGATGGGGCAGACAACGCAGAAGATACTGGAATGCGCACGTGCATAGGATGGATCCCAACAAAATCCCACACGCTGTGGCGCATTAGACTCCTGCCGGCTGCCGTCCCCCCGGAAGACTGCCGATGAGATGGAGAGATAGTTGAGAGTCAACTTCCCAAGAGAGACCATCCTGATTTCAGGAACAGACCAAAGGTCTATAATAGAAGAAGAAGAAGTTAATAATGTTGAAATATCAAAGTGTTTCGGCCAAAACCAAAGACCAAGAAAAGACAGGTTCAAACCTTTGTATTCAGTGCAAGGCAACGTAAAGGTTCAACATTTATGTTTTCAGGATATTGTGCTAGTGAGGAATTCTGCGCATACCCTGGACGGCGAAAAGAACCAACCAGTCGATTATTGACCAGCTGGGTATCAGGGTAAGGCTTTTGAGGAAATGCTCTCAGTAAATGTTAAAATATGTTGATCACATAGCCAGGAGAGATAAGGACAACCTTGAAATACTCAAAATAATGGCCAAAGTAGAGGTACAGTAACTATAAGGAAGGCCACCGAACCGGTCCTTCGACCTATCAAATCAGGGCGCTGACTGGCCTCTAGCAGGTTAGAGACTAACTGACAGGAGCGCATGGCGAGCCATACTGGATAATTTACGAGGTGGACACGACTAGCAGCCATAAGGAATATGACTAAAGAAGAAGAAGACACCACGTTTCGTCTGAAGGTCAGCGAGACTTTCAGTTAAACGATTTTTTTTTCTCGTTGGTAATGAAAATGTACCAAGATACGACACTGAACGCTTGTTATTAAAGGGTTGACGCACCCTCCTAGAAAATTGATTTAATATTTATTTTACTCATCTAATCAAAGAGTTCAATTAATGCAGTAATGAAAACGTGTTATTGCGTTGAATGTCAGTTTGCTGGTTGCACAGTTGATTGGAGTTGGAAGCTGCAACAAGTGTTTTGTATATTTTAATGCAATTTCTTTCAATTATTGTTCCACCGTTTTACATTTGATTAATAAAACCGGTACTCAAAAGATGCGAATCATTCAAAATATGGCAATGAGAATTTTACTGAGATGCACTAGACGCGCACGAATTAAATCAATGCCTGACGATTTAAAAATGTCATCAGTCAGTTCACATGGAATAGTCAAATCAGGTCACTTTAAATATGCTTATTTTTTGCTTATAAATTGAGGGGTGGTCTTCTATCGAAATATTTGTGTGACAATGTTTCTTACAATTATGAAGAACACGGATACCCAACGAGAAACAATACAAATTTTAGAATCAATAGAACATTTAAAAAGGCAATGGTTTGATTATAACTTGCCACAACTGAAACTCTGAAAATGTTCACAAATTCCGGCAACTAATTTACAGTGTACGTCCGAACACATTTATAAGTTTTTTTTTGTTGAATTCCTCCTTTGTGTGCTTTACGCCTTTTTATCTTAAGTATTATATCATATGTGTTGTATTAAAAATATCACATACTAGTTTTAAGAAATGTATATGTAAACGGTCATATGTTCATTCTTCGAATTTACTTGCACTATAAAATACTCTCTTTCCGAAAGGATTGCGAACTGAAGACCGAGTTCCGATTTTGACTTATTTTCGGAAATTGTTTATTAATTTCTGGTTCTATTAAAAGTATTTGAAAAAACATAAATACTGATTTTTTACTAATGTTGTGAGACCTTTAAAGTATTTTGGTATGGCAAAAGGAACTCGTTGACGTTATGATTAAACTATTTACAAATAATAAAATCCACAATATGTAAAAACAAAGACATGGCCATTAAGAGTAAGATGAGAATCTATAAAGCATGCGTAAGACCAATAGTAAAATATGGCGTCGAAGCAAGGGCAGACACAGTAAGGACCAAACAAGTTTTGAGGACTTCCGAAATGAAGACACAGAGGACGATAGCAGGCAAGACACTGAGAAATCGAGCGAGGAACACCAGAATAAGAGAGATATGTGAGATTGAGGATATTATAAGATGGAGTAGACAGCGAAAACGGGACTGGTACGGTCATGTTCAAAGAATGGACACGATCAGATTCCCGTATATTGCATTGCATAATCAGCCTCATGGGACTCGTCCTCGTGGAAGACCTCCTAAAAGATAAAAAGGCTGCTGGGAGTCTACCTCACAGGAGGAGCAACACTCTGGAGAACATACCACATAGGTCTACAACAAGGGAGAAAAAGAAAAAGAAGGAGAATATATGTTTACATATAAATTCATCTCAGAGCAAGATATTGATAGAATTAAAATTGCAGATTTAAATATAAATGTACATATTTACGCAACCTTTCGTTCGACTCGGGGCTCGTGATCGTCTCTTAGAATTCATGACATCCGAGTTAATTCAATTTATTCATTGCAAATTGGAAATAGAAGGCATACCACTTATTCAGTGCGCTTTGAACCATCTTGGTTCCAGGATGTATTCATCCTGAATTCTGAGCTTGCAAACGCAATATTCTCAGCGTGTTCGACATTATTTCAATGTGTTTTTTTACTTTACCATACGCCTACAAATAAAAACATCTATCATCTGTTTAAATTCCAATGTGAATACAGCTACAATTACGTTATAATAATCACAAAAAAAATATTATTTACATTACATTTTTAATGTTGTTTACTAATTTTTCTTGGAAAATACAATTTAAAATGCGACTTATATTCATAATGATTCTCTACAAATTAAAAAATTTAAGTAATTATTATCAAATGATTTAACTGAAATCTCGTGATGGAAGTTCATTTTAAATAATAATTAAATAAAACGATTATTTTTAACTACTCGCACTTCCACATTTGTCTTTATTTCGTCAGCGACCGGTTTCGCCAGGTTCGCTGCCATCGACAGACTAGTCGTCGACCAAAAATCGACCAGTCTGTCGATGCCAGCGAGCCTGGCGAAGCCGGTCGTTGTCGAAATAAAGACAAATGTGGACGTAGTTACAAATAACATCGTTCCATTTCATTATTATCATTTTATTTTTTTGATTATTAAAAATATCTGGTGTCCCGGCTAATGGTGTCTGGAAATTACTATTTTTCTGAAATATTTGTGTTGTTATTAGAAATTCAAAAACAACATCATAAATACAAACATGTCCTTCCGTCGATAAAATAAATTTACTTTCCTAATTTCGAGAGATAAGTAATTATCTAATCCCTGAATACTTTTGAAGCTAATGCCGTACACTCCGCCTACTAAGACCCAGGAGCCAATCAGATAGCGTTCTATCACATATTTAGGAGGTGTTACAAACACTTTTGCCAAATATCTCCCTGAAGTGAATAAACTATGCACATGGGTAAAAATTCTCATCGACTTGCCAGTATATAATTTTAAGAGAAAAGATCTGGCGTCGACATTGCGCCAATGTCTTTGCTCCGACAAATATTATAAGAAAATCAAACAGTTTTAAAACTGAGAAGCAACAAGCAATATTATTTCGCAAACCTAATAATATTAAAACTATATCCTTATCGATAATCATATCACCATAGTAAATATATTAATTTTAAAATTATCGTACACCTAAACAAGTTTATTTATCCAATACCACGGTTAAACAAAACTAACTAACCATCACGCCGTCTCCCCGAAGGGATAGAGAGAAATAATCGATTTTGTTCATAACACTGCACTTTCATTTGCACTGCATTCAATTCTTATATTTTCATTTGACACTGTGTCATACACGGATTTTCTATATATTCGTCAAAGACATCTCATTTCTACTGCATTTATTCTACTTTCATCCTTCTTTTGACAGTTTCATGATTCAATTTCACACATGAGGGTCAGTGCAAGAACACCAATCTTTGAAGTTTATTTTTCCTAATACGCTTCGATGAAAGTACCATAAATATTTATCATCGGGAGAATGATGAAACATTACAATTCATCAAAAATTAATGTTAAAACTATAAGCGACACGAGCTAGATTTTGTGTGATGGAACTTTATTGTGGATTTTGGACTTGTCAAATGTCACTCATTCAACCCTCATCTTCTTCTTGTCCTGTCACACCTCCGTGATGCATAGAGCCTCAAAGAACCTTCTCCACCCGACTCTATCGAATGTCTGATGCCTAACATCATCCCAAGTGAGGCCTTGCTGCTTTGACCTCGTCATGTAGGGCTCTTCTCCAGGTGGCTATGGGTCAGCCTCGCTTCCTCTTTCCCCCCCATAGGGGACCAGTCTAGTGCGCCCTGAGCGATGCAGGCTGGGTTCCGTCTCAGGGTGGGACCGATCCACAGCCATTTGCGTCTAGCGACTTGTTCTCTAATTGGCTTTTCGCCTGCCATGGTCCAGAAAACGGCATTTTACACTGTTTGGGGCCAATAATCTTGAATGTTGAGCGAAGGCAACTATTTATAAACACTTGCAGTTTTCCAATAATGATTTCCAATAATAAATTAACCCTATATCTAGCAAAATATTCGCGTTTACAACTCGGACCTATTGAATTTTAAATAATATCTCAAACAAGAGTTACAAAATAAATTTACGTTCACAACAACCAAATAAACGCCATGTTTCATACTACAATTAATCAAATACTTCTACCACAAATATACATGTAGGCAGGTATTGGATGCATGAAGACAGAACCAATTAATTGTAACAATAAATAATCAAACGCCATTCATAACATCAAGGTCATATTTCGACACCGAAACAAGAGTATCGATATATAATAAAATATATGTACAACACAAACGAATATGTACATTATATCGTCGTTAATATATATAATGCATAGGAAACGTATACGTACGTAGTACCTATTTTAACCATTTATAAAACAGACATTAGAAATGTGGCTCCATCGCTGAATGCTCAGAATTCCCTGGACAGACATGGTTACCAATACCGAAGTCCTGAGGCGAGCTGGAGTTGACAGGAAACTATTATCAACTATCAAGGTTCGGAGGATTTCACATCTGGGTCATATACTGCGTGGGGAAAAGTACCACCTTCTCCAACTGATATTCGAGGAGAAAATTGAGGGACGCCGAGGGTCCGGTAGGAGATAAATGTCCTGCCTGCGAAACGTGAGGTAGTGGACCGGCATCCGAAGTGTGGAGGAGACAGGTTCGCCGAGGTAATCGCCAACGTTGGGGGGACCTGACAGGGCACTTGAAGAAGAAGAAGGAGATAAAAAAGAGTTCTCGTAAAATTCGTTTACAACTAACCATCACGTTATTTTTTATGCCGATGGATCGTGCATTGATTTATCCTGACTTTTCAACCTTCCTCTATATTATATATTGTATCTTAAACAATAATTCATAGCTCCACATTCAATAATTAATCCCTGTTTCTTCAGCCTCTTCCGCTTCCTCAGGGCTATACACAAACTGTTTTGTATGGCCCTGAGGAAGCTCGCTTCAGAATGACTTTATTTGAAACCACTTTTTTTGAGTTAGTAGCGCCAACCGGTTTCACTCTGTAGCAGGTTCCTCAGCCTCTTTCGCTTCCTCAGGGCTATACACAAACCGTTTGTATATAGCCCCGAGGAAGCTCTCAACAGAGTGAATCCGGTTGGTCCTACTAACTCAAATAAGTGGTTTATATTGAAAATTATACTAAGTGAAAAGGTGTTTAATTTTATTTTTAAATACAATTTATCAAACCATCAAGTAAAGGCTTCGTATGAAAGATTTTTTAAATTTATTTTCATTATTAACGAAGAAACTTCTATTATGAAATTTCAATTAACAATATGTGTATCTCTTTCTCTTGGTGTTCGGAGGAGCAAAATAAAACATGATTGTTATCAAGAAAAGTTAATGATTAACTCAATGTTAAAATTTTATTTTGTTAACTTTGTTTATTAAAATTTCCTATTTGGGTCGTTACTTGCGTGGAGACAGATATACAGAAAGATCCAACTCACGATTGTGAACAACATTAAACGACGACGTGAAAATGGCATAAAGTAAAAATCATAACTACGCATTATAAGAAATGAAACTAAAATAAGGAGGCTGGATGAGTTTGCTACACAAAAAAGAAACCTTTGCAGATTAGACGGCCAACGTGTGCCATTTTAAGTTTCAGTGAGGCGGTATTCATAAAAAAAAAATTACAAATTCTGGAAAGAATACTGCCTCACTGACGTCGACATATTTGGATTCCTTCTGATATGTATGATTTTTCGGTCTCATGTTATTTTATCTTATCTTTGTAACACCGTTTTGTGTCCAAATGAATCGCCTTAATGTTTTTCGTTTGTAATGTCTCATTTTTGTACAATGTATAAATAAATAAACGTGGGGGAAACCTATAATAGAAACCATTCGTAGAACCTAACTAATTCATCTCTTTCAGTTCACAAAAAAATACTCGTATTTTACGGTTTGAAAATTATAAGCTTAGTGAATGTTTTGTCTCAAATGATGTATCTATTTAAAAAAAAAAAAAAAAAACAGTAGTAAAAAAGAAATTAGAGTGGTTAAATATTTAAAAACCATTTTTGTTTTGTACTTAAAATCATTTGTTTTAAAAAAAAACTGTTGTTTCAAATTCAATAGGGCTTCCATTCAACCACTTCGTCTCGGAAATACTTTATTTTTTAACCCAGTAAAATCAAAAACAAACACTTCTCAAATTAAAATTAAACAAAGGTTGGAAAAAAAATTCTCTTTAAGTGATAAACAATGTATATTGAAAATATGTTTAAGGGGTCATTCTGGTTTAGATGCTCGAAAAAACAACTGTTTTTATTCATTTATTGTTTCCTGAACAATGATGTAAAACTCCATATTAAATAATTAATACGAATGAAAACGTTAGTTTTCTATAAATTATATTATATTTTATAGGAATGAAATGTTTCGTCATTCTAATGCATTATCAAATGTGACGAATTTTCAGCTCATTGCTGTTTATATACGAGTATACTAGTAAATGGAGCAGAATATGGTAATTAACGAAAATTGATGTGACTTTATACATTTTTAACAAATAATTATTTGGGTAGGTCCAGAAATATTGGAAAGTGTTTCGTGGAACTCGTTAAAAAATTATGACAATGAGCACATAGTTAGGGGATACTAAATATATTATATAAATCAAAAATAAGTTATTTGAGGTAGGACGAAATAAAGTATTTCTAAGAAAATCATATTCTTACAAATTGTTTATATATTTCAAAGTGACTAATGATTCTAAGTATTATATATAAAATTAAAAAATTTAAAAAAAGCTCCGATCACGCTTAACTTTTAACACAATACTCTTAGATGTGTATATTTACTCGTACTTTCGAAAAAAATTTAAAATAAAAAACGATTTTTAGAAATTTATAAACCAGAATGATCCCCTAAGTTAAACAATAATATTTATTTATATTGTGGATAACAGAATATTAAAAAAAAACTTAAATAATACAGATATTGACTGAATTTATAAGTCTGGTGGTATTCATATGTGTAACTGATCCATTTATTTCACATCTTTATAAAATGTTTAATTTCAAATTACCTTGAAAGAAAGAAAAAAAATTTACCGATCAATTTTTTTCATCAAATTCTTCAATTTAAAAATTTGGATAATCAAAAGTAAACTTACTAACTAACCATTACGCCATCACTCCGAAGGGGTAGGCAGAAATAACGAACTGCCACAATTTTCTTTCCTGACATATTTCTCTTGCTTCCTCAACTTTCATACATCGTGTCATGCACGCGCTTCGATTTCTCTGACTCCTCACGTGGCCGATATTCAATATTTGATTTATTTGATCGTGCCACGTTTTCCTCTATCTTCCTCTATTTCTAGTTTTATTAACATCGTTAAAATATACTTTTTTACCATTCATTTTTCATTCATTCTTTCGATGTGTCCAAACCATCTTAATGATCCTTTCATTGTTTTTGTTCATAACACCATCATTCGCACCGCATTCACTTCTTATACGAGTATTTTTATTTGACACTCTATCATCACAGAGTATCCACACATTTGTCTAAGAGATCTCATTTCTACTGCATATATTCTAATTAAAAGTAAGCAACGTTAATCACTTCATAACATCAAGAGGTAAAGATTTTTATCACGTTATTTAAGGGCTAGAAAATATCTTGGATATAAGTTATAAAACACAGTTGAGATCTTTATTTTATTTGAATCTTAAAATGATTCAGTGTTATACAAACATCCATGTTTAAATATTATATAAACAACGGAATTTAATAGTATGAAGTAAGTTTTCAGACGCGGATTAGACAATAGTGGATCAAATGATATGTTATGCTGGATCAAATGATGTGTTATGCTGGAGAGGGTTCAGAACAATTTCTGAGGTATCTCTACATGATGGAGTATGGTAGTTATCCGTGGCTCTATCCCACGGCATTTCTTCTGGGAATGCTGGGAACCAATTCTCTACAGCTTCGAAGATGTGGACATCTAATAACCCATTTCTTCAGATTAATTTGGGGATACTTCGAGAACTCGGCTGTACTGGAGGATGTTGGTCTTTTTGTCCCCGATAGATATCTCCGACAGCGACAGCACAGATTGTTTTACCTACCGGCCGCCAGAACCAATCTGCCTCTGGTGACACCGGTGGGAAGAGCAATTAATCTGCTGAACGCGGTCTCCTCGGAGATCGACGTCTTTCATGTTAGTGAAAGTACGTTCAGGGGACAAATACTCTTGACTTTGGAAAGTATATTGTCTTCCTAATGTCGAACCATCACTAATGCGTTCCTGGTTAAAAATACCTGTACTCAATATATACCTTAAACATTTATGCTGTTTGTAATGTCTGTTGAGTAAATAAACTGATTTGATTTGATAATTCCAACAACTCGACGACCTTCGTGGTAGAGTGGTAAGAGCACTGACTGCCATGCCGAAGGTCACGAGTTCGATTCCCGGGGACGGCAGTGTGATTTTCACACTCTCTTTAGTATGATTAGCTACCTATCACATGTCATGAGAATCAAAGTCAATATATCATACAAAGTAATTGGGTTTAAACGACCGGGTGATCGTGCGCGGCCTGAGCCCTACGAAGTCGCCCGGGGTGGACAAGATCTCGGCCCTTATTGTGAAGAAAGTCTGGGAATTCACCGGAGCAGACGTGCATGAAGAGGAGAGTCTTCCACACTGACTGGAAGATAGGAGCCATCAGGATCATTACTAAGTCGGGAGATAAACCCCGCACCGACCCTGGCGCATACAAGCCCATTACGCTCCTTCCCATCATGGGAAAGGTGCTCGAAAAACTGGCACGCAACAGGCTCGATAACCTATTGTCGCCTCCATGTCTCAGACGATTCTGGTTTGTATGTTGTATACTGTAAATATTCAGCAGTAGCGTTAAAAGCGTACTGCTGTACGGATGTGAGACTTGGAAATCTACCGCGGACATAATTGGAAAACTCCAGGTGTTTATAAATAGGTGCCTTCGCTCAATATTCAAGATCTATTGGGCCCAAACAGTGTCAAATGTCGTTCTCTGGACCATGGCAGGCGAAAAGCAAATTAGAAAACAAGTCGCTAGACGCAAATGGCAGTGGATCGGTCACACTCTGAGACGGAATCCAGCTTGCATTGCTCAGGGCGCATTAGACTGGTCCTCTATGGGAGGAAAGAGGAAGTGAGGCAGACCTAGAGCCACCTGGTGAAGAAGGTTCCTTAAGGCCCTATGCACCACGGACGTGTAACAGGACAAAAAGAAGAAGAAGATGCTGTAAAAAACATTTAATTAAAACGAACATTATTGAGATCGAAATCGAAAAAAAAAAACAGGTAATTTTCATTGCCTATTTTCGATACTATTCGAGAACAGTTGTTTCTTATCTTATCCAGTGCGATGACAACGGTAAACTATTGTTATTTTAATATTTATAACTAACTAACTAACTAACCATCACACCGTCTCTCCAAAAGGGTAGGCAGAAAGGATCGACCACACTTTGACCGTGCGACCCTCCTACCTTCTCTTTTCGCCCCGCGGGAAATGCGGTGTGATGGGTTGCGAACCTCATCGCCACCAATAGGCATCTCCCGCGCACACTTGATCGTCCAACATCCACAAAAGAAATCTAAAACAAACAATTTAAAATAAAATAACAAAATAAAAATAATTTAACACTTAATGTTATTTTTAAATGGTGCACATGTTGTCATATATAAGATTCCCACCACCACCCGAGACTGTTATAGGACGCAGCGACGCCCTTTCGTCAGTCTCGCTGCACTATCTAGGCCTGTTCCTTGTCCATCCGGGACTTACGTTAATTTAATTTAGCCTTTTCTTGTCATCAATCAAAAGGGTGACAGACCACATTTAATCTATTCTTTTAACCTTATATATCTCCCGCGCGGCCTCACATCTCTTTATTATGAAATAAAATCAGAAGTAAATATTATATAAAGCACACCTTAAATTAGTAAAAAAAAAAAAAAAACACATTAAAATGATATAAAACACACATTAATTCACAATACACAATAGGACAAATATATAACAAACTAAATTTTAAAACAAGAAGAAGATGGTGTATGAGAGAGGCGGGAAGATGTTAAGTAAGAATGAATAAATTGGGATGGGATGGATGGAGGACAGGTTTTAGAAAGAGCAGAAATTAATTAAAAAAAACAGTATTTATAAAAGACACATTATAAACAGAAAAGTATATCAGAACACACCCACCAAGGGGCAGTGTAGACTTCCGGTCAAAACAAAACCAATGAACAGGAGCCAGTGGCAACATCCATGAGCAGCAACTCAGGGGCGCAGAAACAGAAAACAAAACTAAAATGCACAAAACTATTGTAACAATCATAGCGAACATACTATTCATAATTATCACAATAATTATAATAGCAATAATACCATAATAATAACATAACCAAAGACAAAGATAATAATAATCATTTATTTATAACTATCAAAGTAATCATAATAGCAATAATAACACAACCAAAAACAAAGACAATTTTTAACAAATAATGCCAAATAATTTATAGAAACAACAACACGGCACGAGAAGACATAGGGGAGTAAATAAATTACACATCCATTTCACTAAAAAGTTGCACATGTTGTCAGCTGGACGATGTGTTTATTTCATTTATATTCCACGTATCTACCGTTTTTTAATTAGCTGTAATTAGGCACTTAAAACAATCCAACGCCAGCAAGAACTTTAAAATATTAATGAAGAAATTATTCTAATTGTCATTGGAACAAATGAAAAATTAATTTTTACACCTGTCAAAATTCTTTACATAAACGAAAAAACTTATGATTATATAATTTTAGCATCAAAACAGTACAATCTTATTACTTGTCACAACTTACTAATATAAAGTGTGGTAACAATCAATTTGACTAAAACAATTCACTTATACACGAAATATCTCCAAATTAACGGGAGAACCACATGAACCAAACCAAATTTTCAAAATCAGAAACAGAATATTTGTACTGTAATGCAAAAAGATTTCACCTTACTTAGAGAACATAATAACTAACTAAGAGTCTGTTTGAAGAGGTAGGCAGGAAGAATGGACCCTCACAATGTTCTTTCCTGACATACTTCTCTCGTATTATAATTGATTTATTTGACCGTGCCAAGTTTTCCTCGGTCATCCTCTATATCTAGTTCCGTATACATTGTTTACGTATACTTTCTTTAGCATTCTTTCTTCATCTATTCATTCCATGGGTCACCATCTTGATGATCCTTTCATTATTTTGTTCAAAACACTTTCGTTCGCGCTGCGTGCACTTTTTATATATTTTGCCGTTGACATTCTCTAACCCATATATATATTTTTTTAAAAAGCGGGAAAGGTGCCCCAAATTTTGACTATTTTTTTGCGACCATGAAAGTTTCAGCTTAATTCATAAGAGATAGTCCTTAGGGATATCTAAACTCACACAAAACGCAAGGCGTTTATCCGATTCAGAAAGGATAGGTGCCTTATTTTTTAAAACAAAATACTCTTATTATTATTGACATTCAAAAAATACGCTAGCAAATAAAAATTAATTCACTTAGAATTTCTTCTATATTCGCCATGACTTTGTGTTGTGTATTCACATTAGAACAACTTGTTGATAACTTTGTATTATCACAACACTTATTTACATCGTATACAGACATGTTTCGGGAAAACAGACTTCCCTTTTTCTTTTAATTCACTTACTCTTGAAAATCAAGAGTTACACGCTTCTGTAAAACCGTTGACTTTGTAATCCAAATTGTTTGAGAGAAAGATCGTCGAATTTTATTTTTTACACAAGCAGTCCGTCGGACCTGGTTTAAGGCGTACTTTGATAAATAGTATAAGCGTAATCGTATTATATTTACTAGTCTATGTGAGTTATGGGGCATCTATCCTTCTAGGGCAACTATCCCACTTTTACCCTAATTTTAAAATGTGTGTAGTTTGGTGCTTCCTGCTCAAAAACTGGTGTAAGCACTCCGCGCGCCCCGCAGTTCGGCCCTGGAGCCGAGGGTAGATACAAATTTTGAATAACTCAACAAAAGGCAAACCCTGCATATTCAGGTATGCCTTGGAACAAGCGGGAACTCGAGCTCTGTATGAACATAAAAAATGTATGCACCTGAATTATAAATGGACTTATATTTTAAGATAACTTTATGTATATATTTTACTAACGTTACGGCGTAGAGGCTGCACGGCGTACGCCTACATCAATTATTAAAACGATTTACAAATTTATAAGAGTCGGCCCCCTGTCTGTAGTTTGTCGCCCCGCCCCGCGCCCCCACCCCCGGCCAATCTCCCGCCGCTCACGCCAAGATCGAGGAGAGATTGCTATTTAAAACGCTGACTGATCTAGCTGCTGTTCTTGCATAATCTAACTTCAAAACTATTCTAGAGGCCCGAGACCAAGTGCAGCGCCGAGATTTATTATTCATCGCGGGAAATGGGTTCCGGATTGCTTGCGGCAAATTTTCTAGAATAATTTATATTTTAAAAACGCTCGGTTAACTTTGTAACTTTCATTCGTTAATCAAATAATCCCCAACAAAGACCACATCTGATAATGCCTAAGCAAAGCGAACGAGTCATTCCCATAAAATATAATAAAACTTCTTGAAAACAGACGTTTCGTTCGCATTTATTATTTAATATGGAGTTTTACATTGTTGATCAAGAAACAACAATAATAAAAAAATTAAATGCACATAACATTATTCAAAACTGATAATTAATACGAATGAAAACGTCTGTTTTATAGAAATTTTATTATATTATAGTTTACAGGATTGTCATATTTGACTTACTAAGGAATTTTCAAACGTCGTAAAATTTGATGGTGCCTTAGTAAGGCGAAACATGGCATTCCCATAAAATATAATAAAACTTCTATAAAACAAACGTTTATAAGGAGATTTACATCATTGTTCAAGATACAAATAATAAATTTCAAACCGATTTTTTCAACCCTCCGTATTATTAAACAATAAAAGACATATCATTGAAATTTGTTGGTTAAGAATTATTGATATATCTTTTCCCGCTCTTAAATCCTATGCGAATAGTCTAACGATAAGGGTAACAAAGACGTGATTGTCATGTTTCCATTCACAATGTTCTATAGATATTTCCTTTGATGTCCTTTTGTTCCAATATTTTGATCGATTTGCTTTGCGCTTTAGTGGTGTCAAGATTTACAATATAATAATGATAATATCAAATCGTTTTTATGATTTAAATTTAGTAGAAATATCTTTTTATTTATTGTTACTTGACCAATTATGTAAAACTCCCTATTATAAAATTAAAATGATGAAAACGCCTGTTTTCCAGAAGTTTTGTTTAAGTTAATGGGAATGGCATATTTCACATTTCTAAAGTATTATTAAATGTACATTTGACAATGTCTTAGAAAAGAAAAACATGTCAATCCCATAAACTCTAATAAAACTTCTATAAAACAGACGTCTTCATTCGTATTTATTTGGCAATAAAAATATCAATAATGAAAAGAAATAAAAACCTTTCTAAAATGCAAGTTTAGTTAAAATCCACTAATGTTTGTGCCTTAGACCGGTTTCGGCAACTTACAATGAACTTCTACCAAGATATTTCAAATAACAACATTATTGTTTTACTCACGGACAAGTGACAAGAAAGTCATAGTGTATTTTTGTAATATAAATTTCAATATAAGTTTGCGTATTATTCAGATTAACTATTATACCGTTAGACTCGTTATGAGCCCACGGTGCTTGTTCCCTTTTTATTCTTATTACTGAGAGCATGACGACGAAGGTAGCTATGAAACTTGCATCCCCCGATCTATCCACTCTTCGTACATGCTCAACCCCCGTGTAAGCCATAAGAGTGTTCTGATTCTCCAATTTTATTTCAATTTGTGAAGGAACGACGTCATATTATTTTATCGGGGATGTTTTAAATTTCTCTCTTATCCGATGAGTACCTTAATCTAATATCATGTCGTAATAAGGTTGCTTTCTCTATTTACCTCTTACAAAATGTAAGATTATTTAATGATTTTCCGAATTTAATAATCGTTCATAATATTCATTATTCACTATAATTATATTTATAACCGATCAATACTTCTTTAGAAACAAATAAAATTTGTGTTTATTACTTCTTGAACAATGATGTATCACTCTATATTAAATAATTAATACGAATGAAAACGTCTGTTTTTTAGAAGTTTTATTATATTTCATGTGAATGACACGTGTTAAAAACAAAAATGGCTCGAATGGGGATCATATAATTATAATAATTACACAATGAAACTAAACTATTACGTAATAAAATAAATGTTATTGATTAAAACATTATGTTTCTAGATGTTTTTTTTAATTTAATAGAAGTGACATGTTTTGCCTTATTATTCTGCTTACTATTCCTCGTATTATTCTGCTGGTTTTATCGACTTTTAAAGACTACATTTAAACCTCATTTAAATAATATATATACTATTCCCTCTGCCATGTAATTAATCCACGAATTTTTCTAGAAAAACAGCAGAATAATACGAGTAGATTCAAATTATTCACACGTATTCAAAATTTCCATTTTCCAACAGTCTAATATTCGATATTTAAAATACGGCCTAAACGTCGAATCAAATTAGTGTGGTGATTAAATTCTGTGATGGAAAACCATAATTTATTTCCAGCATAACCTCTCGTTATTTTTTTTTCCTGAAATCAGATATGTTGAATACTGACGATTGAAATTTTAAATTTTCCATAATCCTTTCAAATTTAGTTCAGTATTGCAAAAATGATGTTTTGGTTCAGAATTCATATTTTGCGAAGATGCTTAAAATGTATTAAAGATCATGAAAACATTACAAATTATTTTACAAATGAATATGTTACATAAAAAAAAATTTGAAATTGCATCCCCAGAAGATGGCAGCAAGCTGCTGAAACCAGTCGAAGACACAAACATTAGTGGATTGGAAATAAAATACACATTTAAAAAAAAAAAATTTTAGTACTTTAATTATCTAAGTTAAATGTTTGTTTTAAAAAATAAATTACAACCTGATTTTTTTTCTTGGATATTGTTTTTTCGGGAGTACCAACCCGAAGGCTATTGCTCCTCCACATCTTGAAATTTCTTTATTGGATGATGAGGTTGGATATTGTTGGATGGTGCAGGGAGGGTTTCTTGGGGGATGTAGCGTGTTGTGTCCAACATTTGGATCTGACTACCCCGGTAGGGGGCAGTATGGAGGGGTCACTGATGATCTTGGAAAGGGACCAAGGTCTTGGGTGGAGACCGAGGGACGGTGACGGGGAGTGGTTTTGGGTGGCGGCCGGTTGGTCCTGGATACGCAACCGAATAGGACAAGAGTGGCCTTGGGCGTGGGCCGGTGGCCTTGGGTGCGGACCTATATTGCAATGAGGTTGAGATATAGGATGGGATAAAGATGATGGAAAGGAAAGGGTTGGGGCATGAGGCGTTGGAGTTCACAACGGGCCGGCAGCGATGGCGGCGGCGGGGCAGGAGGAGGTGGCGTCGACGACGGCAGGAGAAGCAAGGGATGGAGGCGTTCGTGGAACGCCAACAGACTCGAAGATAAAGAACTTTCATCCTTTTATACTGGATTTTTATAGTTTCAAATTAAACTAATTGTATCGATTGCAGGCATTTTGACCTGCCGTAGTTTTTGATCTTTTGACTATTCACAATACGTCCAATTATATTTGCGTTGAAATTCATCGAATACGGAATTCGACGAAACCACGTTATTATTATTATCAATTATGTTGTTTAACAGTATAAGGAAATATTAAACTATATTACAGTGTCTCTTTAGACCATTTTCGTTCCTAAATAAGCAATCATAAAACTTGAGTTTGATGTCATGTTTTCAATTCGCCATTTAAATCCGTTGCAATTCTAATTTCGAACAATAACCGAATACTTCGATTTGATGTTTATGGAAATTTTATCTCATATTCTTTAATACTCACATTTTATGGAAACAGGATCTTCTGCTCCTTATTTCTCCTCGCCTCTTCCCGTTACTCGGGGCCAGCTATTTTGATTGCTTGGCGCCAGGTATTTCGCTGGTAGGCATTTTCTTCCTTGACCAGAGATCTTCATATTCATATTAATGCATATTTGTTGAAACGGGGAACCCACATACACTTGTACACACACTGATAATTTAATCTCACTTTATAATGTCTAGCATACTGATAATTTAATTATTTTAATCTTCTTCTTCTCGGCACTACATCCCAGTGCAGGATTTGGCCTCCTCTACTAGAGTCCAGTCCCTACTCATCCGTCTCCATATATATTTTTTTGCCATGGGCGTGGTTCATTGGGAAGTCCGAGTTCCAAGTGCCATTGTGTTGATGTTTATCAAGTGTTATTTTATCATGCAGGGCGATTAGCCCTGCGATGAATCCTCCTCTTTTATCCACACATTTTCATCTACTGTTATGATGTTAGGGTCAGGTTCTTTAAATGATTTTATCAAATAAATGCATTTTTTATCGATATCATAAATGCATATAACTATTGTAGCACCGTCAAGTACTTTAATGAAATAATTCAACAAATTTAATTTTGCTTTGAAACTAATTCCAAATAGTTTTTACAAATTTCTAAAATACCTTTTTTGACGGTTGTCAAAATGTCCACTTGAATACACTTGTCACATTTGATCAGAAGAAATTTTTTTTAAGTCCAAATGGTCTCCGGTTTAATAGACCAATATTGGGCTTTAAAAAAACATGTTTTACGCATTTTCATTTGATGTTAACTCATATGTTTTTGTTGTTTTAAAAACACTAATTATTATTTGATACACAACGGTTCACTTAGTTTAAATCATTAATACACAAAAAACACAAACCGTTCATTGTTGCCGCACTTTTATATTTTGTTTGTTATGGAACTTAGCACGTTATGCTGTTTTGCTGTTAAAATAATAATAGTTTTTCGTTGATTTAAACAGTTTTGACAGCTGTTAAAATAAATTTTCGAGATTTTTTCGAACCTCTATGTGCATTTGTTTCAACGTCAATTTGATTTTTTTTTAAAACACTTTAAAGTTCTAACTGGAGTTGGATTGTTTTAAGTACCTAATTACAGTTAATTAAAAACACAGTGGATACACGGAAAATAATTTAATTAAACACGAAAGTCCGGATCGTCCAGCTGACATGTACACCATAGAAAAGAACATAATGGTTTATGTTATTTTAACTAAAATAACTAACCATCAAGCCGCCTCTCCTAAGGGGTAGACAGAAAAAGGGATTTTTTTATGTTAATTTTGTTTTGTTATTTTATTTTATACAACTTGTTAAAGATTTATTTTGTGGACATTGTGGATTAAAATGTGCGCGGGAGATGCGTATTGGTGGCGACGAGGTTCGCAACCTATCACGCCGCGTCTCCCGCGGAGGCGAAAAGAGAAGGATGGAGTGCCGCATCGGTTAAAGTGTGGCAGTCCATTATTTCTGCCTACCGCTTCGGAGAGGCGACGTGGTTCGTTTGTTAGTTAAACACAAACATTCACTGCAGCTACATATAGACATCAACACCTTACGGTGAGTTTTGAAATTGTGATTCACAAATATAATTATTTGTTAAGACTAACTCAATGGATTTTTATTTCAAATTAAAATGACTTGGACAAATTTTAAACTGAGTAGAAATAGTTCGTTACTATGCAGAAGAAACCTGGTCGTATCCAGTCTAGAACCCCTGTCCCCTGGATCAGAAGCAAAGCGTTTGTCTGTTAGATCACCACCCGAGTGCTTAATAATTATGTAGCATACCTGCTAATTAATTTTGTTTTAAATTTTAAGGAACACCTATTACTAATAGATTTGAATTAAATTTTATGTTTTGATTAATTTTCATTCCCGCCAAATTTCAGTCCATATAAATGGAAGTTTTGAATTTTTTAATGTATATAAACCAGAAGACGAGAGCACCCTGGTGAAACTAGTCTGAAGCATTTAAAAAACATTAATATTTTATTATCATTCAATACGATATTTCTTCTATACTTGAAAGAAAAGTAAAAATCTCTCTAGAAGAATTTGATTATTTTCTCAACAGACATTTATTTTCATAAAATACCCAGAACTCATGAGAGATGATACGACTTTAGGAAAACAGAAACTCTCTCTAAGGACATCGATGTCTGAGGAGATTATATTCAGCAGACTAGTGGCTCTTCCCATCGGTGTCACCAGAGACAGGTTAGTTCTGGCAGCCGGTAAACAATCTATGCTGGCGCTATTGACGCTCTTGGCACCGTTTAAAGCTTTTGTATCGAAAGTAAAGTAGGCATGATGTTGTCAAACCTCCGTTAGGAGAGGAACAGAAAGAAGAAGAAGAGGATGGTTAATTAGTTTGTTAGTTAGTTATGCGCACAGCGAATCGTTCACCATAGACATTAGTGGAAATAAGTTGATTAATTATCAATTCGAAATGAACTTCCGCCGGTCTAATAATGTGCCCAGGCCATGCAAAATGTAATAGTTTACCACGCTCAGAAGTAAGGCTTCGCAGGGGCTGTGAGGAGGAAGCATTCAAGGAACGGAGTGCGCCGTGCATAATTCATGCCATGAGGTTATTTTAATGTACCTATTCTAATGTGTAAGATGAATATTAGATCCAATCATATGAGGTATTTTAGGTTGCCGAATTATTATTGAAAGGGTAATGAAGAATATATAATGATACGTGTATTTATATATGCACGTATAGCGGATATACAGAAAAAGAGGTAATTCAGTCAGAACTTGAACTTCAATGCTCTAAGTCTTTTGATACAAAAGCTTTTTATCAAAAAATAAAAATGTTATTAATTTTTTTAGAATATAATTAATTGAATTTCTTCTATGCTCGCGATGACTTGTTTTGTAGATGTTTAATGTTTCTTTTTTATATGCTTTGTATACAACCCTTACATTTATTAAAAAATAAAATAAATTGTTTACAAATATGGTCAGTTTTGACAGATGTTATAATGATTTATTTTGGAACGTTTATGCTTTTGTTATAACAAATATTATGAATAAATTTTTAAATCTTAAATTTACTTAAAATAATATTTGGTATAACAAAAGCATAAACGTTATAAAATAAATCATTTCAACATCTGTCAAAACGCAACATATTTGTAAACAATTTTATTATATTTTAAATATTTCTATAATATCACTGATTAGTTAGTCCGAAACATGTTTGATATTATTTTTTTTAATAAATGTGAGTGTTGTATACAAGTATATAAAAAGAAACACAATCGAATGATTTTAGCGATGACTTTATATTTGATGATTTTACCCAAAGAGCCACGGAAAGAGCCATGTTAGGAATAAGCCAAAGAGACAGAGTCAGAAACGATACGGTGAGAGAAAAAATAAAGGTCACTGACAACATCCACCGGGTGGCGACTCTAAAATGGCAATGGGCAGGTCACGAAGCCACAAGCTCAGATGAAAAATGGACAAGACGACTGCTGACTTGGAGACCGTGGACGACAAAGAGAAGTGCAGAGCGACTGTACGGTACGGTAGAAGTATGATCTGAACATACACGTCGGAATAACCTGGATGCAGTCTGCACAAGACAGAGTGACATGGAAGCGAATGGAGGAGGCCTTTGTCCAGGAGTGGACGGGAATAGGCTGAAGAAGAATAAGGATTATTTGGCCAGAGGTGTATTCGAGCCTGTTGATGTTTCCAGTCTGTCGATGCCAGTGAGCCTGGCGAAACCATTATAAATAAATTTTAATTGTGTATTTTCGTTTGAATTGTAAACTTTATGTGTTATGTGACCGCTCCAGATACTTTATGCATTCGTGTGATGGGTATGTTTGTAAGCATTTAAAAATATATATTCTCTGATATAACGATTAACGCTTATAACTGAAGGTTGCTCCGACCTTTTTTTTAATTACGCTAGTTCATATGTTAGTACAAAGTATAAAATGTAAAAGGAAAAAATGAATGTAATAGATCTGTTCTTATTCCGGTAGAACAAAGCGGCAGCGAATTATCGCATCTCGAGTTAAACAAACAAATAAAGCCGTTTTCTCCGTATGAATACTCGTATATCAACGCGTATTCCAGTATACCTCATAAGTACCTGACTTTAAGCCAGGCACACATTGGTGAACTGATGCGTATAACGTGACGTAACTTTTTATTTCATGCTGCTCAATCACAGTCAATACACTCATATCAATATAAAAAAAACATAAATTTACCTAGCCTCCCTAGTTAACAGAATATAATATATGATGTCACCGAAGATATTAGGAATCTGATATTCACAGCAAACAGATGCTACTTTGGCCTCAATAAACACTTAAAGTCGCGTTTACTATCCAGAAAAACAAAATCCACGTTATATAAAACCCTGATTAGACCAGTACTAAGATAAAAAAAAGCCTTGGAAAATTGGACTCACTAAACGTGATAAAGTAAAGATGAGCTGCTTCGAAAGGAAGATCCTCCGCAGAATTCTCGAACCCATTGAGGATGGTCAGAAGTGGGGAAGGAGATACAACACAGAGCTCTACGGCGGCCAGAGACAGGACGGGACGGAGACGTTTCTTAGAAGAAGCTAAGACCATTTTTTTGTACTGAAAATGTAGCTAGCCGCAGAATTGAGAACTCTCCGATGCATTGCGAAAACGTCACTCACAGTTAATGTGAGAAATTCCAAAATAAGGAAGATATGTGATATCGAAGATGTTGTGCAATAAGGAAGACTGAAAAGACGTTATCGAAGAGATCAAGTGAAGAGAACGTGTTCTGATAGTGATATAATTAAAGTGGTAAATAATGTACCAACAGGCAATCGTCCTCACAGAAGACCATCTAAAAGATAGCGAGACAGTTGGACATCTACATCCCAGGAACATGCTTGAAAAATAATGGCAAGTTAGCTTTATATGTCGTAGGGATGGCCCTAAAAAGGACCTTATCTCTTTTTTTCTCTTGCAGTTTTGATGGAAGGTTTGGGCGACTTCGCGTCGTTTCCAGAGGTATAGTTTCAGTAACATCACACATGGAGTCACCTTCCATGCCCCCTAATGCGTTATTAATATTTTTTTTTCTTTACGGTGTCAAGTCTTCCAAATATGGAATCAGCTGACGATCATAAGTAGGAATTATTTTTAATATGGTTTGTAGAATTCAGAATTCTGTGACGTTGTCTTCTTCTCTTAAACTAAAGTAATTTAGCGTCTACACTCTGTCCATTCAATGTCGGGGATATTTCATGCGAGTAAGTCACTGTCGTTATTCAGCCTCGTCTTGTGCGCTACGCTAAATTAGATGAAATGACAAAGAATCCTTTCAGATGCACTTTAAAATATTACTATAACCCGGTAGCTTACAGATGATAACATGATACACACATCACTATAGATTTCAAGCAGTGGCTCGCCTAAGAGCGTTCAAGTTAACATTAGTCCACGTAAATAATATATTCATATGTTTACTCGGATTGGTTATATGAGAAAATAATCAAATTAAAATAAAGCATCAAAGCTATTTTTTTGGCTATTGTTTTCAGCAGAGGATAGTATATTAAACTAACTAACTAACTAACAAACCATCACGCCGTCTCCCCGAAGGGGTAGGCAGAAAGATTGGGCTGCCACACTTTTCTTTCCTGACATATTTTCTCGATTCCTCAACATTCATACATCGTGTCATGCACGCGCGTCAATTTCTCTGACTCCTCACATGGCCGACATTCAATATTTGATTTATTTGATCTTGCCACGTTTTCCTCGGTCTTCCTCTATTTCTGGTTCCATTTACATCATTAACATATATTTATTTACCATTCTTTCTTCATTCATTCTTTCCATATGTCCAAACCATCTTAATGATCCTTTAATTAATCCATTGTGCACTGCCATAAGTTCATTCGGTGGGCAGAGCAAGCAAACTGCTGAACATGATCGCTTCGGAGATCGATGTCTTTCATATTCGTGAAAGTACATTCAGAAGACAAACACTCTTGACTTTGGAGAGTATCTTGTATTCCTAATGTCGAACCATCTCTCATGCGTTCCTGGTATTATATATTTATTATGTTTTACCTGTTCTCAATAGATGCCTTAAACTATAAAAAATGTTTGTAATGTCTTTTGAGAAAATAAACTGATTTGATTTGATTTGATTTGATTATTTTATTCATAATACCATCATTCGCACCGCATTCACTTCTTATATTTTCATTCGACACTCTATCATACACAGAGTATCCACACATTCGTCTAAGAGATCTCATTTCTACTGCATTTTTTCTACTTTCATCCTTCTTTTGCCAGTTCCATGCTTCGCTTCCATACATAAGGGTCGGGAGAAGAACACCATTGTGCACTGCCATAAGTTCAATTTAACATTAAATAAATTTGGTTTCTTCAAACGATATTTTTTATTAACAATATGACTGGAAATATTTATTGTTTCTTGAACAATGGTATTAAACTCCATATTTAATAATTAATACGAACGAAAACGTCTGTTCTAGAAGTTTTATTATTTTTGATGTGAATAATATATCATCGCCTATCTTAGGCATTATCAAATATTATTCATCACATTTGATAATGCCTTAGATATGAGAAACAATGTTATTACCACATATTAATGTAAAACTTCTAGGAAACAGACGTTTTCATTCGTTTTAATTATGACTGGAATTCTCTTTTGCATCTGGGTTCGACTCGTGATATCCAGTTAAAGATTTGATTCTACGCTTCTTTAATTGATATTTCAAGTATTTTAAGAGAAAGGAGCAAATCTGTGATGAAAAAATTCATGATCATTAAGAGTTAGAAAAGAATTGTCAAAATCATGGAAAGTGTATTTTTTATAATATTGACTCATATTTTTATATTTGTATTTACTATATTTGGTCACTTTTACTGTGTCCGGCTGAAGTGTAAATATTATAAATGTAATAAATGAGTTATTGCAATAGCAATAAATTACACAAATAAGACACCGAAAAACACCGACACGTCAGAGGGTTATATCTTATGTTTTATTATCGCCGGGCGCGAACCGGCTGCATGTGTTGAGAGACGGCACAAAGGGACATAAATTAACTTCGAGTTTTTGAATATCGTGTCCGTCTCATGGTAACCGATCTCCAAACCAATAAAAATACAACCGTGTAATGTGGGCCAACATTCGAACTCCTTTCTCACATCAACTTAGAAGTGTTTTTTATTCTTCGAACTATAAAGTGTAACATATTTTGTACTAAGTCTAAGTTTTAGCTTTTTTCTTAACCATCCATTACAGTGCTGCATCCTCTTCGGTGTGTTTGTGTCGCATGGATTGCTTCGCACTTCCCCCTGAACAATCTTCCATCTTACCAAGTTGTCCATGGATATGCTAATCAAATCAGTTTATTAACTCAAAAGACATTACGTATACAAACTGCAAAATGTTTAAGGCATCTATTAAGTACACGCATTAAACGCATTAGAGATGGTTCGACAATAGCAAGGCAAGATACTTTCTAAAGTCAAGAGTATTTGTCTCCTGGACGTACCTTCGCTAATATGAAAGACGTCGATTTCCGAAGAGACCGTGTTCAATAGTCCCACCGGTGTCACCAGAGGCAGATTGGTTCTGGTGGCCGGTAGGTAAAACAATATATGCTGTCGCTGTTGGAAAAATCTATCAGGGACAATAAGGCTATGGTCGATTCAGGGTCTTCCCAATTTTCCATTGCAGCTAGTAAAACCTGAAGCTAAAGCCCCCTAGGAATCCAATCAGTAGAGTCACCTATATATTCGGATGCCCGCTGCAGTGGTGCAGAGAATTTTAGAAAGCTACTCTTCGATTTGAATCTCGAGACTGAACACTTAGAAAATTGGATGCCTAGTATCATTTACTTGTTTCCCATTTTTCACTCTGCTGGTAATGCTTCTTCCAAATTTAGGAGAAGCTATTCCCACTAAAATTATAAACGTTTTCCAGGCAGGTGGGTTAGAGACAGTTATAAGGCGGCGCGGCGTGTAATTGAGTGTTCCATCCACTAGCTCAGTGTTTGGATCGACTCCAGCTGTGGGAGTCCCGATGATAACTGGGGATGCGCCTTAACAGGCTGTTTCGGAATTTTTTTTCATCTTACTGCAATGGGTTTTTGGTCAAGCGTACTTTCAAAGTATTATACTTTTGCAAGTGATTTTAAATTGGCGTTTTGTCTATCAATTTTGAAGGTGGTGCTGACCTGTATCTTCGAGAAATTCGGCTTGAGGCCGTTTTTTTGCAATAGCCCAGTGCGGTAAGTGATTCAATAAATTTTGCTTTTACCATATTGAAGGTTCTATCCTTAGTAGCAATAGTATTGTCGTCAGTGTAAATAAAATATTTGATAAAAGAACCGATAATTGATCATTTTTAAAGATAATTACAAAAATGTTAATACTTATTTTAAGAATACAATTAAATTCACAAAGTATATGATTTTGTAGCATTATGTATTTAGTCAGCTTAATCATTTTCGATATTCTTGTAGTATTTGGAATGAATGGAATTGAGAAAGAATGTACACCACCAGACTCCAGACCCTATATTGCACTACATAATCGGCCTCAAAGGAATCATCCTCGTGGAAGACCTCCTAAAAGATGGAAGGACAGCTGGATTCTACCTCACATGAGGAGCAATTCTTCGGAAAACAGATCACAACAAGTAAGCAGAAGAAAAAAATGAGAAATGTTTTAACAAAACATTCAAATTACTATATAACACTTTTACGCATTCAAAAATTAAAAGCCATAAGATATTCTCGAAAGCCTTCACCAATGTATTTATTTATTTAAGAGTGTGTTTCTTAATTATGAGATTCATAACTAAGCATGAATACGTTTACTTTGTTTTTCTTAAGTATAATGTACACAAAAATATAGGTGTCTCGAGATATTTTATTGTTGACTCACCTTTAAAAAATAATTGCTCCTTCTTCATCATCCTCATTTGGCTGTTAAACCTTTAAGGAAAATAAAGACATTACAAAATAATGATGCATACAAATCCTCGCTCTTGAATGATTCCATAGGCTATACAAAAAAAATTATCAAAGAATATTTCAAAGTTGAAGTATAATTATGTTTAAAAATATGTACTTCTTCTTATTCTTCTTCCTCAGCCTATTCCCGTCCACTCCTACACAAAGGCCTCCTCCATTCGCTTCCATGCCACACTGTCCTGTGCAGACTGTATACAGGTTATTCCGACGTGTCTGTTCAGATCATCTTTCCACCGTAGTTGCGGTCGCCCTGCACTTCTCTTTGCCGTCCACAGTCTTCAAGTCAGCAGTTTTCTTCTCCACTTTTCGTCTGAGCTTCTCGCTAATCCAATTCTTCTTTTTAGCTCTGCGGTTTTCTTTATCTCAGCCCAATCGAATATTGTGTCCCAGGTATGGTATGTATATTCTTGGACATTCTCAATTCTGTTGCCATCCACGTTGGTTTCAAGCCTTTCCGTGGCCAACACCTTGGTCTTTGCCAGGTTTATATTCAAACCTATAAAAATATATACTAAATAAAGTAAATAAACACTTTTTGCATTCATAAAACATGTGCTTTAGTTTTTTCTATTATATATTCGCCATTACTTAGTCACATTTGAATATAATTTTTAAAACATTGTAAATTCACAACACTTTTTTACTTTTTTCTTTAACGTGTTTTGAGACACAAAATCATTAAAAATATAGAATATTATTATAAACAATCAAACAAACTTAACTTCAAGTCCAATAATTGATTTGCTTCCTCTGTCCCATAAATCTAAATAAATAACAATAAATCCTATCCCTAGACTTAGTTTTCCCCCGTCCTCCTTTTTAATTTATCATTTTGTATATTTATAGATTTTATCTCATATTATTATTAAAATGACAACACTGAGAAAAGGCTTCTGTGTCCCGAAACATGTTTGTAAAAAGGGCATTTATGATTCATTCGCTGCCTTATGATTCGGTGTCAATAGCACTAGAGTTTTTCTACAATCTCAAATATTAGACAATATATTTGTTCATATAATATGTCGGTCCACGCTGTACTCAAGTTAAAATCCATCTTAGATCAAGAGCCAGTTCTTCAGTCCCCTAGACCACCACATAAATGGAATTCTTAATTAAAGGTGTTTTGTGAATACGTTATTTTTCGTATCATATTTTTAACGAGTCACATTCAAATATTGAGATGAAGATATTGAGTAAACTAGACAAGACACTAAGAAATCGCGTGAGAAACACCAGAAAAAGAGAGATATGTGAGGCTTAGGATATTATAAGATGGAGTAGACGGGAAACTAGGGAGTGAAGAATGGACACCATCAAACTCTCCTATTTTGCAATAACCCCGACTGGCACCCCGAAGGTCCCAGATTCGATTCCCGTTTGTGATTGTGATTGTCACACTGTATTTAATCTGGTGCAAAATTTACGTAAAAATAAAATGGCGATAAATTAGATACCTATCACATGTCATGAGAATCAATATGATTTATCGATTTGGTTCGCGTTATAATGTAACCAACGAAACAACAATAATAATAATAATCAGCTTTATAGGATTTATCCTCGTGGAAGACCTCCTAAAAGATGGAACAGCAGCTAGGAATCCACCTCACAGAAGGAGCAACCCTCTAGAGTCTAGAAGGAGATGATTATAATATATTGGACAGACCATAAATATATAGCAAGGAGGAAGAAGAAAAAGAAGAATATATATATTTTTGTTTATAATACACAAAATATTTTTTGCAAAAATATGGTTATGTAAGAAAGTAAAGCAAAGGGTGTAAAGAATTACATGTGCTAACAATTGAACAGTGTTACCAGTGCTAAAGTATCAACTTAAAATGAAAATTCCTTCTGAGTATGCACCCATCGTTCGATTTCGTTCAAACATTTAGTGATATACGGTACAAGCTTACGCCCAAAAACAGTTAAAATTCCACGAGTATCCCAAGCCACGTTCTCTTCTTCTCACACTCAATCAATCTGGTCGTTACTCCGGTTCTCACGAAAATGACTTTTATTATAAACTGCTTAGCAAATGATATCATAATTTACTCATTCGGACGTCAACGTGGTCAAGTTCATAAAGATTAACAGACTGCGGTGACAAAGGGACCTGCATCGCATGAGGGACTTGGAGCCAAATTAGTGTTATTAGACAATCCAGTAGGGTGAAGAAGCGTCGGTCAGAGACTGCGATGGTTGAATGGCGCCGTGGCAGACTGTCGGGTTCTGAAGCAGCAAGACTGGGAGGTGACGGCCAGAGACAGGACGGGATAGAGACGTTTCTTGGAGAAGACTACGATCCACCAAGGATTGTCAAGGCGATGAAGAAGATATGGCATAATAAATAAACGTATTTTATAATCTTATAAAGACTTATATCAAGGATTTACATCAATGATATTAGAATTTATTTTACTCCAGTGCAACGTCCCCAAAATAAATCTAAAACAAATAATATTAAATACAATGATATAAAATAAAAATAAAAATAAAAAATAACATAACACGTAATGTTCTTGTAAGTGCACATGTTGTAGGCTGGACGATTCGGAATTTTGTGTTTAATTCATTTATATTCCACGTATCCACTATTATTTTAAATAACTGTAATTAGGCACTTAAAACAATCGAGCTCAAGCAATAACCTCAAAATGTTATCCAATTTTCTTACAATACTTTATACACATCGCACCGTGAGTTTAAAACCGAAACAAGTGCAAATATACAGTTTGGAGATATGGGAGTTTAAAGACTTCATATTGCTTGAAAAAACTGTTGTTTTTTTTAAATAAACCAATGATTTTCGGTTTATAGGTATATTACATTAAACTGAAAATCATTGGTTTATTAAAAAAAAAAAAAACAGTTTTTCCAAGCAATATGAAGCTTCTCCCGTATCTCCAAACTGTATATTTGCACTTGTCTCGGTTTTACACTCCGGTGCGACATATATAAAACATTTTTAAATAATACCATACATAGTGATTCATTAAAAAAATCATATATTTCATTCGTGGTCTGCTGATATCAATAGAAAAAAATTCAATTTGAAAAATCTAATCTGTAAAAGGTAACATTTAAACAACAATAATGAAAACCTCTTATTCAATAATTAATACGAATGAAAACGTCTGTTTCCAAGAAGTTTTATAATATTAAGGTAATCTCAAATGTCTTTACACTTGATAATACCTTAACAAGGCAAAACATGTCATTCCCATAAAAAAAACTTCTAGAAAACAGACGTTTTCATTCAAATATATTAATTATTGAATATGGAGTTTTAAATAATTGTTCAAAAAACAATAGATGTATATTTTTTCATATTACCAGAAAAGTTCTTGCAAGCAGGTAGAGCAGAGTAAAGTAGACAATAAATTGGATGACGCTTGTCGATATAGAAAAGAATGAAGCGGTTCATCCACTCCCTCTGCCCCTTCGGATAAACGGCGTGATGGTTAGTTGATATATTTGTTGTTCAAATATTTTCCTTAGTCGTGTTGATCTTGACCTTGTCGCCCGGCGGCAGCACGCCGCCCCTGCAACCCGGTAGCTACACATTCTAATTCCGCGTGATGGTGTATGTGTGATATCCTAATTCCGAAAGCCGAAAGATCCGAGAGAGGGGTTGGGCGGGGGAGGGAGCAGGCGGCGCGGGGGAGGGCGGACGCGCGGGGGGAGGCGAAGGTATGAAACGAAACTCACAGAAACTAACTGCCGAATAATTCAGCAATTTTATGTCTGGCACGGCGTAATAAAATGAAAAAATAAAATATTCACCATCCCGCGCCCTCGAGGCCCGGGGCCGGCGAGGGGGAGGAACCTCGCAAAGGCCCGCCGTTTACAACAATGTAATAAAACGATGGAGTGATTCGATTTTACATTCAGAAAACATCGATTTTTTTAATGTGCTTTTACGCACTTTGCGTGGTGTGGCGTCTGACCAGACTTCGCGCCCGAAGCAGCCGCATTTTTCTACATTTTTCAACACCTACACTCACACCATGCGTATACTAGAGACTATTTTTCGTATTTAAATAGATTCACATTATATATTTATTGATTCTTGAATAACGATGAATGCCTTAGAAAGGCGAAACATGTCATTACCATAAACTATAGCAAAACTTCTAGACAACAGATGTTTTCATTCGTATTAATAACATCATTTAATTATTTTTATTTTTAGAAATTCACTCTCGTCTCATTTTTCTCGTCTCGTCAATACAAAAAATTATTTGAAAATGTCTAAGAGAGGCGAAACATGTCATTCCCATAAAATATACTAAATCTTCGAGAAAAATACTATTTATTCGTATTTATAGACTTTTAATTGATCTAACACAGGTTACCAATGGGGGCGTTACCGCCCCCCTATTGGGCGTTGGGGGTTTCCAGGGGGCGGTAGCGCGTCCAAATGTAAATGGGGGCGTTAAGCCAGTTAAGGGGGCGCGCAAGGTTAATATATTTTATTATATACTAATTAAATACTTGGAAAAATATATATATATTTATATAACATATATATTTCTTCTTTTCTGGTCTCAATCTAAAGATTGGTTTGCAGCAAGGCAATGCATTTTTTCTTCCACTCCGCTCGGTTCTCAGCAACTCTCTTCAACTCCGCATAGGAGGTGCAGCCCATATCTTGGCAAATCTGGTCTAGGTACTCCTGGCGAGGTCTTCCTCTGCTAATCGATCCTTCGACCATTCCCTCCAATATATCATGCAGGAGGTACTTGTGTCGCAACACATGACCAGTCCATCTCGCGCGCCTCTCCGATATGGTGTTCAATATGTACCTGTTCTCTTCAACTCTGCTGAGAACCTTCTCATTTGTAACGTGGTTCCTTTATGCAAAAAGGGGAAATCGAATGTATAATATTCGGACAACATTTATGGGGTGTCAAATTTTTTTTTCTTGGAAAAGTGTAGGTAGTCAAGAACTTGTTGGGAACCTACGATCTAACAGGATTACTTTAAATATCACAACTAGTAAGATAACATATAACAGATTTTGAATTTCGTATTTCACTATCAAGAAATATTTTTTTCTATTTTTTATTTAATACATGGTACGAAAGCTAGCTTGAAATCGAATTTAACTCGGAAGACAGCTAAGCAGTAGTAAGTTTTTTTTTTATATTAATTTATTTGACACATTCACCATGGAGTGTTATGTGTCATATTATTCATAATACATTAAGGTTACATATTTATATACAAACAATTAGTACATTTAAAAATAACACGATTGACTAACGTAATTGAACTGTTTAAATTAACGAATAATTATTATATTCTTAATAATTACATGAAAAATGAATAGAGATAACTAACTTATAGATTAGTTACATTATAAAATTTTGAAATTCCTATAATTTTAAATTATTAACAGAGAGAAAATGATTTAATGATATAATATAATTACTGGTTTTGTTTGTGATGACAATAATACTTCTATGGTGATGGGTTAGTAGTATGTTACAAGATTTATTTTAATTTAGAATGAATCGATTGGCTAATTTAAAATATCAATGTTACTGGTCAAAATTCTTTGGCATATAGAATGGAACAATACTCCTAGCGGCTTCTAACAATATGTTGGTCAACAGCCTTCACATTGTGTTAATAAGGTAGTTTGCTAAATGCCGAAAATCATTCTCCATAGATGGCGTTAGTGGGTCGGTTGTATAGGTTAATTCTTGAAAAAATTCACTAGTGCAACCAAATCTACATAGATGGCTGACTGAAACTGCCACGTGAAGATAAATATGGATTTTGAAGTATATATACATCTTCCAAAAATTTGTCATGCATGATCACAAATAACAAAGGTGGAATGGGGAATGTTGTAATTACATAAAGCGTGCGCTTAACCCAACCAATGACAGGTCATAAGTCCTGTAAACACCTTGATCATCCATGTTCAGTTTCCAGTTGACGTCTTCGTCTCTATTGAGATACAATTAAAAAAAATATCAATGTTCTTAAAATGATATCGACGTACCTAAATCCACGGATAAAGTTACCCCTGTCAACGCCAAATAATTGTTTCAATTATTCAATTGAACGAGTAAAGTTGGCATCATGTTGGACAGGTACACAAATCCTACATATACGGGATCATTAAAAAGTCTAAACTATTACTTGACGTGGTACAACGTGCCAAAATAGAGTCAAAATCAGGAAGTAGATTACATTAATAGGAAAGGTGACAAAACTTTTTGGACTTTGTATAATGTGTAATTGTTCCTTCTAATTGCTTTTTTATGATTATTATTATTATATTTTCCACCATTAATATTTTCTCCTATAAATAGTAACTAACCGTTCTTTTAATTAAAATATTTAGGTACCTAACTCAATTTCAGCAAGAACTTTAAAATTATATCAATGAAATTATTCAAATTGACATAGGAACAAATACACACAAAGATTCGAAAAATCACGTAAATTTGACATTTGATATATTATTGTAACACCTGATGATGACAACATAGGTTGATGAAACAGCTGTCGCGCAAAATAAAATAAAATACAATTGTGATACAAAAAAAATATTGTTATTTAATTTAACAGTTTAAAATGTTAAGGTATCATAGTGATTCGGCCAAAACAATGAACTATTTAATAACTAACTAACTAACAAACCATCAAAAAATGGACTGCCACACTTTAACCGATGCGGTGCACCAGATAATAGATTTAAAGATACGTCGCATAATCACAAATCCTCGGTTTAAATGACTGAGATTTGCTTTTAAAAGGTACTCAAACATAATAAATTGTTTTTATTTAATGTGGAAAAAGATATTATTTCCTTCTTCTTATAATGCCGTGTCAGGTCCTCCCAACGTTAGGGATCACTGTGGGGAATGCTTTCTCGCCACAGTGATTCCTTGGGATGTATTCCTGGATTGGTATCCCATTACCTGTTTCAGATATGTGCTGAAGATACTCATACGCTCTCTCCATACCTGCTATGATCCCGGTGGTGAGGTCATTGATCACAATAGCTGGGACTCGCAGGATCACAAAGATTAATCTAGGATTCCACGGAGTTGGACTTAATAGAAATGTTGCTGTTATGCTGCAATGTGGCATTTCACGACATTTTATGTAGCACGCGGTACGTCGCACAGTAACACTTCCTGTCATTCGAATCCAGAAAAAAGACAGACAAATCACGAATCATTTAGCTACAAGAAATATCTAGACCAGGTTATAAAAAAAACATCTCAACTTCCTTCTTTACACTTTTTTCTCAAATTTGTTCAAAGGAATATCCAAACCAGTCTTTCACAAAAAAAAATATTTTATCTGTGGATGATGATGTTGTCAACACATGTATAATGTACAATAACAAATTTATATTTTTTTAAATCCACTCGCTTACAAATATTTTTAACTTAAGTTTTAAATCTGGCACCTCCGAAAAGCACTTAAGCACTCAAACATTGTACCCCTTCGTAAGAGTGGCAACTCTTCTGACGTAAATAATTATCGACCCGTTCCTCTCCTAAGTGTTTTTTCTAAACTAATTGAAAAGCTTGTAAAATATAGACTATCCAACTCCTTGACGACCACAAAATTCATTCTGACAACCAACACGGCTACACGGAGAATCTCTCGGCAGACTTGACTATATTAAATCTGACAAATTATGTAACCTAATCACTCGATAAGGGGAATAAATGCATGGTACTTTTTTTAGGTCCCACGAAAGCTTTCGACGAAGTTTTTCATTTGATGTTAAAAATATAAGCTATAACAAAATAGGTATAAGAAAGAAATCGTTCAAATTGTTTCGATTGTGTTGTATTTAATATTTAGTTATATATCCATCATTTGTGGAAATTCAACTTCTCAATTCTTTTAGTGGTGTACCTCAAGGTAGTGGTCTGGGGCCAATGCTATTTTTAATGTACAAAACGATCTGTTTAAGATTTTAAACGATTGCAAATCGCACTTTTGTACCATTTTAAAGATATTTTTTACACTGCTAAGAAAAATCTAGATTCCATAAAGCAATTGTGTTATATTCTATAATATATCAATAACAACATATGCCGCATTTACCCTACTCGAGTGTTAAACTTTGTAGAAAATGAAATATAAAGTGTTGGATTACAAGCGTTGATGTTATATCTCTATTGCTTCACTGACCTCGCTTTCAAATGCATTTGCGATATTTTAGATAAATATTTATAAATAATGAAAACAATTTTTTTTGATAGTTAGTGTGCTTCCACTTGTGTTTATGTTCGACCGGTTTCGGCAGCTGGCTGCCATCTTCTGGTCCACTAAATACATAATAATAAAGAAATTTTGTATAATTTATTTTTTCATTATTTAAAATGAACTTCTACAAGAAATTTCAATTAAAAACATTAAATATATAAGTATTTATGTAAATGCGTTAATTGTCTTTTGGCAATCTGCTACATGCATTATCCAAAACAGTGGTTCTTGTGGTCGAACTATCAAGTATTTAAATAAGTCTCACAAACATATTCTTATACATACTAAAAAATATTCATGAACCATTAATGTATAAATTCTGCAATATTTAAAAAATAAAAATGACGAAATTCAGGTCAAACATACTTAGTCTACTTTTTTTCCCTAATAATAATTTACGCGCCTTTATGTACTGTTCTCTTTCTAGACCTATCATCTGTAGACTTTTCCTAAAGTTCACTGTCAATATTAATATTTATAAAGTTCGCAAAAGCGAGTCGTTGAAACGTTTTAGTTGCAGTAAAATATTCTTGTTTAGAGCTGCGCTGCATTCATGGTAAAAATAGGCATAATATTGTCCAACCTGCGATATGAGAGATACAAGAAGAAGAAAAATGATTTATTTTTATCCTAGAAAAAGGGTGCATATTAGATATTCTCTTTGACAGTTCAATTGAAGTTTAATTCCACTAGAAACGTTTACACCGATATATTTATAGGTCTTACAAAGAGCTATAAATAATAATATTATCGATTTCATGAGCCAACTTGCATTTTGAATAATGTAGAAGCAAACATAGCCCGTAATTTAATTCACCGGGGTAGTCATTTTTGCTTGTTTGCTGTATGAAAAATATAATACGTAGACTTTAGTTCAAGACAATTCAGGTGCATGAATTGTTAAACTCTGTTACGTGCAATACTTGGGAAAGTAAATCGCTACTTTAATAAAACATGCCTCGAACCGGTGAATAAAGTTTTGGGAGACCTGACTAAAGTCAATTCATAATGATATTTAACTATTTAATAATAAGAATGGAAACGTTTGTTTACTATTAGTTCCATTTTATTGTTAGGAATGACATGTTTTGTCTTACTAAGCCATTATGAAATGTCATATTATATTATGATGCCTTAGTAAGGCGAAGCATGGCATTTCTTTAAAAAGGAAAAAACATGCATTTTCATTCTAATTAATTTAAATAAGAAATTATACAGTAAATAGAATAGTTCTAGACATCTTATATTACTTCGTAAGACTTACATTATTATCAATTATTTCTATCACCACCATACATACACAAGACTATCTCTATCATTATCCTCTTCATCTTTCTATAGATTTTGCGATCTGTTCAGATATGGTAGCATTATTTATCCTATGATGAAGACGTCCAACATTCTCTTCTCTCAACCATAAACTTGGTGGTCGTCCTGATAGCCCACTGAAGCCTTCGCTATTTTGAAAATATTTGCCTGGTTTATCCCTTCAATGTAATCTCTTCAGAATAGTCTATATTGCAGGTTCTGCGAATCTACGAATCTCTTCGTTAGAATACTAACGAAGATATTATAACAGATGGCCGTGGAAACGATTCCACCACAATGATCAAGCAGGGCCAATCATTTGTTGGCTAAAATTTTGATATTAAATTATTCTTCAGCTTATTGTATAACCCTGACGAAGATCCAGTGGAAGTGAAACCGGTTGGTTTGAAAAAACAAATTATTGTGTGATTAAAAAAAACAAAGTTCGCGCATGCTTTAATTTTATTAATTAACTTATTCTCTTTCGTATCGGTAACTCTAGACAGTTCCTTATCATCAAGACAGTTCATAGTAAACTAGTCCGTTAATGAAATAACGTATATTCTAAAAACAAATCTCAGCTGACATTAGAAGATGACGTTCATGTTTGACGCAAGGTTTCGGAAATCTCTTTCTAAAAAAAAGGTATCCATAAACCCAAAGGACGCAGGCATACCGAGGTTGGACGAAACAAACTCGGAATTAACCGCACTAGCGAGGACTAAAGAAAGTCTTCCGTCATAAAATTGCGTCTTTATGAACTTTACTTAGTTCTATATAATCTTACTAAGTTCTAAATGAACGCTTTTAAGTTTAATATGAACATTACTTGGTTCTATATGAACATTACTATGTTCTATATGAACATTACTGTGTTCTATATGAACATTGTCAAGTTCTATATGAACATTACTAAGTTCTATAAGAATATTACTAAATTATACAATATTTTTTATTTAAATCTGTGGCATACGAACATTAATAAGTTAATATATCACGAACACACCAAAAACATGTTCCAATACATATTTCCAATACGTTATTATACCTATCCAAAAAAGCTAGAATGGCAGTGCACAATGGTGTTCTTCTACCGACTCTTATGTATGGAAGCGAAGCATGGAACTGGCAAAAGAAGGAGGAAATTAGAATAAATGCAGTAGAAATGAGATCTCTTAGACGAATGTGTGGATACTCTGTGTATGATAGAGTGTCGAATGAAAATAAAATATAAGAAGTGAATGCGGTGCGAATGATGGTGTCATGAACAAAATAATAAAAGGATCATTAAGATGGTTTGGACATATGGAAATAATGAATGAAGAAAGAATAGTAAAAATATATATATTAACGATGTAAATGGAACCAGAAATAGAGGAAGACCGAGGAAAACGTGGCACGATCAAATAAATCAAATATTGAATGTCGGCCACGTTAGGAGTCAGAGAAATAGACGCGCGTGCTTGACACGATGTATGAATGTTGAGGAAGCGAGAGAAATATGTCAGGAAAGAAAAGTGTGGCAGTCCATTCTACCCCTTCCACCTACCCCTTTAGGGAGAAGGCGTGATGGTTAGTTAGTTAGTTAGTTTTATTATACTCTTCACAAGCATGTTTTAGATGGTACTCAATATTCTTCAGTATGCGAATTTTAAAATTGGTATAAAGTGATGACCCTGATCAAACCAGTCCTCACATATGCCTCTGAAACCTGGGTGATGACAAAACACACTGAAAGGTCCATCGCAGCATTTGAAAGAAGGGTTCTTAGGACAATATATGGCCCAGTGAAAGACCACAATGGTTGGCGTCGTCGATATAACCGAGAGCTATATGATATCTATAAAGAGCCCGATGTGATCAGATCCATCAAAGTAGGGCGCTTGAGATGGGCTGGTCACATAATCAGAATGGACGACGACAACCCTACAAAACGCCTCACGCTCTCAGTACCACAGGGACGTAGAAGACCAGGAAGGCCCAAAAAGCGATGGATGGACAGTGTCAACACGGATGCATCGGTGTTGCAAGTGAGAAATTGGAGAATAAGGGCATCAAACAGACAAGAATGGAGGAAGCTCCTGGATTCAGCCAAGGCCCACCCAGGACTGTCGAGCTTAGGATGATGATAAAGTGATGAGCGCTGTGAAAATACGACTTCTTTCAGAGTCTTTTCAAATATAAAATAATCCCTTTTCATGAAGTATCATAAAACTTTTGTGATGGTTCCTCTATCTTAGTCACTTCATAGTTTGGAGCCTCTCGCCTATCGATTCGGATTTGGCGGAGAAAATGTTGTACCTTTCTACCCGGTGGTTGTGGACAAGGATGGGTATGAACGGACAATGTTTTTATTTTTCAAATGTTCAGCTAAACGTGCTTGACTCTGCATAATACACGACGTTATAACATATTTAATTCCCGCCTGTTTGTGTAAAAATAAACCTTACATTTACAGCCAGGGTCGTAGAATAATGTTTATAAAATCAAAAAATAAATGCACTTCTAAAGATATAGAAGTTTTCTCGCATTTGGTACTCAAATTTTGTGATCCGCAGTATCAATCGAAAAATCAATTGACAAAATTTTAATCGAAGTATCAACCAGTCTTGGATGTGAATATTGCGAATTTGTAAACATTTATTTAAATTGTTTTTTTTATTGCGATTATATTTATGCCGATAAACTACGAGTGACTCAAAGAACCATGTAACGAGCCATGTTAGGAATGAGCCTAAGAGACAGAGTCAGAAACGATACGGTGAGAGAAAAAACAAAGGTCACTGACATCATCCACCGGCTGGCGACTCTAAAATGGCTTTGGGCAAGTCCCGTAGTCAGAAGCTCAGATGAAAAGTGGACAAGAAGACTGCTGACTTAGAGACCGTGGACGGCAATGAGAAGTGCAGGGCGACCGCAACTACGGTAGAAGGATGATCTGAACAGACACGTAGGAATAACCTGGATGCAGTCTGTACAAGACAGAGTGACATGGAAGCGAATAAGGGGAGTCATTGTCTAGGAGTGGACGGGAATAGGCTGAGGAAGGTAGAAGAAGAAGAAGAAAGACTTTTTTTATTAATTATTCTCCAACTGTACCCATAGTTGTAGAATAAATCAACTCAGTAGAACTCAGTAGAACTCAGTAGAACTCAGTAGAACTCAGTAGAACTCAGTAGAACTCAGTAGAACTCAGTAGAACTCAGTAGAACACAGTAGAACTCAGTAGAACTCAAAATATCATGCAAGTTAACAATTGCCAAACGCACCGTGTAGCGACAAATCAGCTTAGTCAATGTCAATCATTAATGTTCATCAAACAAATTTCTAATCATCGCCGGATGTAGCAAATGGCGCATCGTTTCTATTCACGATTAATTAGACCATAGGTTTCCAAACTTTTCTGGACCACCCCCTTTACAAGAAAAAATTCCAACGTCCTTTCAGTCAATCAATTCATAAAGTATAAATTAAAAACGGTGAAACCTGTTATTATAGTCATTGTAGGTTTTTTGTCAAAATTTGCTTGATTGCATCTAATCTTCGCATACCAACTTCTATAGCTATTTATAATCGCAAAGTTGATCTTAAAAATATTATTAAATGTATCACAACTGTTTATATTTAGATAATTTATTCAATTCATTTCTTAAATTCGATCATCACCAGACTCTCCTATATTGTACTAGATAATCAGCCTAAGGGGACTCGTCCTCGTGGAAGATCTACTAAAAGATAGATGCACAGCTGGGAAGCGGGTGGTGGTCTAGGGGATAGAACGCTTGGCTCCTGATCCAGGGGACATGGGTTCAAGCCTGGACACGACTAGATTCCTTCTTCATAATAATGAGCTCTGTTCTGCTCACATTGATGATTGTAAAATAAATTCTAATATCATTGATTAAAATCCTTGGTATTAGTATTTTTGGCAAAAAAAAAATCCACCTCACAGGAGGAGCAACCTTAATATAAAATAGACCACATAGGTCCACATCTAGCAAGAAGAAGAAGAAGTTTATTCGTGACAACAGTATTATCAGAGAATTGCTTTATTATTCATTAAAATACAATACATAAGCCACGACCGCTCCCTAAACTGCCTCAATACCCTTCATTTTGCTCTAGACCCACTACCGCCCCCATTGAAAACTCATACGGCTGCAGGGAGCGGTACCACCCCCGATGGGAACCGATGAATTAAACCAATCAATAATCATCATCCAAGTAAAGATGGACAATTTTATTTGCTGTCTTAAGAGTTCTTTAAAAAAACATTTGGCTACTTATATTTACATGTAAGAAGTTTTACGTCTTTGACGTAATAAAACAAAAATAACTTAATAAAACAAAAATTATCCCGCATGCCAAAACTATACGTTAGTAGAAAGAACGATAAAATAATAGAAGAGAGATATTAAATACAATTTAAAAAGGTTTAAACACAATAGAAGTATAACTTCAAAAACTATTATTTATACCCTTTTTTGTACTTATATATTTGGTACAGACTTTTTCTTCTTATCAAAGAGTTTTTTACAAAAAAAATTACGCAAAATATTCGAAATTACCACACTAAAATTTGTCAGTTAGTTGGTACTATTTTACACTCAATTAACTAACTTCATTCATGTCTCATTTCGTGACATGTTTTCGCAATTCGTGAGTTGGGAAGCGTGATATGTCCGGCCGTTATTTATCATTGATGGCTCACCTCATCATCATACACACTTCTGTAACTGAGTGCGCGCAGCTCTCGATCTTACCTTGCACCAAATGTGGCAAAATAAGTGTGACTTCAAAAAAGATACAAGAATTTAAATGTTTATTATATTTATTTAATATATTCTAAACATATTCACCGCCCTTGCACTCAGAATTTGAACGCGTTGCCTTCTGCTTCGAGACGCAAAAATTATTTCGTAGAAAATTGATGACGTCCGTCATCAATTATTTTTTTATGTAAAGGTTTGCGCAATGTTTTGTGGGTCGCATTTCATCAATAACTGAATGGTTTAGCAAACATGTGAAATTAGAAAGAATACGACATAAACAATGAATAAAGCGTTGTGTAATTAATACTTGATTGGACCAGTTCTAACATATGCCTCGGAGACTTGGACAATCAATACACGTGATGAAATAAAGATGAACTGCTTCGAAAGGAAGATCCTCCGCAAAATCTTCGGACCCATTAAGAACGATCAGACTTGGAGAAGGCGATACATCACAGGTCTCTGAAATCTATACCAGGACGTCAGCGTGGTCCAGTTTATAAAGATTTACAGACTGGCTAGGGCACTTGCACCGAATGGGTTATCTGGAGCTCCCTAAAAGATTGTTGTATTATTGTATTATATTGAAAAATCATTGGCAAGCCAAGACTGCGATGGTTGGATGGTGCCATGGCAGACTGTCGGGTCCTGGAGCAGCAAGACTGGGAGGTGGCGACTAGAGACAGGACGGGATGGAGACGTTTCTTAGAGGAAGCTCAGACCTACCAAGGGTTATAACGCTCAAGATTAATATATTTTCAATGTACATCTTTAGATATTATTCTTCCTTGTATGCCGTATGAGGTTCCGCCGACGTTCACTATGGAAAATACTTTCCAGTTCTGAACTATCCAGAACAGTTCCTCCAGGTGCATCGTCCCAATTCGTTATCTTATATTCCGCATTAAAATGAATTCGCTTCTTGCAACTATTCGGTGTCCATATATCATGCCCGTTACGATCGTTGAAAAAAAACGGTATTTTTTGACAAGAAATAAGTGCCACTTGTTGCCACTTTTTGTGGTAAAGTAGCTGAAGAGTCACACAGAGAGTAATGGAGAAAGCCATGTTGGGTATTAACTAGCGGAACAGAGTCAGGAATGAGTTTATCAAGTTGGCCGCAACCCTTGAGTGACGTTGGGCGGGACACGTCGCTCGTGACCCAGATGAAAAGTGGACAAGGCGACTGCTGTGCTGGTGCCCGAGTACGGCAAAGCATGGAGTTGGGCGGCCACAGTTTCATTGGCGGATATCCGGAAGAGTGCGGGAAGTGCCTGGATTGGGATGGTAGAGAGAAGTTGAAAATACGAGAGGAGTCCTACGTCCAGGAGTAGACGGCCACAATAGGCTGAAGAAAAAGAAGAAGAAAAGATGCCCCTTATATAAAACTTTTCAAATCTTTACACCCATCAAGAGATCCCTTCAGGTATTGGTTCTGGTCTTATCTTAAAACTTTAATATCATCAAGTCCCACCCTTGGCAAAAACGTAAATACGTGTTAATATCATGCATCGTATGTAAGTTTTTCCTCCTGAATAAAACGGGTTCGAAATTAATTTACCGTAGTGTACGGTGGTATTTACTCTTTTCTGTGTTTGCCTTACTTTACAATTAGCTCCATTAATAAATGAACAATGGGCTCAACAATATAGCTTGGGAACACAATGTACAAAATTAAAATTAATAAGTGTCGAATATGAAAATTGAATTGAAAAATATACCTCATTGTGGTAAAATTGATCAAAATATTGGTAATACATTATTATTTTAAAACAATTAAGTAATTAAAGTTTTAAAAAAACTGTGTAACATAAATTAAAAAGAAAATATGCGCACCATCTAAAAATAACATTTTTTTTTTAAATTGTTTTTTTTTGTTATTTTATTTTATATCATTGTATTTTAGATTTTTTGTGGATGTTGGACGATTGAAGTGTGCGCGGGATATGCCTATTGGTGGCGATGAGGTTCGCAACCCATCACACCGCGTCTCCCGCGGGGCGAAAATAGAAGGATGGAGTGCCGCATCGGTTTAAGTGTGGGAGTTCATTCTTTCTGCCTACCCTTTCGGGGAGACGGCGTGATGGTTAGTTAGTTAGTTAGTAATATAATTTTAAAACATGTTTCAATCACCGATTTCTCATGACTTTTGCAAACCAGTTTCTATGATGCTGATCATCAGGACACACCTTGAAGATGTTATAATAATATTAAAATGTGTGCCGATACGCTTATTCGCTTCATAAAATAGCCGATTATACAGCTTGAATTATAAAAATAAAATAAAAATTGATTGATTTCACTTGAGTAGTTTTATTTTTCAAATAATTTTTTTTTTTCATTTTCAGCTAGAAGGCGAACGTGTTTTACTAAAAAAATTGTATCGTCAGATATCACCAGATTACTATATATTTTTTTTTACTTTTTAATGAAAGCTTTGTGTATCTAGGATCTACATTTATAGTCACCCTGTTACAATGTAGAAACTTTTTTTACATTTGCATACAGACATTATTAAACTTTTAGTCAAATGCCTCCGGGAGTAAACACTTTTACGGGAAAATGTAACGTGAAAATGAATATTAATTGTTTACCCCAAAATGTTTATCAACATCGTAAACACATGTTCTATTGGTAGTAGATTCCCAAAGAGGACATACCACCGCTCAGTGAGCGCAGAAGCCTTCAGGGGATGATAGTGGGATCAGAAGCATTTGGGGTCGTTCAGGTCCGTGAATATACTATAAAACGTGGCACGATCATATAAATCAAATATTGAATGTCGGCCATGTGAGGAGTTCGCCGTGGGATAGAGCCAAGGATAGCTACCATACTCCCTCATGTAGAGATACCTCAGAAATTTTTTCTGAACCCTCTCCAGCATAACGGAACATATCGCCTCGTGAGGACTCCATATCACAGAACCACTTTCGAGTCTGCTCCGAGTCTGCTCCTGATATGACCATCACCACTTAAAATCACTTAAATTGTTATTGCTCTCAAGTAGAGATATATAATATCAGGCCACTTGGAAAAAATATAATTATTATAGTGCTAATTAAAAGTATTTTCTAAATTGTATCATAACTAAAAATTTAAAACAAAATTTTCTAAGATCTAAAATTATAGATTTATCTTTTTTAATATTCATTCAAAAATATTGTAATATTATTTGTGTTGGTCAATCTATATAACAGGTTCACAAATTTATTAAAGTCATCACCCACTCTGCAAGACACCCCCCGCTCATTATAATTGTTTTCTATATTTTGACCAGTTGATCTTTTGAATGAAATATAACGAATACATTTTATTGTTAACATGACCTATTATAAACAAATACATAAACGAGTATATGTATTTTTACATTGATATAGAAATATGACACCCTTTTCAACCAAACGATTCTTTCATTGATAACAGAATAAGATAAATAAAAAGGTGGAATCCGAAAATGTATGAAAAAGCTGAAAGGGTTGGACGTAAGTGCCAAAATGAGCGGAGTGTCAGTAAGCTGTCTCTTGTATGCGGATGACGCTGTCCTACTTGCAGACAACGAGCATGAACTACAAGTCTTGGTGTAAAGTATGTATGAGCTATACATGCGAAATGATCTGATGATGAATGTGAATAAGTCCAAGATCTTTTAAAAATAAGAAATCATGACAGTCTGCAACATTAGCGTGAATGGTGAAAACTTGGAGCAAGTAGTTGAGTTTGTGTATTTAGGTAGTATGTTTACATAAGATGGGCGAGTGGAAAGGGACATTGAAAGAAGGGTTGGGTCAGGCAAGAAAGTGAAAGGTGCACTTAAAGTTGTCATCGCAAACAAAATCCTATCCAAAAAACCTAAAATGGCAGTGCACAATGGTGTTCTTCTACCGACCCTTATGTATGGAAGCGAAGCATGGAACTGGCAAAGGAAGGATGAAAGTAGAATAAATGCAGTAGAAATGAGATCTCTTAGACGAATGTGTGGATATTCTGTGTATTATAGAGTGTCGAATGAAAATATAAGAAGTGAATGCGGTGCGAATGATGGTGTCATGAACAAAATAATGAAAGGATCATTAAGATGGTTTGGACATATGGAAAGAATGAATGAAGAAAGAATGGTAAAAAAATTATATGTTAATGATGTAAATGGTACCAGATATAGAGGAAGACCGAGGAAAACGTGGCACGATCAAATAAATCAAATATTGAATGTCGGCCATGTGAGGAGTCAAAGAAATCGACGCGCGTGCATAACACGATAATGTTGAGGAATCGAGAGAAATATGTCAGGAAAGAAAAGTGTGGCAGTCCATTCTTTCTGCCTACCCCTTCGGGGAGACGGCGTGATCGTTAGTTAGTTAGTTAGTTAGCTATACCTACCCTTTACATCGATTTGTCTCGCGCTGTTATGATGAAAAGATCTATTAAAATAGGCCAGAAGTACAGGTACTTTTTTTTCATATCTGGGCGTTAAAATTGATCTCAAGTTCTTAAAGCTGGTACATTCATATCGTCATGACTCTAGCGTAATTTATAACAAAATGTATGTAAATAAAACCGTAGTCTATAACATGGTGCAATAGCTTATTTATAACGTAAGAGATAACCTAAAAAATCTGGTAAATTTTATTTATTTTTTGTTGCTGCCTTTATTGCGCAGTTCATTTATTATGAGTAACATTATAACACAATCTAAATTATGTAAGTCTCGAGCACACAAAGTTGAGAATATATTTAGTAGTTGAAGTTCGGAGGCGACTTGCTCCGGGAACGAGCCCTTTGCGAACACTGCTCATGGAGAGGGTCCGTTTTCTTGCCTTCGTCCTATTTCATAATTCATTTTCGGATGTCGACTGACAGAAATTAGCTTATACTATGATCGCACCATGACTGTATATGAACTTCGTTACAATACAACACTACAACCTAACATTGAAAACTTAAATTAAAACCGTAAATTAATTCTTTCAATTTTGCTTTAAATAATATCAGCAGCAGATGACAAAATGCTAATCAATATATTAACTTGAATACAGTAAAGCTATTAAGTATGACTTTTCACACTTAGTATTCTTCTCTTCTTCTTCTTCTTTTTGTCCTGTCACACCTCCGCGGTGCAAAAGGTCTCAAGGAACCTTCTCCATCCGACTCTATCGCATGCCTGATGCCTAACATCATCCCAAGTGAGGCCTACTGCTTTAACTATCGTCCTGCAGGGCTCTTCTCCAGGTGGCTCTAGGTCTGCCTCGCTTCCTCTTTCCCCCCTTAGGGGACCAGTCTAGTGCGCTCTGAGCGATGCAGGCTGAGTTCCGTCTCAGAGTGTGACCGATCCACTGCCATTTTCGTCTAGCGACTTGTTTTTTAATTGGCTTTTCGCCTGCCATGGTCCAGACAACGGTTTTTGATACTGTTTGGGGCCAATAGATTTTGAATATTGAACGAAGGAACCAATTGATAAACACCTGGAGTTTTTAAATAACGTCTGCGGTAGATTTTCAAGTTTCACATCCGTACAGCAGTACGCTTTTAACGCTACTGCTGAATATTTGGAGTTTGAGCTTTCTCGAAATGATACTAGAACGCCATACAGAGCGAAGCATAGCGAAAGCTCCCCTTGCCTTGTTGAGTCAGCTGGCTACATCTTCCTCCGTACTTCCTGAGCCTGCTATCATACTAACGAGGTAGCAAAAGCTGGTAATTGTCACAAGGGGGACACAATGGAGCAAGATTGGCGTGGAGTCATTTGTGGAAACTCGAGACACTTAGTATTACTAACTCTCAAAAAAAATACCGTACTTTCAGCGGACCTCCCAAAGACTAACATTAAGAGTGAAAAGGCAACGTAAGATAGACCTAGATAAAGAATAACAATGCACGCAAGACTTTGAAGCATAGCACAGAGAGAAGGAGACGATAGGAGAGACCATTGGGAGACGGGTTTGGACTTAATAGTCATATGATCCATGAAGCACATCCCCACATCGCCCACATCCATGAAGAAAAGTCTCATCGGTTACTTTTATTGACAAAATGTTTTGATTCTCACCAAATTTACTCCTATAGTGGGGCTGGCTTCAATTACAGTAAAAAAATTGTTCATCTCGAACTATGGTTGGCTATATTTACAGCTCAGACTGATAGTCCTAGTTCATCATAATATTACGTACAATTTAGTTGTAAGGAACTTAAATAAGAAGGTTCTTAGAATACATTCAAATACGAGTATGAGCTGCAAATGTAGTCTGCCGCAGTTGAATTTTTTTTACTGCGAAGTAGCCAGCCGCACAATAGTGGTTAAAGGATTATACTTTTGTATATCTGTCAATGTATAGGAAATTCTATGACATTTAGGAAATTCATTTACATCATTTACATATACTTTTTTACCATTCTTTCATTATTAATTCTTTCCATGTGTTCAAACCATCTTAATGATCCTTCCATTATTTTGTTCATAACACCATCATTCGCACCGCATTCACTTATTATATACACATTAGACACTATCATACACAGAGTATGCACACATTATTCTAAGAGATCTCGTTTCTACTACATTTATTCTACTTTCATTCTCCTTCTGCCAGTTTCATGCTTCGTTTCCATACATAAGGGTCGGTATAAGAATACCATTGTGCACTGCCATTTTAGCTTTTTTGGATATGTTTTTGTTTGAGATGACAACTTTAAGTACACCATTCACTTTTTTGCCTGCCCCAACCCTTCTTTCAATATCCCTCTCCACTCGCTCATCTTTTGTAAACATACTACCCAAATACACGAACTCATCTACTTGCTACAAATTTTCACCATTCACACTAATGTTGCAGACTGTCATGATTTTTCAAAAATTATTACCTTGGACTTATTCACATTCATCATCAGATCATTCCGCATGCATACCTCATACATACAATTCACCAGGACTTGTAGTTCATGCTCATTGTCTGCAAATAGGGCAGCGTCATCCGCATACAAGAAACAGCTTACTGACACTCCGCTCATTTTAGCACCTACATCCAACCCTTTCAGCTCTTTCATACACTTGTCCATATTACGATGTATGTTTTAATAATTCAACTAAAAATGGATTTTAATGTTTTGATTTTCAACCAGTGAAGCTACGTCACTGCCGCACCCATAGAAATATAATCATATGGTCTTCGCTAGTTTCAATCTAAGGAAGTTCTTCGCAGTGTAACATTTTTGCTGGTTCTTGGGATGCCAGTTGGACCATTGATATGGAAGTTTCCCCTTGCTTTCCACATTTGAATACAGTGGGTTATTTGAACCTCATAACTCTATACAGCGCGGCGCACCAAACCGCAGAGTTCAAGAGAAGAATTGGACTAAACTGGGCAGATTTCGGAAACATGGGTTACATCCTTAAAAACCGGAATATTTCGATCAACCAGAAACGAAAAGTCTTTGAGGCTTGCGTTCTGCCAGTTGGTACTTATAGTCTTGAAACGGTAACATTGTCCAAACAAAGTGCCGAGAAACTACGAGTGACCCAAAGAGTCATGGAAAGAGCCATGTTAGGAATAAGCCTAAGATACAGAGTCAGAAACGAAACGGTGACAGAAAAAACAAAGGTAACTGACAACATCCACCCGGTGGCGACTCTAAAATGGGAATAACCTGGATGCAGTCTGCACAAAATAGAGTGATATGGAAGCGAATGGAGGAGGCCTTTGTCCAGGAGTGGACGGGAATAGGCTGAGGAAGAAGAAGAAGAACTCTATACAACTGTTTAGCTTAGATGAGTAGCTAATCTATCGCCATTTTATTGTCACGTGAGTACTACACCAGACTATAGACAGTGTGACAATCATAATGCCATCGTCTGAAATAGAACCCGAGACCTTCGGTCTGGCAGTCTTGCTATTCTCCCACGAAGATCGGCCAATATGGTATTATATGGTAGTCATAATATGATATTAAACAATTAAACGCTCTTTTCTCAATGATCTCTAGTACGAATGTGGGATTTATAGATTTTGTATGAATGTACAGGAAGCAAATATATTTTGTCAGGAAAGAACAGTGTGGCAGTACATCCTTTCAGCATACCTCTCCGAGTGAATCCATTGCTGATTGATAATATGAAAAAAGGAAATTAAATTTATTTTTTTCTTCTTCTTCGATGGCCCTACAGCCCATATCGAGCCTTAGCCTCCAGTATTCTTCGCCTCCAACTCCTCCTGTCCTCCGCTTCGACCCTCCAATCTGACACTCTTAACAATCTTGTTCCATCTCTCCCAACTTCATCCTCCCATCGCAGCCTTGGTCGTCCAATTGGTCTTCTACCACCTGGGTGCCACTCCAGCAATCTTTTTGGGGTTCGCGATGACGGCATCCTCTGCACGTGACCGGCCCATCTCAGTCTATTCAGTCTGACCTGTGTGGAGAGACTGGGAGCTTTGTAAATATTGTACAGCTCGTCATTATGCCGCACTCTCCAGCCTTCACCGTCATTCACAGGCCCCAGAATTCTGCGCAGCACCCTTCTCTCAAAAGTATCCAGTCGCTCTGCAGATTTCGCTGTCATTGTCCACGCCTCACACCCATAGGTCACTACTGTTCGGATGATTGTTTTATACAGGGTGATTTTGGTTTTCCAGTGTACGTTTCTTGATTTGAGCGCTGGTAGTAGAGAGAAGAATGTTTTGTTACCAATTGTGATTCTTCTTTCGATTTCCTTGTGATCTTCGTTTTATTTTGTTATAAACGAACCCAGGTAAGTGAAGTCCTCCACCATCTTAAAGTTGTATCTGTCCTTGAATCTGATGGTTCGCCTTGAGTTATGGGTTGCATTCCTGGTTTGTTTCATTATTTGTGTCTTTTAGATATCGAAATTTATATTTTATTTACGCGTAAAAATAAGCATGTAATAAACTTTTTGATGGTATGTTTATTCCCTTTTTACATATTATAAAAATATCAAACGGTTATTTGCCAAACACGAAATGACATTTTCTATACTAAGTAATTGGTTGTTATTTGCAGACAACTCTGTACTGTCACCATTATAGATTATATTTTCAACTTAGGGAAAGCTAAGGCATTAACACTATGGAATTCCATAGTAATGCACTTAGGAAATTGAAAATAACTTTTAATAGTGTTGTATATACTCAGTATATAAATATAAAAATAAATAAAAAGATAAATAAAAATAACTTTGTTTATTATCCACAAAATATTAAAAAACACGACATGTTTTGGAGGATACCTCCATCTTCAGGTGTAAATATATAATAAAAACTCAACATTGAAATACTAATATAAAAAAGCATTAAAAATTGTAATGCGTTTTTAATATAAGTCGTTCTTTGTTTAGTTTTTAATATATGTTTACACCTGAAGATGGAGGTATCCTCCGAAACATGTCGTGTTTTTAAATATTTTTTGAATAATAAACAAAGTTATTTTAAATTTTTTAAGTGTATCATATTTTCATATTGGTTTATTTAATTAAATGATAAAATTTCATTTTTACGACATTGTCGTGCATGAATCCGGGACAACTAAATAGATCAATAATTAATACGAATGAAAACATCTATTTTATAGAAGTTTTATTATATTTTAGGGCAATGACACGAATCCTATACATTTGGTAATGCCTTAATAATAATAATAATAATAATAATAATAATATGCTAACTTTTAAAGCGCCGTTTTTGTGATGTAATCACCTCAAGGGCGAAACTGTTTCACCTTATTAAGGTGAAACATGTCATTCCCATTAAAAAAATGGTATTACACACTTCCTACCTGCATTATACTTCAGTATAAACCTTTCACCCTTTTGATATTTCTTTTTTGTCTCTTTGATTGGATTAACTGTCAACGGCAACCCCCTAAATTCACTCCAATATATTAATGAAGCTTTAATTTGAAAGCTGGTATGCAATTTTTATTAATGCAGCTTTAATGGGTAATGTATACGACATAATTTAATTTTGGAACTATGTGTAGTTGAGTATTTTATATTTGTTTTTTGATAGCTTAACGCAAGTATAAAAAAAGAAATTTAAAAGTGACAAAAGCTAAGTTAAGCACACACGATGTAGCAGTAAACAGATGTCAATCTCACTAATACTCATGACTCTGAACACAGACTGAATTTCATGAATTTTTATAGGAGGCGGTTGTCATGGTTATACCTCTATCAGACTTATAGGTCAAGGAAAAATTTCGGTTACTTGCTAAGTTACCTAACTCAATCTTACCATATATCTGCCTATAGGCAATCGGTATAACAAGTGTTATAACACGACTGTCTGGAAACATGAAATATATTCGTAGATTGTCACAATTGATAAAATTATAATCTCTGGGATCTTGGGTATCCTCTTTGGCGGAGGTGTTTGGAGATCATTGAATTTCAAATTAAATTAAATTAAATTAAATTAAATCAAATCAGTGTATTTACTCAAAAGATATTACAAACAACAATTATAGTTTTAGGCATTTATTAACAGCTAAAATATAATTAATATATAATACCAGGAACGCTTGAGAGATGGTTCGACATTAGGAATACAAAATACTCTCCAAAGTCAAGAGAATTTGTCTTCTGAACGTACTAACGAATATGAAAGACGTCGATCTCCGAAGCGATCATGTTCAGCAGTTTAATGGCTCTCCCCACCAGCATCACCAGAGGCAGGTTGGTTCTGCATGCTGGGAGATAAAAGGGAGTCTGTGCTGACGCTGTCGAAGATAACCATCCGGAACATAAAGATGGGTAGCCTCCAAGATGACGGAATTCTCAGAGAATCCCCTGATAAGTCTGAAGAAAGGGGTTAGTGTGCACCCATCCCTCCTTATCTGTAAACTATTGGTTCCCAGCATGCCCAAGAGGAATGCAGTGCTACCAAACTCCTTCATGTAGAGGTATCTCAGAAATCTTTTCTGAACCCTCTCTAACATGAGCGAGTATCTCGCCTCGTGGGGACTCCATATCACCGGACCACACTCGAGCCGGCTCCAGACTAATAAGTTATACAAAATTACAGCCTAGTAGAGGATATCTTCGTATATTGCGCAGCCAGGACGTTGGCCATCTGTAGACTCATCCTCGGTCTATTTCGCCAATTAGGAATGCTTGGAAAAGGCGGTATTTCTCTCAAGCGACAAATGCCCCAAATACAAGATCTTCGCAATCTTCACATTCAACAAGATATCCCAATAAGTTTTGACTTATCTTAAGACTTCTGAGTTCATTACCATCTTCGAGAACTGCGTAAATATTTAAGAATAAATATATATTTTTTAGATTTCATAATACAAGAGAGATTATTATTTTTTCCGTATATACGAGCATATATTTTTTCCGTGAATTAGAACACCGCTCTCTTCACCCACGATATTACTTACCATATACCTTCGTCATCGGGATAATGACATATTGAGTTCTTCTCGTTCTTTTGATAATAAAGATCAAATATCATTAAAATAATTCAAGTAAAATAAATATGGAATAAACAGTGTATTATAAACATAATTATTAAATTTTAGTGCCAACGCCTTGAGTTTATAACGATTTTTTTAAATAAATTTCGGATATGGAAATAAATCGTAGCAGTTTTGATTTTTTATGTTGATTTGAGCACTGTTTTTTTTTAGTGTTTGAGTGTGTAAATTGTACAAAATTAATTTATATTTAAAAAAAATGGAGAACGTTTGAAGATGCCTACATCTAGATGTAGCTACTAGTAGTGGAGAGACTTATAAAGAAGAAGAAGTTACATTTTAAAATATATATGAACAATTTTTATTGTGAATATTATTTTTTTTCGAAGGGTTGAGGAATAGAAAGTCATCGCGAGTCTTGGACTCCACGACAATAACCACTTTTGACAAACTAGTCAGGAGGACGATACGTGGAGCGAGCGCGTTCATCACGCATTAACCTTCGCATTAAACATGCATCCACTCTGAATTAATGATTATTATTCCACTGAAATATTTATACAAAATTCCCAGACGCCGGGAAAGAGGGAGCGCCGGGCGGGCACATGAAATATTAAATAATGCATAATTAACTCACTTTTATATAAAATTTGGTGAATAAAACACGGAGAAAGAGTTGCTTCATAATATACATTTTTTAACAGTTTCAAAGTATGGTATAAAGTATAAAGAATTTTTTATTACTTTGCTTCGCTGCAGTGCCAACACAAGCATGGACTGCGGCGAAGGTACGTTGCGGTAGTCAACAATTACAAAGGTGCTAAGTGTTTTAAATATAATACAAAAAAAACAACCTCTATCTTAGGGAGTACGGATATTACTCGTGGCTCTTTCGGACTAATTTCTTGCTAGGGATGCTAGGCTATCAGTCACTCGAGGGGAGACGAGACATTCACTTGGGTGTTCACTTCTTTCGACTGATAGGCGGTTGCTTACACAACTCAGAAATCCTGAGTGATATAGGTCTGTTCGTCCCTGATAATTATCTTCGAAAAAGGAGCCATAAACTATTTTATCTCCCACGATGCAGAACCAACCTGCCCATGGTTATTCCGCTAGGTATAGCAATATCTTTGCTTAATCGTATCACCTCGGAGTTTGACGTATTTTGTGATAGTTTGGCTTATCTGAGGGAAGTGCTATCGTTATTATAATTGTATGGTATATTTATTTTATTATTTTGTCATGCATCTTATGTTTCTCGCTCTTTTTTATTATTTTATTATGTATTACTTATTATTGTGTATCTCTTACTTGTATATTTAGTGTATTGGAAAAAAATCTGTAATTCTTTGGATATATTTAAAATAAATAAATGAAATGAATGGAAAAAGCTATTTATTTTATATATTATATTATATACTTAAGGGTGAAATTTTAACTATACTATATTATTCTATCACTCTGCACCTTTGCATAGTTATTGGCCTTCATGGTTTAACACCAATTGGGATCAAAATCTTATTGATTAGTATGACCATGTGACCACCGGAAGGGTATGATAATTGAGGGCTGATCAAAACAAAAGTGGCAAATATCAAAATAGTTTATTTGGTATTAAAAGTTGTCTTGTTACGCATTCGAATCATCTATTTACTTTTTTTTATATACATTAATGTATTATTTCAACCCTTATTGTATAAATACTAAGAAAGAGTAATACCATCCATTCGTGTATCCCCACAAATGTTTGTACAAACGGCCTAGTGTGGTACGTAGCACTGTAGGGCAGTTTCCGTGTTGGATTGAACATTTTAAATTTGAAAGCACCACCCTTTCTGCAACTTACCCCCTCGTCTATTCTCCCCCGAATTCTCGTCGCTTTAAATATAATAACACTGCTTACAGATCCTTTGTACTTTGTAAAAATAAAAAAACTAAAACACTTTTCGATATTGCGGCATCCATTCAATTTAATTTTAAAATGGGATACTTTGGGGTGTTGCTTTATACCGAAAATAAAGATTGTTTTTTTATAAAGCTTATTTTACATTTTTTAATTACTTTTCACTCTATAAGATAAGATGCGACGTCCGTAGTGAATATTAAAAAAAAAAAAACATGGCGTTGTCATAAAAAAATAAACATTGAAGTTGCTATTTTATTAATATAGATTATACGAATATCAAAGGTTGTCAAACTCAATCGTTAAAGGAGCCAACTATCAGTAGTACAACGATCCACATTTTGCCGGCCACTGGTATAGACTATATTTTTACAGTGCCGTGTCAGTTCTCCTCGACGTTGGCGATCACTATGGCTAATGCTTTTTCGCCGCAGTGATTTCCTGTGAAGTGTTAATAAAGTGGTATCCCTTTGTCTTCTCCAGAGATTTTCTATAGTGGTTACATTCCCTTAGCTGCTGGGTCTCGGTTTTGTAACGCCCAAGATACGCCATACTCTATGACGCTGATGGTGAGGTTAATGATCACATTACTAGGACGTCAGGGACTTACTAGAAGTCATGATGTCATGCAAGTATACCAAAAGACTATGTCCCACCATGGCAGTTCCCATCATTCGAGTCCCTAGTAGACTAGAGAAATTTGAAATCACGTAAGGTTCTTGAAAGACTTCGAAAAAATTTTATGCGTGTGAGACCAAACATCAAAAACTACTCGATGTCCTAGAGGTGTGAACACTGCTTGTCACACAGAAACTTCAATAATCGAGTTTTTGGCCAGCAAAAATATTTCTTTAGGCTCCTCAGCCACCTTATTCCCCTTACTCGAGTCCTTGTGACTACATCATTTTTTCGAGATTCAAAAAATCACTTCAAGGGACGTCATTTTGACATAACCGACCAGTTGAAAGCTATTCCAGTTTCTGAGTTGGTGCTGTTGCCCTGCTATGAGAATTTGAAAAACCGTCTCCAGTGCTGTGTGGGTTTCAAATAAGGTTATTTGTGGAAAACAGTATTGAATTTTAAATCCATTCGATTTTTTTAAATCAATCTAATTTATTTATTTATATGAGTGACCTGACATGAACGAAAAGATTAATAAAACAATTAAAAGCTAACAAAAAAGTAACCGTAAATCTTGTGTAAGCAGTAAAAAGTGGAAAACGTGCAATGAACAAAATATAATAAATACTTGATGAGTTATTAGAGATAATTATATTAAATAAAAATTCATAAAATCGCACTATTTGCATAAAACTGCGAATTAAGGTAAATGTTTTTTGCGAATTTAAAAAGCTTTCTTAACTATTAAAACACAATTTATTCAGAATTTAATTTGTGTTTTAGAGTGGAACGCCACCTTAAAAGTAACAAATGTTCTTGTGAAAAAAATCTTCTAAAATCGAATAACTAACATATATAGCAAACATGCTACCAGTATGGGTTCGTGGTCATCTTTTTACTTTGCAAATTCAATACGGAAAAAATAAGTTTAAAATTACATTTCTTAAAACACAGCCGAGTTATCTATATATTGTTTTTACGCGTGTTGAGACGTCAATTCGAATATTTCTAAAAGTATCTAATGTGATGATTTCATAGTGCCTTGTTGATTAGATCATTTTTAAATGATTATTTAAAAACAAATGGTTATAAGCTCATTTTGTTAAAGAGATGACATCATTGGTAAATTGACTTAATTTAATCTGTATACCTATTGTTTATGGTGACTGTGGGATTTTATTTTATCTTCATTTAAAATAATTTTATTTGTAGACACAACCAAAATCTTTTTTTTTTTTTGGATTTTCAAGATATTATAGGTTCTGTATTTATAGATTTTCGATGTCAATTAACATATTTTCAAAAATGAAATCCTTGCTTATGTAATAAAAAAAATAATGTTTATTTATGAATAGCAGTAACACTAAATAATTATTGTTGTAATAGGCATGAAGATTTCAATGGTTTAAAAATATGGGTTCCTAGTTCTAACGGAGCCGACGAATCGATAGTGGTTCGATGAAGTGTTAAATGTTCACGCACGCCCATGCGCTTGTCAAGCTCGCCTGTTCACACTTGCCACATGTAACGACATCAGCCCGGCTACAAGCGTTATTGGGTTGCTCAACAAGCGGCAAATGGGGCGGTTTTTTGGTCGGGGCGGAAAACCGCGCACCCCCACCGCGTCCCCTGCCGCGACACCCTCCAGGTTCAATGGGAGTGCAATACACTACTTAGAACACTTTTACATCGAAATAAAGACGTCTGTGGTAGTATACATTTATTCAGGATCATATTATAATATACTCGTACATCAAAATAGTATTTTTTCCACTTGAGTGAATTGTCTCAATAAGTAACAACACACATGATAATTGTGTAATTTTGTTATTGAGAGAATGATATAAACAAACACCTTATAACAAATATACAGAAACTGTATAAAGATATTAATTAATATTTTAAAATCATCAAAATACATAAGCCCACTAACAGAAGTAATAACGTTATAATTCATAAAAATTGAAAATTTACATTGTTTATACTATAACATTATACACTGTTAAATTAAAAAAACTTTATTTTATGTATCACAATTGTATTTTTGAATTTTCGAACGTTTATGCGTATTGTATTGTAAAAATCCCGAAAATTTGACAGTTCATTTATAAAATTTTCGTATGAAGCCATTCACTTTGTGGTAGGACATTAAAAAAATATATTTATATTAAAAATTAAATTAAAATCAAAACACTGCACTTTGTTTTTCACGACTGTGCGTTTATTTGAATGACCGACTAGTTTCGCTTGTACCCAAGCTTCCTCAGCGCTTCGTAATAACGTTGTTACGAAGCCCTGAGGAAGCTTGGGTACAAGGGAAACTAGTCGGAAATCAAAATAACCGCATAGTGGTGAAAAACAAAGTGCAGTGTTTTTATTTTTATTTTATTTTAAATATAAATAATAATAAAACTTCATATATCAATGTACCACTTGATGATGTTAACGAACCAGCTGTCGCGAAAAACAAAAATACAATTGTGATACATAAAACAAACATGTTTAATTTAACAGTGTATAATGTTAAAGTATCATATAGTGTTTCGGCCAAAACGATGGACTATTAAAAAATTAAACATTATGGTATTATATTGTGAATTTCTATGGTTTATCATAAATTTTATCTGAATATATAACATTTATGGTTTATGATTTAACTAACTAACTAACCATCACGCCGTCTCTCCGAAGGGGTAGGAAGAAAGAATGGACTGCCACACTTTTCTTTCCTGACATATTTCTCTGGCTTCCTTTAACATTCATACATCGTGTCATGCACGCGCGTCGATTTCTCTGACTTCTCACATGGCCGACATTCAATATTTGATTTATTTGATCGTGCCACGTTTTCCTCGGTCTTACTCTATTTCTGGTTCCATTTACATCATTAACATATAATTTATGATTTAATATAGAACAATTCCATTATATTTAAAGAAAAGCTTTTTGAAAAACAGGATATTATAACAACAACAATAATCATATCTTATTAACTTAAAAGCCGTCGTCGTCTACTGCTGGACATTGGCCTCCCCATACTTCTCCACATATTCCTGTCTTGCGCCTTTCGCATCCAATCACCAGTAAATTTTCGAACATCATCGGACCATGCATCGTGTGGGTGGTTCCCTCGGTTTGTTTTGTCTTGCGGAGTCTCCACTCCACCACCCTTCTATTTTCATATATAGTACTTTATTTTATTTTATATTTTTAGATCAGTTTCTTCTTATAAGTTCATCGTTAACTGAACTTCAATCGTGTGATTAAATTATATTGTATGGATTAATTTTTTTTTTAGAAATACAATCATAAGAATTCGAGCTAGCTAATTCAACAACACCAACAACAAACATTACGCCGTTTCCCCATAAGAGCAGGTGGAGAGAATGGACCGCCACACTACTCAATCCTGACACACCCCTCTAGCGTCCTCCACATTCATACAACGAGTAATCCCGACTTTTACGATATTATTTGATAATGCCCTAGCATGACAAATCATGTCGATCTCTAATTATTGAGTAAATTGTCACGGTTACTTCATCTTCAGAGTAGTATGATTATATATGCAATCATGAAGATGGAGATGGCGACAACTTTCCTAAGGGGATATCATGAGACTCGGATGCGTCCAAAATCCATGGGAACGTTTGTTTCTTTTCAATAATAATTAAAATAAAAATACAGAAAATCTTCTCTTCTTCTTCTTATTCTGAGTGTAGGCCTAGTGGCCTGTTTCTTAAGAGGAATTGGCCTCCTGCGAAGTCGTCTCCCAGCTGTCGATCCATCTCTTTGGTGGTCTGCCCAGGGGTCGTCTACCATGGGGCTGGCCGTGTAACACAATGAATGGGAGTCTGGATGGATCCATTCTCCTCACATGTGCATACCAGTATCTTCTCATTTGCCTTCCCCACGTAACGAAATCCTCGCCTCGCATATCTCCCTTATCCGTGTATTCCTTATCCTCTCTTTCAGTGCCTTGCCAGATATATTTCTGAGCGTCTTCATTTCTGACACTCTGAGAGCGTTTTTTGTGATCGTGGTGTCCACCCTGTCATAATAGGTCGCACACAAGTCTTATGAATTCTCACTTTGCTGCTGATTGAATTACAGTTTTTCCAAATTGAATTCTTCAAGCATACTGAAATGACCGCAACCTTGCTTGCTTGCTACATCACTTCACACGGTAGATCCGTTTCCCACACAAGTCCACACCCAGATATCTAATTTTTTCCACCTGTTCCACTAAAACACCCCCCGCAGACACGCTAAATCCCACCTGAGCTCGAGAGAATACCATACTCTTGGTCTTTGCTACTGATATGATATGATCTAGAAAATAAATGTTTAATCAATTCTTAAAACTAAATTAGTATTTCTTTATATTAACTAATAATCACTTACTCACTTACTCAGTGAAAAATGCGCTTGTTATTTGTAATTTGGTGTACGTTCGGGTTCTTTGATACCACAGTTAGCCGACGTTTCAAAGATAGTTACAGTCTCCATCGTCATACATAAATTAATATGAACATTCTATGATATTAAATATTTATGGAATGAAAAGGGGGAAATGAGTGTAGAAGTGTAAGAGGAAAAGGCGCAAGCCGGTTTGTTTGCATTTATATACATATTCATTTGCTTGTACCAAAGTGTTGTACATTGTGTGTATTGGTATATGTTATATATAAAAAAATAGCCTTTAGTTATAAAATGTTAATACAATAACATGCTTTGAAAAATTAAATAATCTTCTAATTTTTCTTCGAACTCCAGAACTATAAAATAGATTTTATAATTAAAATTAAAATCTACTACCTCGTTTACTTAATTCTTGTGTATTAATCAAATAATATTTTTAAAATCATGGAAAAAATATATGACAATATGAAAAATAATATACATAATAGAAATAATGCTTCTTCAGTTAATGTATTATTTTTTTTTTATAAAATATATTTTTTTATGTTGTAATAGAATATTTTGTATTATTATTTAATAAATATACTTTTTTCTTAAAAAAATTTACGTATGGAATGATTTCTTTTTTATTCAAAAGAGCTTTCCACGAAAACATGCATTACCGCCATCTATTGACGGTGGACCGAACTTTATTCTAATATCGTTTCCTGCTTTCAAATATTGTAGCCTACGTAATATTGTAATTGTAATTAGTAAATAATAAAGAAATATCGAATGTATTATTATTCAAACATAAAAACAGCCTGTATCAAAACGTCTGATATTTTAAAACTATTGTCTACCATAAACACCCGTTCATTGAAAAAACATATTTGTTATTATGTTGTCCAAAACATCGAATTTGTGATTTACTCAAGTTTTTTTTTATTAAATTAATTTATTGTATTACGTTTCCTTTATATTAATTTCTATATTTAACATTTTCCCTTCATTCATTCGTTTCTTATGCGCAAACAATCTTTTTGATCTTGATTTTTTTCTTTACACATTCGGTCGTCCTTTGTCTTTTTTAAAAACCAGAAATAATCATAGATGTTTAGAAGCGTAAAAAATGATGTAATACGAGACGACCCCAGATTCATATAATAATTGTAGTAATAATGTTAACAAAAAATAATATCAGAAGCATCAATTATAAAATAATATTAAATCTAATTTAAATAATTTTTAACTAACTAACCATCAGGCCGTCTCCCCGGAGGGGTAGGCAGAAAGATTGGAACGCCAAACTGTTCTGTCCTGACATACTTCTCTCGATTCCTTTACATTCATACATCTTGCCATGCATGCACGTCGATTTCTCCGACTTCTCACGTGACCGACGTATAATATTTGATTAATTTGATCGTGCCACGTTTTCCTCGGCCTTCCTCTATTTCTAGCTCCGTTCACACCGTTTACATACTTTCTTCACCATTCTGTCTTCACTCATTCTTTCCATGTGTCCAAACCATCTTAATGACCCTTTTATTATTTTGTTCATAACACTTTCATTCGCACCGCATTCACTTCTTACGCTTGCATTTGACACTATCGTATACAGATTTACTGCATTAATTCTACTTTCATCCTTTGTTTGCCAGTTCCATGCTTCACTTCCATACATAAGGGTCGGCACAAGAACACCATTATGCACTGCCATCTTAGCTTTTTTGGATAGGCTTTTGTTTGCGATGACAACTTTAAGTACACCATTTACTCTGTTGCCTGTCCCAACCCTTCTTTCAATATCCTTCTCCACTCTCCCATCCTTTGTAAACATACTTCCTAAATAAACGAATTCATCCACTTGTTCCAGATTTTCACCGTTTACACTAGTGTTGCAGACTGTCATGTTTCCTTCTTTTTCGAAAATCATTACCTTGGACTTATTCATATTCATCATCAAATCGTATCGCTTGCATACCTCATACATACTATTAGACACCAGGGCTTGTAGTTCATGCTCGTTGTCTGCAACTAGCACAGCGTCGTCCGCATACAAGAGACGGCGACACTCTGTTCATTTTTGCACCTGCTTCCAACCCTTTCAGCTTAACTTTTAAAAATATTGTCTTTTCAAAACAATTTATTGCATTATTCATAAATGTATTTTGGATGGTACTTACCATTCTTCTGTGTAAACATTTTAGAAATCGAATGAAATAAATTTGTAAATTGTTTACTAAATGAAAGGGAACCGAGGTAAAGTCTAGAGGTAGAGCTAACTGTTGTTAGGATATCTTATAAAATCAATACATATCAAAATATTAACTTGAAGTCTACGAGGAAAATATGTCTTATATTTTCCTGAAGATGAAGACTGCAAAAATCTCCGAAACTTCCGTCCAGAAAGACGAGTTAAATATATTTTTATCCCAGATCCCAAAAAACATATTGCTACCAATAGTGAAAATCTACGCAATTATTTATTTTATATTCGCCTTCACTTTGTGTTTTGGATTCATATATGAATAAATATAAGTACACTTTGTATTACAACACTTTTTATTTTTACTGAACTCAGACATGTTTCGGTTACAAGTAATCTTTATCAATGCATACAATTTTAAAATTGTATACATTGATAAAGGTTACTTGTAACCGAGTTCAGTAAAAATAAAAACTGTTGTAATACAAAGTGTAACTTCGCAATTATTTTATTCTCTTACTTTTTATAATCTTTATTATTCGATAATATAAACATATATTAAGTAATTTTATATTTCTTGAACAATTCTTGAACTTGGCCTGGAATATGCTTCCTGCACGCCTCAGATGCATTGACAATCTGACAGATTTTAAATCTCACCTAAAAACCCACCTTTTCAAAATATCGCATAAAATGTAAACAACGGTTATCTGATTGCTGGTGTCACATGCAGCTCTCATGACTAAAAACATTGAAGTTGAGCTAATCACGAAAACGGCGCTATATACAAATTAGACTAATTATTATTATTATTAGTAACACAAAAGTCCGGATCGTCCATGTCAACATGTGCAACATCGAAAAAAACATTATGTGCCATATTAAAAAAACGGTGGATTCGTGGAACATAAATTAAATAGACAATACCATCTAAAAAGAACATTTTGTGTTATTATTTTTATTTTGTTATTTTTTTTATATCATTGTATTTTATATTATTTGTTTTCGATTTATTTTGTGGGTGTTGGACGATCGAAGTGTGCGCGGGAGATGCCTATTGGTGGCGATGAGGTTCGCAACCCATCACACCGCGTCTCCCGCGGGGCGAAAAGAGAAGGATAGAGTGCCGCATCAGTAAAAGTGTGACAGTCCATTCTTTCTGCCTACCCTTTCAGGGAGATGGCGTGATGGTTAGTTAGTGAGTTAGTTATTATTATTTATATATTAGCATTTGAAATTGTGTCGTGCATCGTTCTACCACACATACGTATACTCGTAGGAAAACCTGCGGAACGGTTAATTATTATTTGAACGAAGAATAAAATTGACGTAATTGTTTTGTATATTTTATATAAAAATAAATCTTAAAAGGTGTTGACTTGATGCATGCTTGATTACGTATTTTTTTACTCTTCAATGTGTGAGCTTGTTTTTGCAGGAGTTTAATGTAACCGAGCCTCGATGAAAATTATTATGAATAATTTCTATTTTTACATCTACCAAAAATACTTGAAACGAATTAAAGAAATTATTCTGTTTATGTTCCGAAAAGCCTTTGAATCTAATTTAACACATTTGTTTTTTCTACGACGTGTTATATAAACACCAATTCGAGATTTTATATGGGTCAGGAGGCTGGTCCATGATATGTCGACCTTCGTGGCAGAATGGCAAGTGCTTTGACAACCACAACCGTCCCGGGTTCGAATCCCAGCGATGGCAGTGCGATTTTCACACTGTCTTTCGTCTTGTGAAGAATTCACGAGACAATAAAATGGCGATAGATTAGCTACCTATCATATGTCAAGAAAATCAATATGATAGCATTAAAATCAAATCAGTTTATTTTCTCAAAATATATATCAAACAACAATTTCATTTTTAGGCATCTATTGAGAACTGCTAAAATAAAATAAATATATACCTAATACCAGGAACGGATGAGTGACGGTTCGACATTAGGAATACAAGCTACTCTCCAAAGTCAAGAGTATTTTTTTAAATTTTTTTCTAATTTTTCTCCTTGTATACAACAGGTCGCTTGAACCCAATTACTGTATACAATTTATTTAAGCTATTATATTGATTCTCATGACATGTGATAGGTAGACAATCTATCGCTATTTTATTGTCACGTGAATTCTACACCAGACCAATGACAGTGTGACAATCACACTGCCATCGCCGGGAATCGAACCCGGGACCTTGAGAATGGAAGTCGGAGCTCTTACCACTCAGCCACGAAGGTGGTCGAGCGTACTTTCAGAAATATGATAGACGTCGATCTCCGAAGCGATCATGTTCAGCAGTTTGATTGCTCTCCCCACCGCGATCACCAGATTGCAGGTTGGTTCTGAATGCTGGGAGATAAATACGCCTGTGCTGACACTGTCGAAGATAACCATCTCATGTAAAGAGCGATTCAACAAAATAATAATAATAATAACAAATCCTGATTATCCACCCTTCCGCTGAAGAACTATTAAATACTATCATAAAACTATGTAAATACTATCATATCTACTACATTTATTCTACTTTCATCCCTATAAATCATTGTTGACAATAAATTAAAAATCTAAATAAATTAAAATCATTACAGGGAACAAGGAAAATGCTTCGTTTTTAAAACTATTAAACCCAATGTTCTTGGAAACAATACATGGCCGGCAAAACCTTTCACCATAATTGCAAGAGAAAGACGAGAAATAAAGCCATTTTAAGGGCCATCCATAGGGATATATTATATGTATGTATAAGGGATATATGGATTAGAATTACTTGCATTAGAATAATAATTGGTTAGTACAAAATTTAAATTGTGTATGATAGGGTGCCGAATGAAAATATAGTAATTGAATGCAATGCGAATTAAAGTATTATATAATAAACAAAATAATGAAAAGGTTGTTAAGATGTTTGGTTGATTAATGCCGACAGAATGGTTAAAAAGTGTATGTTAACGATTTGAATTGAGCTTGAAATAGAGAAAGACCGAGGAAAACGTGGCACGACAAATAAATTAAATATTCAATCTCGGCCACGTGAGGAGTCGGAGAAATCGACGTGCGTACATGACACGGTGTATGAATGTTAAGGAACAAGAGAAGTACATCATGAAAGAAAAGTGTGTTACTTCTGCCTATCCCTTCAGGAAGACGGCGTGATGGTTAGTTAGTTGATTAGTTAGTTAACAATCAAATGCTGATATTAAGAATAAATGTAGAGCGAAAGAAGGTATTATGAACAAAATTATGAAAGGTTCGCTGCGTTGGTTCGGACATATGGAGCGCATGGGTGAAGAAAGAATGGTTAAAAAAGTATGCGTTGACGATGTAAATGGAGTAAAGAGTCGAGGTAGACCGAGGAAAACATGGCATGACTAAATTAATCAAATATTTAAGGTTGGTCATGTCAAAAGCCGGAAGAATCGACGTGCGTGTATGACTCGATGTATGAATGTGGAGGAATCTAGAGAGGTGTGCCAGGATAGAGTAGTGTGGCGGTCCATTCTCTCTGCCTACCCCTGCGGGGAAACGGCGTGATGGTTTGTTGTTGTTGTTAGTAATGTTATTATATTATTACATACCTACCTATTGGTCTAACATGAAGACATCTTATTTTATATTTACCTTCTAAAAATGTTTTGTAACAAAGAATACGAACAAACCAAAGGGAATAAAACCAAGATTGTTAAAAATAACCATCGTCGAGTTAGGGATAGAACCCACGCCCTGTGAACAAGGAGTCGGCCATTATTTGATACTTTTGCTTCGCTTTTATAATGGATTGGTCTTTAATATAAGACCTTTTTTTATTAAAACTTTTCTTTGACGGATTCGCGGAACTGAAATTATTTGATGTCTTTAAGTAACGAGTTTTCTAAGAACGCTTTATATAGAATGTCGGAAGTTGATCAATTTAATGTGATGAAAGACGAGTGTGATTGGTACATTGTGTGGAAGCCAGGTGAGGTATCGCGTTTGATCCACACTTCTCGGGTGTCGATAAACAATATCTTGATAATCCCATTAATACATATTGCGGCCAGTGGCGGTACTCCTATAGAAGCGCAAAAAAAAACCAAATATAAGTAATCATCACCCACCAAATCTCCTTCCAACAATGTTATAAGACGTAAGAGGAATAACCGTAGAGTACAGTTTTTGGCATGTAGGACAAAGGACGAGGTTTAGGAAGCATTTCATAATATTAAATAAATAAATAAAACCACTGCACAAATTTTTTCCCCATCCCGCATTTGTCTCTTCTGCCTCTCCTGTTCTTCCCGCTGTATATTCCTGCGGTGTATATTTTATCTTTTATGAAATGTTCATGTATTATATAATTATGCTTATTTATTTATTCAATAAAGTACAGCGGAGCATAGAAGTGAAATTGAGTAGATTAAATGTGGTCTGGCACCCCCTTGTTGTTGCCGTATTTAAATATAAGTCCCGGATGGACCGGGGACAGGCCCAGGGAGTGTACGAGCGAGGCTGATAAAAGGGCGCCGCTACGCCCTATAACAGCCTCGGGTATGTGGCGGGAACTTCTATGTTCCTTTTTAAAAAAAAATAATAATAATAAAAAAAAGAGGAATAACCATAGTCCGGTCAATTTAGACCAAAAAATGAGAGTGAAGGTGCGTAAAATCCCAACAAGCTGAAAATCAGTAAAATTGTTTAAAACATAATTATAAATAAAATTTAAAAAGTCCCCATCATTTATGTGTATGGAAAATTTTTTATCCGAGGTCAAAGGTAAAAAAAATGAGTTTTTCGCGATTTTCAGCAAAATGGTAAGTTTTATCAAAAAAGTACTTCAGACAAAAATTGTAGATCATAAAATTATCTATAAAAAATGTATCAATTTTTTTTTTCCTACGAGTCACCGTTTCTGAGATATAACGATTATCGCATGACGCTTCGTTGGAATTAAACGAATCCTCCACTGTTGGTGATTCAACATTAGAGCACGACTTTTACAACTTTTTGAATCGTTACGAGTATATCTCAGAAACGGTGGCTCGTAGGAAAAAAAGTATTGCTTCATTTTTTATAGATAATTTTATGATCTTCAATTTTGGTCAAGAGTACTTTTTTGATAAAACTTACCGTTTTGCTGGAAATCGTGAAAAACTCATTTTTTTTACCTTTGACCTCGGACAAAAAATTTTCCATTCACATAAATGATGGGGACTTTTTAAATTTTATTTATAATTATGTTTTGAACAATTTTACTGATTTTCAGCTTGTTGGGATTTTATGCAACTTCGAATGTCTAAATTGACCGGACTACCACTAGAGCTGAACCTCTGTAAGCCAGAAGAAGTTTTGATTTAAAAAAACGGGATTCTGGGCTTCTATGGGAGTACCGCCACTGATTGCGGCGTAATCGAACACGAAGCCAATGCATTCTTCGATTGAAAAATACATTCAATTTATTCAATCTTGAATCGAATGAATTTTCAACTAATTAAATGTTTTCCACATCAACCAAAGATAATGTACCAAATTACAATCTATCTAAAAGGATATTTCGAAAATCTTTATCAATCCCAAAAAATAACTTTTCTCTGATATCTAAAGTACATTGCTGAATTGTTGAATTATCAACAGCTCTTTTTACCTATAAGGGTAAATACGAGTATTATTAATCAAAGGTTGTTGTCATTCTACTTCACTATTTTTTATGTGATGTATAATAAAAAATGGCTACAAAACGGTGCGCTTAAAATATTAGTAATCTATAAAATAATAATAATAATAATAATAATAATATAAATATGTTAAATATTGTGTGAATCAGTACAAATTTATATTGTGTGAATTAAATGTTCTTCTTCTTCTTCTTTTTCTTCTTCTTCATCATTTTTCCTTCCACTGCTGGATCCATATTCTCTACTCATCCCTGTCTTGACCTTTCCGCATCCAGGTCGTTCCAGCAATTCGTGCATTGTCACCTGTCCATCTTTTAGGAATGAAATCGGTGTAAGAAAATTTTATGTGAATTAAATTATATCAATGCAATTGAAAATTATGTATAATGAAAATAAAAATAATTATTTTTTATACATATTTAGTAAAAATTCTATTATGGTTTATGCCTGCTACCAATGAGTTAAATTAGACTAAGGTTTAGAGCTGCCGAAATCGGTTGAAAAGCCTTCCTAAGTGGAATTTAAATAAATTTAAATATTTTTTAAATATACATATATATTTCATTATTTACTATCATTTTTCATACTCGATCTTCCTCTATTTCTGGTTCCATTTACATCATTAACATATATTTTTTTACCATTCTTTCTACATTCAAACCATCTTAATGATCTTCTCATTATTTTGTTCATAACACCATCATTTACACCGCATTCACTTCTTATATTTTCATTCCATACTCTATCATACACAGAGTATCCACATATTCGTCTAAGAGATCTTATTTATACTGCATTTATTCTACTTTCATCCTTCTTTTGCCATTTCCATGCTTCGCTTTCATACATAAGGGTCGGTAGAAGAACACCATTGTGCACGGCCATTCTAGCTTTTTTGGATAGGTTTTTGTTTGCGATGATAAATATAAATGCACCATTCACTTTGTTTCCTGCCCCAACCCTTCTATGAATATCCCTCTCCACTCGCCCATCTCTTGTAAAGATACTACCTAAATACACGAACTCATCTACTTGCTCCAAATTTTCACCATTCACGATAATGTTTACATTTATGTTTGATTGTATTGAATTATGATTGATATTGTACTCGTAGGTACATATCGTCTTTCAATGATGAATGTATAAAACCTTCGAAAATTGTCAAGAAGCAATGGTGTTTAAAAAAGTTCTAATTTATTAAAAAGTCATTATTGTTTTTAAACAACTTGCTTATACTTTCAGCAGCCGTTAATTTTTGGGCCCCTCTGAAGGGCGAGACACGACGAGTGAATTGTGCGAACAAAAGTTACACTCAAATTTCATTATATTCTCATGCGCCACCCCTCCTCTCTTCGGGCCTCCCGTCTCTTCAACAACCGCCGAAATGTCATTTCATTTGTATAATAACATAATATAAGACTCTTCAACTTGTTACAAGACAAATCCGTAATCAGTTTTTCTATGACGCCGAGAGAGGGATGCCCTCAAATATATTAAATAAAATCGCTATATAAAAATCTAATAGGTATCAAACATTTGAGCCGTTATTTTTTAAAGTGGACTAAATCCTTTTAATGGTTGAGGTATTAGTTTTGTAAAACTTCATTATTTATTTAAATTAGAATGATCAGATGCTATGTTTGGTCAGTGCTGTTATACGGGGTGGAGTCATGGACCCTTAAAGTCAATATTATGAACCGATTAGAGGCCTTTGAGATGTGGATACACCGAAGGATGTTACGCATCTCCTGGACTGACATGGTCAGCAACACAAATGTTCTCCATAGAGCCAGAGTTGACAGAGAGTTGCTGACCAACATCAAAGTCCGTAAGGTGTCCTACTTGGTCCATGTTCTGAGAAGCGAAAAATACGCACTGTTATAGCTGATCTTAAAGGGTAAGATTAAGGGTCGACGAGGTGTTGGGAGAAGGCAGGTTTCCTGGCTGAGGAACATCCGAGAGTGGACAGGGCTGAGGACCGTGGAGGAGCTGTTCCGGGCTGCCCAGGACAGGGAGACCTACTCAAGGGTGATAGTCAACGTTGGAGAGACCTGACATGACACAGTAAGAAGAAAGAAGAAGACACGATTGTTTAATGGTTTTACTAGTATTCAAGTTACATAACAGTAGTGACAAATTTTTCACTACTATTTACATAAATTATTTTATAAATTAAATCCAAGTAAAGCCGTTAAACAATCGTGTTTACTATTATAAATTAGAATTCATGTATCGAGATACTTAAGAATCGGCGTTTGATTGAATTTAAAAATATTGTGAAATGTTAAACAACTTGGGTGATGTTTTTACCACTATAATTATGTCAAACTTTTAATAATGATTATTGTAATTGTTATACAAAATAAACGTATTTTTACTTAAATGACTTATTCTGCTTTCAATAATAATGTAATATATTGTAAGAAATAAAAAGAAGAGGAAAATTATGTTCACATTTTTACACACATTGGCTTTACAGTTTACATGATTTTTTTATTGATTCATTTAATAGAAGAAGTCATCGTACAATAGAAGGATGAAGATAAAAGAAATGCAGTAAAAATGAGATCTCCAAGACGAATGTGTCGTAAATCTATATATGATAAAGTGTCAAATGCAAATATAAGAAGTGAATGCGGTGCGAATCAAAGAGTTATAAACAAAATAATGAAAGGGTCGTAAAGATAGTTTGGACACATGGAAAGAATAAGTGAAGACAGAACGGTGGAGAAGGTATATGTAAACGACGTGAACTGAGCTATTAATAGAGGAAGACCGAGGAAAACTTGGCACCATCAAATCAATCAAATAAAATTTAAGTGTAGGTTACCTGAGGAGTGGGAGAAATTTGTGCATTACACAGAGATGTATGTCAGGACAGAACAGTATGGCGGTCCATTATTTCTTCCTTCTCCTCCGGGGAGACGGTGTGATGGTTAGTTAGTTAGTTAGTTCTTATAGTGAATAAATACTTTAAAAATATATATTTACATGTCACGGTATGTGGATATACAAATAATTTTGAATTGGAACATATCGGTCCTGATGTCCCAAATATGCGACTGGCTCTAATAAGTTTAGTTTAGCATAATTAAAAAAATAAGTATTTATAAACTTTATCAAATCATGATCACATACTTTGTGTTTAATAAAAATGCACACATACTTGGAAAATGATCAAGAATTAAACGAAAATAATTAATGAATTTAACTTGATTCTTTTTTTCAGATAATAAAACTTGTAAAAAATTGTTCATAATGACTTTAGTTTTTTAATAAATTACATATATGTAATGAAAAATAAAACAATTCTGATTTTTGTTATATGGTAATTAATATTAGATAATTGTATCAAAAATCGTAAAACCTTTACTTAAAATGTATAGATAGAAAATTATTATAATCAAATGATTTTACTGAAATCTCTTGATGGAAGTTCATTTTAAATAATAATTAAATAAAACGATGTTTTTTAACTACTTCCACTTTTGTCTTTATTTAGACAGCGACCGGTTTCGCCAGGCTCGCTGGCATCGACGAACTGGTCTGTCGTGCCAGCGAGCCTGTCCAGCTTTATCTAAAAAAAACAAATGAATAAAAACATCGTTTTATTTAATTATAGAAAATTATTAAATACTTTGTATTTAATCCCGGTTTAATTGTTATAACTGATGCCAACTAGTTTTGCTTGCAAGTTAAACAAGTTGGCATCAATTATTATAACCATATCGGGGTTAAACACAGAGTGTTTTATTATTTTATATCTTTACATTTAATAACATAAGACTTTTTATCATTACGTAAATATTATTTAAAATCTAAATAAAGTTTTTATTGTAACCCAAAAATAAAATCAAGTTAAATCATTTAATGTTAATAATGATTTTACAAATGCTCGTAGTTAACTTATTCGTGTATTGTATTGATGAATCAAATAATAATATCGGTTAAAAATATAATCGTGTAGATAATAGAGTGAAAAGTAAAATAAAGTTATGGCTATTGCCGACAGAGCGACGCCACAATCGCAACTGCCGATAACAAAGACACGTCCCGGGATGTGTTCCTCTCAATAATGTATCTAAATATAAATCACGCGGGAATGATCAAAGCCTGATGAGTAAAAACAGTTTTCTGAAGCACAACAGATGTCTCGCTAAAAAAAATCTCTGCAGCATTTTGACAACGGCACAAAGCTAATGAAATTTCGAATGTAAAAGCGTCGCAAACAATTGTTTCATCTGTAAATCAAATATTCCGCTAAATAAATAATTGAAAAAAATTCAATAGATGTGCGCGAGCGTCTACATTCTCCACACACGGCCGCACTCAAACCTTTGATAAATAACGCGGGCGGGCGGGCGCGAAATAAAACCGACACATCAGCGGGGGTTTTTTCCATATTCAAATTGAATATGTAATCCATGCCCCCCGGCGAGGGCGGGGGCGCAGGGATTGATTGATGCGATACCCCGCAGGAACACCCCCTAACCGAATATTACTCTTCGGGGGGCGCCCGGCCCACCCTCTCAAGTCACCCGTCATAACGATATTTTTAACCACGTACCTGCGCTAATTGTGCCGAGCACGGCTCGTGCACACAGTTTACCGGCAATACTCCGCGGCCAGCAAACAGAGGCTTGGCCAGCCACGGAATAACTCGAATGCCCCTGAAGATATACCGCTTATTACGAACAACATTCAGTGGCAAAATCACGAGCCCCGGCTGTGTCAATAGAAATGTTCCTAGAAAAATTCCATTTACGAATTTATTTCTCCGCTTTATTAGCTTTCACAACAGTTTCGCAAATTTCCTTAGATGTTTCAATTGCTAATTTAAAGATCGTGTGTTGCTTATACACGACCTTCGTCGCAGAGTGGCCACGCTGAAGGGCCCGGGTTTTAATTCTCGGCGATATCAGTGTGGGGCTCACACTGTTTTAGTCTAGTGTAGAATTTACGTGGCAAAAAAAATAGCGATAGATTAGTTACCTATCACATGTCATTAGAATCAATATAATAGCAATTATTCATCGATTTGACTGGCGTTGAAATGACATAAAGAGCTATTCAACAAAATAATAATAACAAATGCACATTACGCATCACATATCAATATATTAATTTTCTAATCAACTGACCATTCTTGACTTTATTTAAACATTAATATTAAAAAAATAAGTCTCCAAAACTGATCTTCAAACAAATTCTTACATTCTTTACATATTCTTAATTTTGCTTCCGTTTAATCTACTAAACTTAGTAGAAGTTACAATGTGAATGTGTATCGTATATTCAATGACTTGTCGACACTGACTATTGTCTATTGCCAAAAATACACCAAAGATTACTTTTCTAAACAAACGATCAAAATCGTGCGGCGAAAGCGCTTCAATTTTTTGTTTGTTTGATTTATTAATTTATATATAGGTAGTCTTCTTTGCGAATATTGTTGGCGATCGAAATGATTATCCAATATTTAATAGAAATATTTCACATATTTTTTCTTTAATGTGAAATTGGAATAAGTCTATTTCTTAATATGTTACACAGGTTCCTTTGACTATTTCGTATTTTTATTTTTTTGTAAAATCGCTCTTTACATCATTAAATCACGCGCCAAATCGATGTAAACGATATACTTGTAGCTTTCATATTGATTCCTACGGCATGTGATAAAAAGCTCTTTTATCGCCATTTTATTGTCACCGGAATTCTACACCAGATCATAAACAATGTGACAATTTCACTCCCATCGACAGGAATCGAACCCGGGACCTTCGGTGTGATAGTCATAGCACTTGCCACTCGGCCACGAAGATCGTTCGACTCATTAAATACGTCAAATTATTCACATGTAAATATTTAAATGTGCATTTAAATTTTTTTAAATTTACTATCATATGTAACGCTTAATTTGGTGTGTGGAATTATTAAAAATAATACAAAACACTATTGTCTTTACCCCATTTTTATTAACCGGTTTCGCTACGACCGGAGTTGTATCAAGGTTACAAAAACAAACAGACAGTAACCGACCATGCTTCGGCGAGAGCGAAACCAGATGATTCGAAAAATGAAATATTGCTATGTAAAAATAAAGTAGGTATAGGCATGGCTTTTCAGTATTATTAAAATATAAACCCAAAATAATGGCTTTCATATTGTTTTCATCCATTATACAGGTAGGATTTTACTGAAATAATAATAATAATAATAATATGTTAACTTTTATAGCGCCGTTTTTGTGATGTAATCACCTCAAGGTCGCATAAAGACTGTTTTGAATCTAAAAATCTAAATGCTAACGCTGCATCTGATTTTCGCGATCGGTTAAAAAGTATAGTAGAACAAAGTATAAACGTTTAAATTGGGTATGAAATATGAAAAAGATAAGTTTTCAGTTTAGATCTGAAATCTGTCGGATCATTTATGCATCTGAGGTGTGAAGGGAGATTGTTCCAAGCTGATGGACCGGCTATCGCGAACGCTCGATCCCCGAAATTTGTACTGGGGCAACGCTTCGGCTCAACTAATCTTCCTATTGCCGAGGAGTTCGCCGAGCGAAGTGTGGATTTCCTTGTATTTAGGCTGTCCGTTATACAGAGTTCAGATATATAACTAGGTGCCATTCCATGTAACGCTTTGAAGACTGTCCAGCAGAGTTTATACTGGATTCTTTCTGGACTTTTAAGCCAGTGAAGTTCTTTGAGATGTTGTGTTTATGGGACTTTTTTGGAAAGCCTTTAATGAGTCTTGCTGCTTATTATGTATTGCTTAAAATTATTTCGTTTCTTTCCTTAGTAATTCTTTTATATTTTAAATAAAAACTATCTAATTTAATGTGTATTATCTTTTTTATTTATTTACATTATACACAAATAAGACATCTCTTCCCCTGTCTCAATCTAAAGATTACAAAGGCAAAGCATTTTTTCTTCCACTCGCTTGGTCCTCGGCAACTCTATTCAACTCCGCTTAGGAGGTGCAGCCCATATCTTGGAAATTTTCTGGTCTAGGTACTCCTGGCGAGGTCGTCCTCTGCCAATCGATCCCTCGACCATTCTCTCCAACACATTATGCAGGAAACAGTCGTGTCTCAACACATGACCAATCCATCTCGCGCGCCTCTCCGCTATGGTGTTCAACATGTGCCTATTCTCTTCAACTCTGCTGAGAACCTCCTCATTTGCAATGTGGTCCCTCCATGAAACATGGGCAATTAAATTTCAATGAGACATAAGAAACGAAAAAAAATAGACGACTCATTTGGACACAAAATTGTAACAAAAATAAAATAACGATATGAAATTTAAAGATAATAATATATCGGAAGGATCCCAAATATGTCGACGTCAGTGGGGCAGTACTCTTTCCAGAATTTGTAATATTTTTTTTATGAACCCCGCCTCACTGACACTAAATATGTCCAAATCCGAGACGGTTAGATTCAACGTACGAATTGATCTTCCTACTGGCATCACTAAAGGCAGGTTGGTTCTGCGTGACGGAGCAAAGAATAATTGATGTCACCGCCTCACTGCACCAATAATGTCCAAATCCGAGACGATTAGATTCAACGTCCGAATTGCTCTTCCTACTGGCATCACCAAAAGCAGGTTGGTTCTGCGTGATGGAGCAAATAACAATTGATGTCGGCGCTGTCGCAAGTAACTATCAGGAACAAAGTGACATATTTGCTCCACAACATAGGGGTTTTGAATAGAGCCTCGAATTAGCTTAAAAAAGTGCCTTGCTATAAATCCTTCCCTCCTCAGTTTGAGGGCGTTATACCCTAGCATACCCAAGAGAAATGCCTTCTTATTCTTCTTGATCCTCTCCTATATTGATATAGCAGCTCTAAACAGGGATTACAGGGAACTATTCTCGATTTATAGCCAGTATTGAAGCACTGTTATTGCGTAACACATTTTATTATATGAGTTTGGCGCGACAGTTGATTCGTGAGCTTATGTTGACATCTTCAGGTGTTCTTGTTTTTTAACACCTAGGATGCCAACATAGGATACCAAAATAGCTGTCGCGACAAACGCATATACATAAATTTTGATACGTAATAAGAATGTTTCTAATTTTAAAAATACACGTATTTTTCGGCGAAAACAGTGGAATGTATTCTATATTTAAATTCACTTGTAATGTGGAAAAAATGCCTTTATACCTACAGTTTATTTTTTTGACCCGCTGATAACTTTTTCTGTTTGATTTTGACATTATTTGTATTATGTAGTAGATCACTGAAGTAATAATTCATTTACATCGTTCTGGGTATATTATCAAATTATGCTTTTTTCTTCTTTTCATCCAATCTAACTCCATTGCTGGATATATTCATCTTTTAAACTTTTAGAACATTAACTATCTTGGGCTATATGTTGACCCACAAGTTGGATAATATCATCCGTCCATCTTTTCGTGGTCTTCCAATGTCTCTTTTGTTGTTCCAAGCCTCCACTTTATGATTCTAGGTGACCACTTGTGCTCATCCTGTCTCGCACATACGCATATTGTTTGTATGATTGATAAGAAGATACAAACAATATCAATAGTTAATTAGTAAAATTTATCAAAAATTTAATCACAAGTAATCACTATTAAAAATATAATAGTATGGTATGATTACACAACATGAATTATCTATTTTTAAAAATATATGTATTTTAAATTCCACTCCTTTTAAAATTTCTAGAATATTGACGTATTCACCAATATAAGGGGCAAGTAGTGTACCTTCAAAGTCAACTCAATGAACTGACTAGAAGCATTCGAAATGTGGCTCTATCGCCGAATGCTCAGAATTCCTTGGACAGACATGGTTACCAATACCGAAGTTCTGAAGCGAGCTAGAGTTGACAGGGAGATGTTATCAACAAACAAGGTTCGGAAGATTTCACATCTGGGTCATGTACTGCGTGGGGAAAAGTACCGCCTTCTCCAACTGATATTTGAGGGGAACATTGAGGGACGCCGAGGGCTCGGTAGGAGACAGATATCCTGGTTGCGAAACGTGAGGGAGTGGCCCGGCCGGAGGAGCTGTTCCGGCGCAGTACAGGGACAGGTTCGCCGAGGTGATCGCCAACATTGGAGGGACCCGACAGGGCTCTTGAAGAAGAAGAAGAATGTACCTTAATTTTAGTGTTACTAAAGTTATAACTCCCGGTGCCCTTGGGTTTTCAGGAATCAAACCATCCACCAATATGGCAAGAAAAAAAGGATCTGATTTCATTTAATCTTGCCATTGTTATGATTAAGAAGAAAAAGAGCCATATTAAATATTATGCTTCTGTATATGTAAATAATAAAAATAAAATAAATAAATAAATCCTTTATTATATTTATTTTAGTTGAATTCCACTTGTTTTATGAGTTCGACCGGCATCTTTTTGTCTTGTAGAAGTGACGACCTACGTGGCAGAGTGGTCAGAGCGCTGACTTCTATACCGAAGGTCCCGGGTTCGATTCCCGGCGATGGCAGTGTGATTGTCACATTGTCTTTGTTCTGGTGTAGAATTCACGTGACAATAAAATGGCGATAGATTGGCTACCTATCACATGTCACGAGAATCAATATAATAGCTAAAAAATAAATTGTATACAGTAATTGGGTTCAAACGACCTGTTGTATACATAAAATTTAAAAAATAAAAATAAAAATAAAATGATAGCAGCGAGCTACTGAAACCAGTCGAAGCCATATAATAAAGTTTTATTATTTATATCATTTATATTCTGTATGTGTTCTGGTATAAAACACGTATAATAAAGTAACATTTTGGAGAGATGAATCAATGAAAAGGTATAAAAAAAAGTATAATTGAAAAAAATATTTATTCCATGATGGAAAAGAAAATTTCACATGAAAACTGTTTCCTTCCACGTCGAATGTCATCGCGAAGGGCTAAAAGTACCCGCCATGATCTAATCCGGCTGGTCGCCGAAGCGTTCGCTCTCGCGGTGATCTCATTGGAGATACAGCATTCACGATCTGCTTGACGGAGTAAATTCGGCATCCTTAAGCCGCCAAGCATATAACGCGATGGAAATTGAATGTAAATATCGAATAAAGTTTTTGAATTTGGCGCTCAGGTGTACGCCCCCTTCAGCCGCACCCCGGCGGCGCGGCTGGAGGGCAGGGGGCGGGGAACAGCGATACCGTGCCGTGACATGATAATCCTCGGGAATGGCACCCAGCCCGCTGGCGCACCGGTGGCCACCGCTATTAAATCCTATCTTTACTGTTTCACGCACATCTCCAATACTCTTTCGATTAATACAATCATATAATACGCCCTAACACGTACACACAAACAATTAATATTATTCATGATTGATCTATACCCTGTATATAACCGTTAAAAAAAATATGTAGAATATAAAAATAACCATTTATACTGATCTTAGAATGTTTTTTTTTCCTCGCGTAGCATTTGGCCTCTCTGACCTTATAAATTTTACCTTATGATTTTTAGCTTATGACCTTTTTGTTTATTTGACCGTTTTATAAATAATTTGATTACGTATTGTATAAATGGGACCAAAATATGAGGAAAAAAATAAAACACATACCTAAAAGCGGACGTGTTCGGATACGAAAATATAGACTTGTGTACGAAAATATAGACGAAAATAATTTTCTTTATCTATTTTCTGGGGAGTTACAATTTGATGGTTAGTTAGTTTCAAACACTAATTTCTCTTAAAACATTAAATTGTTATAACACTGCTAGACGGAATTTAAAGTAATCTATTTTATGTTCATTTTATAAATTGTATTATATATTATATAGTTTTATCAATCTGATTTTGAATCAACATGATTTTGGTAATGTTGATAGAAACACCAATCTTTCAAAACATATCGTCATATTATTATTCTGAAATTCTTCAGAAAGCAAAATCATGTGCAGAATAGAAATATCTCTTACAGGATTTAATAAGATGAGAAGTGTTTTCTTAAAATAAAAGAACATTAATCTGAAACTTCGATTGATAGTCAAATGCTTCGTCTGGTCCATACTTTTATATGGTGTTAAATTTTATTGTTTTGATCGTTCCACGTTTTCTTCTTCTTCTTTTTCCTTGTTGTAGACCTCTATGGTCTGCTCTCCAGAGTATTGCTCCTCCTGTGAGATAGATTCCCAGCTGTCCTTCCATCTTTTAGGAGGTCTTCCACGAGAACGAGTCCCATGAAGCTGATTATGTAATGCAATATAGAGGAGTCGGGTGGTGTCCATTTTTTGGAAAATTCACCATTCCTCGGAAATCGACGTCTTTCATGTTAGTGAAAGTACGTTCAGAAGGCAAATACTCTTAATTCTGGAGATTATCCTGTCTTCCTAATGTTAAACCATCTCTTATGCGTTTCTGGTTGTATACTGTATATAATATATTATTTTACCTGTTCTCAATAGATGCCTTAAAAATAAATGTTGTAATGTCTGTTGATAAAATAAACTGATTTGATTTGATTTGATTTTAACATGACAGTACCAGTCCCTTTTTCGCTGTCTGCTCCATCTTATAATAATATCCTTAACCCCACATATCTCTCTTATTCTGGTGTTCCTTACGCGATCTCTCAGTGTCTTGACTGCTTACGTTCTCAGTGTCTTTATTTCTACTCATGGGAATACAATGTAACTATTTCGGAAGTCCTCAAAGCTTGTTTGGTCCTAACTGTGTCTGTCCTTGCTTCGACGCCATTTGTTATTATTGGTCTTTTGCCTGCTTTATAGACTCTCATCTTACTCTTAAGGGCCATGTCTTTCTTTTCCATATTGTATTATAGATTTTAGAGCGCCAGAGATTGCAGCTGCCTTGTTTACTTGGGCTTGTATTTCTTCCCTTCCACGTTTTCAACGATGTTTAATATTTATTCCTTTGGTCCATCTACGTCGTAATCGTTTACTTTTTTTCATTAATTCTCATTTTAAAGATACGTATTTTAAACTTGGAATTTTGAACAACCATCTTAGTTAGCTAAAAGATGGCTTATAAATGCTCTAGTTAAAATAATTTATGTGCGATGATGAATCTCAATCGTACGATTACAAACAAGCAAGATTATAAGCAAGTAATGCCAACCACCCCCCTTATGACATATCATACATGGAGAAGTATGGGGGAGGCCTATGTCCAGCAGTGGACGACAACGGCTGTTAAAGAAGAAGATGAAGAACGCTATTGCTTGCACTGCAATCTATTTTACATCTGCATTTCAATATCGATATAATATAAAGGTTTAAATAATGAAAATAAAAGATGAAATTCCTTTATATGGTGTATTCAGTTTTTTCACTTGATTTTACCTGTTTCAAAAGCTTCCTGCTATCTTCTGGCAACGAGCTGCTGAAATCGGTCGAAGCTAAACATCAAATGGGATAAAATTAAATACATATTAGAAATTATTTAATTATTTTTAATTTTCATTGCTTCTTATTCTTCTTCTTCTACGAAGAAAATTCAATTGAAAAAATTAAAATTAACAAGAATTAAATCTAAAAGGCAAACTATATAACTTTATAACAAATTTATAAAATAACAATTGTGTTTCTTGGTAAAGTGGTATCTTGTTTTATAGCATGTCATTGGTTGGTTGCATGTAGAAACTCAACGCCTTCAGCAGGTGAGGTTACCCTCTTGCTTTACATTTCACATAGGCGTATCTTGATTTCTGAAAACGAGTTGTTTGTCAATAAGAATTCGCCTGCCCCGATAAACAGTTGCCATATTTTTGAGAAATGTCTTCGTTGGGGTCAAAAACGAATGGATAACTGGATGGTTTAAAAAAAACTGGTTGGTTTCGCCGACTTAATATTATTTAAATGTGTTTATTATTAAACTCCATATTAAACAATTAATAATAATGAATTCTTCCGAAGAAAGAACATGAAATTTGATAATGCCTTAGAAAGGCAAAACATATCGTTCTCTCCGAATATTTTTCTAGTCAAATCCGGAAATCAGATAAAAAATCTTTTAAATTATCAATTAAAACGAATGATAACACATGTTTTCTAGAAATTTCAAGAAAACATGTGTTATCATTCGTTTTAATTGATAATTTAAAAGATTTTTTATCTGATTTCCGTATTTGACTAGAAAAATATTGGATAACTTTTCTCATTTTATTCACGAGCAATTCACATTAAAACCTATTAGGTATAGTATTATAGCTGAACGGTAAATGATACAAAATTAGCTGATACGATATCTACTTCTTCTTATTTATGTAGATCTTACGATCTGTTTAGACGGGATATCAAATTTGGTCCTGTGATGATTAAATCCTATTTTCTCTCCATCTCTTTGGTGGTCATCCTTGGAAATCCTCGCTTGGTCCATTCTCTCGATGTGGTACCTCCAGAATTGTCTTCTCTGCCTACTCCATCACACTGTTATCAATATTGCAGGTTCTGCAAATCTCTTCGTTAGATATTCTTTCACGATAGGCCGCTAAGGATATGTTTCGTTCTGACAGTGACTGCTTTTGATGCATTTGCAGATCCTGACTTTGCTTTCCACTAGCATAAACTTAATGTCCCCAACGGTGCCCCTCAAGAATCCGGAGATAACCGATGCCATGTTAGTCTGATATGGTATTAATATATTAATAACTGCCACACCGAAGTTCCCGGGTTTTCGTCTGGTATACTTGACTAGACTTTGGTCTGGTAGAATTCATGTGACAATAAAAATGGCGATAGACTCACTACCTATTAGATGTCGTGAATATAGCCCTTAAAGTTGTATGAAGTATTTGAGTTCAAATAACCTTTTGTATACAAAAAAATTTAACAAAACGGAAAATAACCACTTTAAAAGCCCAAGTGACATCCCAAGAACCAATAAAGATGTTAATCTTTCTGCAAACTAATCCCTAGGATTGAAACATTAAATAATTAAGGTGTAAATTGCGACTCTCATATATTGAATCGAAGCATGGAACTGGCAGAAGAAGGACGAGAGCAGAATAAATGCGGTAAAGATGAGGTCCCTAAGACGTATGTGTGGTAGAACGATATACGACAGAATCTCAAATGCTGTTATAAGAAAGGAATGTAGAGCGGATGAAGGTAATAAGTACAAAATTATGAAAGGATCGCTGCGTTGGTTCGGACATATGGAGAAAGAATGGTTAAGAAAGTATACGTTAATGATGTAAATGGAGTACGGAGTTGAGACAAACCGAGGAAAACATGGCATGACCAAATTAATCATATTTTAAAGGTTGATCATGTTAGAAGTCAGAAGAATCAACGTGCGTGTATGACTCGCTGTATGAATGTGGAGAAAGCTAGAAATATGAGCCAGGATAGAGTAGTGTGGCGGTCCATTCTCTCTGCCTACCCCTCCGGGGAAACGGCGTGATGGTTTGTTGTTGTTGTTGTAAATTGGATAAAAGATTTAAAAGATTCCAATCTTAGATGGCGCTAGTGTGGATTGAACTAAAAAAATGTGAAGTGTGGTGTTACATTGTAGCATATATACATCTTCCAAAAATTTGTCAGACATGGTGGTCGTAAGAAGAGCGGAATGGGGAATGTTGTATTACATAAAACGTGCGCTTAACCCAACTAATGTCAGGTCATAAGACCTGTAAACGCCTTGACTACCATATTCTGTTTCCAATTTGCATCTTCGTCTCTATTGAGATACAATTAATCCTTAAAATGATAACCCGCAATGGGTAAAATCCAGTATTCGTCTACAAGTATTTGTATACATTCAAAATGTTTTAAAAGATTTTAGTTGGTTAAAAAAACGACGACAACGAGCATGAACTTCGAGTCCTGGTGAATTGTATGTATGAGGTATGCATGCGAAATGATCCGATGATGAATGCTAATAAGTCCAAGGTAATGATTTTTGAAAAGGAAGAAACCATGACAGTCTGCAACATTAGCGTGAATGGTGAATATTTGGAGCAAGTAGTTGAGTTCGTGTATTTAAGTAGTATGTTTACAAGAGATGGGCTAGTGGAGAGGGATATTAAAAGAAGGGTTGGGGCGGGTAACAAAGTGAATGGTGCACTTAAAGTTGTCATCGCAAACAAAAACCTATCCAAAAAAGCTAGAATGGCAGTGCACAATGGTGTTCTTCTACCGACCCTTATGTATGGAAGCGAAGTATGGAACTGGCAAAAGAAGGATGAAAGTAGAATAAATGCAGTAGAAATGAGATCTCTTAGACGAATGTGTGGATACTCTGTGTATGATAGAGTGTCGAATGAAAATATAAGAAGTGAATGCGGTGCGAATGATGGTGTCATGAACAAAATAATGAATGGATCATTAAGATGGTTTGGACATATGGAAAGAATGAATGAAGAAAGAATGGTAAAAATATACATATTAATGATGTAAATGAAACCAGAAATAGAGGAAGACCGAGGAAAACGTGGCACGATCAAATAAATCAAATATTGAAGGTCGGCCATGTGAGGAGTCAGAGAAATCGACACGCGTGCATGACACGATGTATGAATGTTGAGGAAGCGAGAGAAATATGTCAGGAAAGAAAAGTGTCCATTATTTCTATCTTCCCCTTCGGGGAGACGGCGTGATGGTTAGTTAGTTAGTTAGTAGTTGTGTAAAATATATATTTATGCGGGCTTTTGCCTCCTAGATCAAACAGCTGGAATTAAATGTCTTTGAAGTCAATAAACGAAATCGGTTTACGCCTCTTCGAGTGATAGACGGCGGCATATTCGCTGTCTTCAAGATGGCGGCTGGCCGCGGGTACCGCCTCAGATAACCCGCGGCGGATACGCTCGAAGAGAAGCCCTCCCGACAATTAGCACCCCCACCCAGCTTCCTCTCCACCAACGTTTTCAATAACATGGGTGACACCAAGAAGCAGAAAACACAGAAATGCGCCCGTCTCTCTCTAGCAGCAGTAATTGACATTTCCACAGGGCCGGCTGGACCGCATGTTCAGAATATTTACGGGATCGCGGGTTTAAATTTTCCTGAATTCATAACAAATATATATGATATGCATTTACAAATAATTAAAAAAATATATAACATCAATTGGGTGGAAATCTATAAGATATAATAATTTGCTGTTGATTCCGAGGATGACTTAAGATAAATTATGTATTTTACATGTAACAATTTATTTTTTTAAAATGTTGTTATTAACTTTCAATGCTTAAATAAGAAATGAAAATCAAAAGATATTTGAAAATCCCCGAGTAATGTGAAACATCTCACGCCCATGAAAATGTCTAAAAAACGTTTTCTTCAATATTAAATATAAAAAGGATTTACAACTTAAAAATATATTTCTTCCGTTAGTATTAACCCTTTAATGTTTTATATATAAACTCAAAGTGTAAAAAACAGTGTTTTAATTCATAAAAAAATCTCTTATTATAGATTTTCACAGTTGCGTAGATTTTCACGGTTGGCAGCAATATGTTTTATGTAATTTTGGGTAACAACGTGTGATTTCCCCCTTTCCACCGAGGTTTCGGAGATCGTTGCAGTCTTCATCTTTAGAGTAATGTTGTGGTGGTAATAAGTTGTTGTACCACTGTGAAGTACCTTAGCAGATACAACTCATCCCACACTTATTACCACCACCACATTACCCTGAAGATGGAGACTGCAACGATGTCCGAAACGTCGGTCGAGAAGGAGAAATCACACGTTGTTACCCAAAATTACAAAAAACGAATTCCACAGTTTTAACGCCTTAAGTTTATCTAAAATAAAAATAAAAAAAAGGAGTGTATCCTTCTATAATTGTTAAATATTAAATATATACTTTTTTTTTCATTTATCATACTTTTAAGCTTAATTACAATCGTCATGATGTTACTACACCTGTATTACAGCGAAAATTAAAATCAATAATGGGTTTCATTGTTAAGCATCAAGTATCACGTTGTTGGATGTAATCTGTTGAACGCCATAACATAACACCAATTGCGTAAAATAAACAACAATTGAGCTAAATTTATTTTACTTTTTTGTTTCTGATGGTTACCTGCCACAGCGCCGACATCAATTGTTATTTGCCAACCTGCCTTTGGTTATGCCAGTAAGAAGAGCAATTCGGACGTTGAATTTAATTGTCTCGGATTTGGAAATTTTCAGTGTTAGTGAAGCAGTGTTCATTAAAAATATATCACAAATTCTAGGAAGAATACTGCCTTGCTATCCTTCCTATCCTTCTGAGATGTTATCTCTTAATTTCATATCGATATTGTTATTTTTGTTTACCGTTTTGTGTCCAAATGAGTCACCGAAATGTTCAAAAACTCATTTGTGTTTAAGAAAATAAATAAATAAACCTTAAATTTATATGTGCACAATGGTGCACAATGGTGTTCTTGTGCCGACCCTTATGTATGGAAGTGAAGCATGGAACTGGCAAAAGAAGGATGAAAGTAGAATAAATGCAGTAGAAATGAGATCTCTAAGACGAATGTGTGGCAAATCTGTTTATGATAGAGTGACAAATGCAAGTATAAGAAGTGAATGTGGTGCGAATGAAAGTGTTATGAACAAAATAAGGAAAGGGTCATTAAGATGGTTTGGACACATGGAAAGAATGAGTGAAGACAGAATGGTAAAGAGGGTATATGTAAACGGCGTGAACGGAGCTAGAAATAGAGGAAGGCCGAGGAAAACGTGGCACGATCAAATCAATCAAATATTGAATGTCGGTCACGTGAGGAGTCGGAAAAATCGACGTGCGTGCATGACAAGATGTATGAATGTAGAGGAAGCGAGAGACGTATGACAGGACAGTGTGGCGTTCCATTCTTTCTGCCTAACCCTCCGGGGAGACGGCGTGATGGTAAGCTAGTTAGTTTTTTAAATTTATATAAGAACGTTAAATATCGAACAATTTAAATACCATACCCATAATATGATACAATATGATTGAATATTTTACCGAAACAACAGCACTGGGCGCCGTAACTTGCGGTAGCGAACCTCATTTTATTGTATTGTTAATTTGGTTTACCGATCTCGGCAAGGCGATGTCTGCCGCCTGTTCTGCCAATCGAGAACTGACGCGCAATTTCCGGCGGAAGAACCGACTAACTTATTGGTTTTCGTACATTTCTGACGTGGAGGCGCCCTCTTCCCCTTCCTATTAAAAAAATGATTTCGTATACAATAATGGCGGCTGTGGGGCTTACGCCGTTTAATTCCGTAATAACATTATCGAATTGTGCAAATAAAAATAAATATTCCCTTTAAGGGAGGCGCAGAGAGCGATGGCGTTTTTTATTTACCTGCGTATATATACTCGTACCTTCGTTTAAGATCTAGGCATCTCCATACAAGGTGAACAAGAGATGACAAATAAATTCTTTGGCATATAGAATGGAATAATACTCCTAGCGGCTTCTAACAATATGTTAGGCGACAGCCTTCGCATTGTGTTAATAAGGTAGTTTGCTAAAATGCCGAAAATCATTCTCCATAGATGGCGTTAGTGGGTCGGTTGTATAGGTTAATTCTTGAAAAAATTCACAAGTGCAACCAAATCTACATAGATGGCTGACTGAAACTGACACGTGAAGATAAATATGGATTTTGAAGTATATATACATCTTCCAAAAATTTGTCATGCATGATCACAATAACAAAGGTGGAATGGGGAATGTTGTAATTACATAAAGCGTGCGCTTAACCCAACCAATGACAGGTCATAAGTCCTGTAAACACCTTGATCATCCATGTTCAGTTTCCAGTTTACGTCTTCGTCTCTTTTGAGATACAATAAAAATTATTTGTTATTTATTGTTTCTTGAACAATGATGTAAAACTCCATATTAAATAATTAATACGAATGAAAACGTCAGTTTTCTAGAAGTTTTATTATATTTTATGGGAATGACATGTTTCGCCCTTCTAAGGCAATATCAAATGATAATGCCTTAGAAGGGTGAAACATGTCATTTCCATAAAATATAATAAAACTTTTAGAAAAATGACGTTTTCATTCGTATTAGTTAATATTATTTGTTTCTTAAATAATGACGTGTATTGCAAGAAAATACATTTGATTCGCCATATAGAAAGAATGGCAGATGAAAAGAGATAAACGCCGAAGAGTATCATGCTCTGACTGATACGGGCCTAATAAAAAGATGGGCTGACTGCATGGAAGAGAACTTGGAGAAATGAGAAAGATCTGGAGATTGGAGAAGGATGGCCTGGGACATAATTCAGTGGAAAACTGTGGTGGAGGAGGTCTAATCCTACACCGGGATGTAGGCCTGAGATGAAGAAGGTACTTACCAATATTTACCGTATAATAATTAATCGTCTAGATGCAGAGATTAAATGCAGAATTGAGGCAGCAAGAGCTACGTTTAATAAAATGAAATCACTCTTCTGCAATGATAACGTAAACTTGAAAGCCGCTCCGCCAGAGAAAGATCAAATGCTGTATGTGGTCTGTTTTATTGTATGGATGTGAAACGTGGACCTAGAAAGTCAACTCAATGAACAGATTGGAAGCATTTGAAATGTGGCTCTATCGCCGAATGGTCAGAATTTCCTGGACAGACATGGTTACCAATACCGAAGTCCTGGGGTGAGCTAGAGTTGACAGGGAACTGTTATCAACTATCAAGGTATGGAAGATTTCACATCTGGGTCATATACTGCGTTGGGAAAAGTACCACCTTCTCCAACTGATATTGGAGGGAAAAATTGAGGGACGTCAGGACGCCACGTCACTGTGAAACGTGAGGGAGTGGAGGAGCTGTTCCGGCGCAGGACAGGGACAGGTTCGCCGAGGTGATCACCAACGTTGGGGAGACCCGATAGGGCACTTGAAGAAGAAGAAGAAGTATTAATCGTCTAAGACAGTTATTCTAAACGTGGACAATATCCTCCACAAGTGGGTGATTAACTTGTACAGAGAATGATATTGATCTTGATCAGTGAGGCAGCTTAATTAAAATTATTTCATCAATCAGAAACAAATACATAAAACGTCTTCAACAAATATATTGTACGAGAACTATTGGAAAATACAACACAGCGAATATGCTGGAAAAGAAAAAATATTTTATATCCAAGGAAGTCCAAAAGTTACCCCCATAGTTAGTAAAGATATGTAGGTAATATCGATATAGTGATGGTATGGATATGTGAGTAGGAGGGATGGTGAATATATTGTCAACAAGACCCTGCACCTGGAAGATGGAAGGAAAGTGAATGTGAAAACGTGAATGTCTACAGTCAACAATGACCTCAAGGGTCTGCAACTGGACAGCCAGATGATCAAGATTGCGAAGCTTTGTGTAGTCATATTATGAGAAAAAAAAACTAACTAACCATCACGCCGTTTCGCCGAAGGGGTAGACAGAAAGAATGGACTGCCACACTTTTCTTTCCTGACTTATTTCTCTCGATTCCTCAATATTCATAATTCAGAATTCTCTGACTCCTCACATGGCCGACATTCAATATTTGATTTATTTGATCGTGTCACGTTTTCCTCGGTCTTCCTTTATTTCTGGTTTCATTTACATCGTTTACATATAATTTTTTACAATTATTTCTTCATGCATTCTTTCCATATGTCCAAACCATCTTAAACTTCCGCACCGCATTCACTTCATATATTTTCATTCGACACTTTATCATACAGAGATAATGTGAATAATTATGAGAATCACCTCTAAATTACGGTTTATGCCAAGAGAAAGAAGAATATTTAAAAAAATTACGTCTCAAAGATCTCATAAAAAACTGTTTATGTTTTTTCAAATTCAACAATCCCACGGGATAGTGGGTAATTCCATTAATAAACTAGACGTATTCCTTGCATTGTTGCCATGCGGTTTTATTATGCAAAAAATATTTAAATATTGTTTCAAAGTGCATTTGCTGATTAAATTCTCTCGCTTTGAAACGTTGCAACCATTATAAAGAAAGGTATCGGAACAAAATGAATATTATTGCTCCTTTACATGCAATCACGCCGGAATAATATGTTAACCCGCCAGGGACCGAAGGGCCGTTCTCAAAGATACAAAATACCTCGTTTAACGTCGATAGTGTGCTAGATGACGACTATTATACCGCGAGAGTACTACTTTAGCGAAGCCTTCACTAGCAAGAAAACTTACTTTACTTAAATACCTACAAGCTACAAGGGCTGAAACTTCATATGCCAGAAGAACGATATTTTGACGTCTTCTATGCAATCCTACCACTTAGTTTGTGCTAGACTACCTCTAATGAAAGATGTTCAATAACTGTTAATTCAAAAACTTTGTTTTATATCACAAATTGTATTTATTTTACTTTACGACAGCTGTTGTATCAACCAATGTTGACATCATCAACACCTGATGATGTCAACATTGGTTGATAAAACAGCTGTCGTAAAGTAAAATAAATACAATTTGTGATATAAAACAAAGTTTTTTAATTAACAGTTATAAAACGTTAAAATATCATAGTGTTTCGGCCAAAACAATGGACTATTTAAAGATGTTCAAATTTTTTGCAAAGAAACTCATCGTCTCATACGTCACATTTTTAAAGTGCGTATATTTAAAATATTTATTTCCTTCGTTCAAATTATAATTTAGATGAATTTTTATTAATTTTGTGAAAATACTTTAAACAGTCCATTGTTTTGGCCGAAACACTATGATACTTCAACATTATTACTGTTAAAATTTAAAACACTGTTATAATATCACAAGTTCCTTTTATTCACTAAAAGTGTCGCGACATCTATTTCACCAACCGATTTTGCATCATTAGGTGTTACAATAAACTGCCCTCATGTTTATTGTAACACCTGATGATGCCAACATCGGTTGGTGAAACAGCTGTCGCGACACTCTCAGTGAATAAAAAGAAATTGTGATATTATAACAGTGTTTTAAATTTTAGCAGTAAAAATACCTTAATCTTATTTAGAACTAACGGACAGTCGACCTCCAGGAAGATCACACAAAATATAGCGAAACAGTCTATATCCCAGGAACATGCTTAGAAAAATGGAAGGACAGGACACACCCCTAAAGAAGGTAAATAAGAATAAGACCTTCATTTTTCAGTCTCATCTAAATATAAATATATAATAATAGACCTAAACCTCCGAAAACAACATAAAAAAACATTGGTGTGGAGTGTTTTACTGTACGGCTGCGAAACTTGGTGCCTGGGTGAAAGAGAACGCAAAAGGCTGGAGCCATTTGAGATGTGAACCTACCGACGAATTGCTCATGTTTTATGGAGGGACCACGTTACAAATGAGAAGGTTCTCAGCAGAGTTGAAGATAATAGGCACATGTTGAAAAATATAGCCATAGCAGAGAGGCGCGCGAGATGGATTGGTCATGTGTTGCGACACGAATGTTTCCTGCATGATGTATTGGAGGGAATGGTCGAGGGATCGATTGGCAGAGGACGACCTCGCCAGGAGTACCTAGATCAGATTTGACAAGATATGGGCTGCACCTCTTATGTGGAGTGGAAGAGGAGATGTGTCGCCTTGCTGCAGACCAATCGTTAGATTGAGACCTGAAAAGAAGATCTATCTGGCACATTGCGCCTAAACATTTTTTATTATTTTTTATTTGTAGTTTTATGTAATGCATAAAGTGGTGTGCATCTCACATCGAGCTGACTCCATATTACACGCTAAAATTCATCTGGACCAATTACTTTCACAATATTATGTCGAAAATAAAACTTTAGTTAAACCTACATATATTTTAAGTTCTTGTATAATTAAATATGATATCAAAACATTTGTTAATTTGTATTTATATCACTTTATTCTTCACAACAACCAATCGGTTTCGCTCCCATCGGAGCTTCGTCAGGTTTACAAAAGACACTCGTGTGTCTTTTGTAAACTTCACAATGTGTAGATAATATCTAATTAACTAACTAACTAACCATTACGCCGTCTCCCCGAAGGGATAGGCAGAAAGAATGGACTGCCACACTTTAATCGATGCGGCATTCCATCCTTCTCTTTTCACCCCCCAATTTCATTGAAATAAATTATTATTAGTATTTATCTAAAAGTTTATAATATTTACCCTTCAATGGTTATGGGAGTTAAGATTATTTCTAGAAGTGGAACGCCCTAATACTCCACGCAGAAATATATATCGAACAAGAAATTAGCATACAACTACTATTATACTTTTTACTGCATTCACACACACCTACAAAGAACCACGAGTACATACTGCGATCGAGGTGATTTGAATACAAATTTACATGCATCGGAAGTAGATACATATCGTATATAATTACCCCACGACATGCTGACGCACATAACAACTACTAAATGCTATTAAATAAAAGAAACTTGTAGATTTGTTTTTGGAATAGTCAAATTGTTGGATTTAAATATAAGACAACGAACCCAACTCTAATAAATGGACTACTCCTTAAAAGTTTTCTGTTTTCTTACGATTTTTCACCAAAATAATCACAATAGTAAAAACTAACTAACTAACAAACCATCTTGTCGTTTCCCCGAAGGGACAGGAAAAGAGGATGGACCGCCAAACTGTTCTATCCTGACATAAATTTTGCGCCTCTTCTACATTCACCCATCGTGAAATGCACTCTCATCGATTGTTCTTAATTCTAACATGGCCGCCTTTCAGAAATTGATTAATTTGGTTATACCCAGTGGCGGTACTCCCATAGAAGCCCAGAAGCCCGGCTTGCGTAAGAAATTTAGAATCAAAATCTTCTGGCTTACAGATGTTCAGCTCTTGTGGATATTCCTCTTACGTCTGATGGGAACATTGTTGGAAGGTGATTTGGTGGGTTGTTGGTTTATGCGGGGGGATGATTACTTACATTTGGGGGTTTTGATTCAAAATTTATTACGCAAGCCGGGCTTCTGGGCTTCTATGGGAATACCGCCACTGGTTATGCCATGTCTTCCTTGGCCATCCTCGACTTATTTTTCCATTTTCACTACTTGTATATATATTTTTAACAATTCTTCCCTCATCTATTCGTTCCATATATGCAAACCATCTTAGTGACCTTGCCTAATTTTATTTAGTACGCATTCATCCGCCTTACATTCCTTCCTTACTTCATCGTTAGATATTCTATCATTAAAAAAAATCTATATCTATTATAATTCCTGGCGCTCTGTAGCTGCCGGACGTTTTTTCAAATAGCTCCCTATTTAAATAAAATTTTGAGGGTCTGAGTACTCAATTTGCGTCTATTTAACATCTATTATCATCTTTTAATGAATCCAAACAAATCTGTGTATCCAAAATTAATTATTTACGTATAGTTTCAGTGAAAAGAACAAATTAAATTGAAATACGTGAAAGTTTTTAATATAAAGTGCATCGTGTAAACGTCTCTAAACGGCTATTTCCGAGTCGAGACCTCAAAGATGGTTGCCACATGTGTGTCCGAGTGTCCGAGTGTCCGAGTGTCCAGTGAATTGTGTGAAGTGCAACAGGATGATTTATGAGGGAACGCCCAAATTCTCGGAAATAATTTGTGAACTTGTACTATGTGCCAAAACATTAAGATTGATAAAACGGAGCATTTTCTACAGCGCCCTTGAGATGAGTAATTCATAAAAATGGCGCTTTATAAATTATCCAATTTATTATTATTATTATTATTAATTGCATGTAAAAGTTAAGAAGATCCTTCTTCATAATAATGAGCTATTTTCTGCTCACATTGAAGATTGTAAAATAAATTCTAATATCATTGATGTAAATCCTTGATGTTAGTCTTTAAAAAAAAAAAAAAATAGAATAGTGACATTTGGAACTGCTTAAAGGAAGATGTAGGTATGCAAAATAATGTCAAAAAATACATAAAAAAATGAACGTCAAACTTCGATCAAAGATTAATATGAAGGCCGAGCGAAAAAGTAATCAACTTTTGAAATAAGAATGTTTTAGGTCATGGGTCGGCAACCAACGGCCCGCGTAGCCTCTTGGTGCGGCCCGCAAGATTCTTGCCTAAACGCACGTGACGGACGATATCATAAGACAACTTATTCAATTCTGAATTATCGAAAAAACAAACACTGTTCTCGGTTATCGGATTCACATTTTGACTCAATTCTACGCTTCTCAAAAATGCAAGGTAATGGTAATGGTAATTGGTAATGGTAATAAGGTAATGCAAATAAAAAACTTGAAAGTCAAATGCAATCACTAAAATCTCATTAATTATTAATAAATGTCGTAAAAATATACAATAAGCATTTTATAGCCTAGTGGTGGTCTCACATCCCATCACACCGCGTCTCCCACGGGGGCGAAAAGAGAAGGATGGAGGAAGGATGGATATTTCAGGTATACTGTAATGACATGTAACCCAACTGCGGCCCGTAATCCCCAATATTTGGCACTTTCACAACAAAAGGTTGCCTACCCACGTTTTAGGTTAGGAAAATATTAAATAGGATAGCATTAGTTTGTTTTATGAAGAAATGTATATCCAACTGTTTCTCTAGAAATTAATAAATTATGAGATTCTTGAGTTTTAATCTATTTTTAAATGTTTACGAAAATACCCATCACATCTAGAACAAAATCTAGGGCATGCATCAGCTTGGGAGTCTGATAGAATATATCTTCTATGTCCACGTTTTAGGTTAGGAAAATATTAAATAGGGTAGCATTAGCTTGTTTTATGAAGAAATGTATATCGAACTGTTTCTCTAGAAATTAATAAATTATGAGATTCTTGAGTTTTAATCTATTTTTAAATGTTTACAAAAATACTCATCACATGTAGAACAAAATCAAGAGCATGCATCAGCTTGGGAGTCTGATAGAATATATCTTCTATGTACATTTAAAAAAAAATCAATAATATCGTTTGAAAGTTTCAATATTATTTACTATTACTTCTTGTTATTTTTAAGTCATTGAAAAATAAATCATAAGTTTTTGAAGATATACTTGTTTTGCGCGTTCAGTAAAATATAAAATTGACGCTCTGTTACGGAAGTGCAACATTATGAAGTTAGTCATATGATAATAAATAACGGCCGGACATTTCACGTGTGCATAATTGAATGAGGTTAGTCGTAAAAAGCGTAAAATAGTACCAACGTACTATCACATTTCTGTGGGATAATTTCGAATGTGTTGCATATTTGTAAAAACTTTTGAATAAATAAAAAGAAAAAAATCTGGACTAAATATATGATCGATTTATTCAGTTTTCCGCATTGTGTAGTGATTGAAAATGTACTCGTATATATGACAGAACTTGTGTTTAAAAAATTTAAAGTGATTTTTTTTTGTTACGCCAAAAAAGTACAAGTTTGACTATTTACATAAGTACTCGTACACACGCATACGTACAAGAGTAATGTAATTTCACAGCGATAAAGAATTTACCTTATCAAGTTAATATAGATAGAATCATCGTTTTTCGAGAATAATTATTATAGTTAATGTTTAATACCTTGTAAAATAAGTACTCAAAAGTTGGAAAAACACTGTTTTCATTCCTAATAAAAACTCTGTATTACCGATTTCCATGATATTTACGCCTTAAATATTTAAAAATATATTTTATTTACGAGTATTTAAATGCGGGATATCCCATTTGATTCGGTGACATTGCATTGAAAAAGGATTACGACTTTAAAATGGAAATGGGCAGGGCATGTCGCTAGAGCTGCAGACGAAAGATGCACCAAAATACTGCTGAATTGGAGACCGAGAGACACGCGAACAAGAATAGGAAGGCTACAAATGAGGTGGAGATTTGACCTGGAACGATTCGCTGGGGTGCTATGAATGCAGACTGCGCAGGAGAGATCGACGTGGAGGGACATGGAGGAGGCTTTCGTCCAAGAGTGGACGGCGATAAGCTGAAGAAGAAGAAGAAGAAGACATTGAAAACAGTGCATTTGTCATGAATAATGAATAATCGAATGCATTGTAAAGATCAATCATGTTTCCTACGTTTTGCAAAATGTTAATTTGTAAATGCAGAATTCCCAATTTAGATTCGCCTCGATAGAAAGATCTAACCAAGTAATAATTTGGTCCCCGCACCCCGCGAGGTCGTGAGCAATTTGCGGGCAAGGGAAATTCACGAGCAGGCCTTATCGAGCCAACGTGCAAAGGAGAAAACATTAAATAAATCGCGGTTATATAATTATTCGCGCACACCCCTACCGCGGCGATAGGACGGAGCCACAGAAGACGGGCAAGAAACTGCCAGGAATGCGGAGAGGAGAAATAAGCTATAAGGGACAGTTTTTACTGTGAAATCCCTACACATTTAAAAATTATACCTTTAATATTTGAAAAAATACGTATTCATGGGAATTAAAAAGCGATAAAATTTAAATTTAGAAACGAATTCATTCGTCAACAAACCAAGGTGACTGAGGTGGCTCTGAGGATCAGTGGCGGTACTCCCATAGAATCCCAGAAGCCCGGTTAGCGTAAAAAAATTTGAATCAAAACCTCTCCTGGCTTACAGAGGTTCATCTCTTGTGGCTATTCCTCTTACGTCCGATGGGAACATTGTTGGAAGGTGATTTGGTGGGTTGTTGGTTTATGCGGGGGTTTGATTACTTACATTACGGGTTTTGATTCAAAATATCTCACGCAAGCCGGGCTTCTAGGCTTCTATGGGAGTACCGCCACTGCTGAGGATAGGCGGGCTAAAGTAGCGATGGGCTGGCCATATCTGTCGGAGAACTGACGGCCGCTGGGGGAGACGGGTTCTGGAGTGAAGACCGCGTACAGGATTCCGCAGAATTGGACGTCCTCCTGCCCGATGGACCGACGATCTGAAGAGGATTGCTGGACATAGATTGATGGGAGCGGCAATGGACAGGGGGCGGTGGCGTGCTTTGAGAGAAGCTTACATTCAGCAGTGGATGACAGACGACCGATGATGAATGATTATGATGATGAAAATTTGAATTAAGAACTAAAAACACTATAATCGCCTCACGTTAAAAAAATTATCAAGCGATAGATCCAATCATGGCAAGCATCTAAAACCGACTTATATTCGTTTTAAAAATTTACTTCTAATGAAAACTTCTGTTTTCTAGAAGTTTTATGGAAATGAAATGTTTCACCTTTCAAATGCGTTATCACCGGTGACTAATCTGTCACTGTCGAAAAAAGGCAAAAGTGGAAATAGTTATTAGAAAACATCGTTTTATTTAATTATAATTACTTCCTTTTACCTTTATTTCGACAGCGAGCCTGGCGAAACCGGTCGCTGTTGAAATAAAGACAAAAGTGGAAGTAGTTAAAAAAAATCGTTTTATTTAATTATTATTTAAAATGAAGTGATTTGATTTGACATAAGATTTCAGTAAAATCATTAGATTATCGTTTTATTTAATTATTTAATTATAAAAAAAAAATTATAACACGGTATCACACTCTAGTGGGGGGTGTAGAAAATTTGTAAATACCGTGTAGGTACGTATTGCATGTACAATCTCTCCAGAAGGCGGGGGGAGAATTACGCGGGACTGGAAAGCTCCGATCCAAATGCAATAAAAATACCAGATTACAAATTACAACATAAGGTATCAATCAAATCAATAGTAATTTTAATAAATAATCGTTAAATACGAGTTTGTGCGCAATATAGGATTAATTCTGCGGACGGGAGCCGAGAGGAGGATCACAAGTTAATATCTCCCACTCACGATCCCACGCCAGTGGCGTTTGAATCCTATCAGCCATTAACTTTGAAAAAATCCTTTCAGTTAAAATTGTTCTTAATCATTACCAATGAATTTCTAGAAGTTTTATTATATTTTATGTTAATGATACGTTTCGCCTATCTAGCGCATTATCAAATCAAATCAGTTTATTAACTCAAAAGACATTACAAATAGCAACACAATCGGGTGGTGGTCTAAGGGATAGAACGCTTGGCTCCTGATCCAGGGGACATGGGTTCAAGCCTGGACACGACCAGATTCCTTCTTCATAATAATGAGCTATTTTCTGCTCACATTGAAGATTGTTAAATAAATTCTATTATCATTGATTAAAATCCTTGGTATTAGTCTTTTTTATTTTAAATAAAAAAATGTTTAAGGCGTCTATTGAGTACAGGTAAAATATTATAAAAATGCAACATAATATTAGGCACGCATTAGAGATGGTTCAACATTAGGAAGACAAGATACTTTCTAAAGACAAGAGTATTTGTACCCTGAACGTACCTTCACTAATATGAAAGACGTCGACCTCCGAGGAGACCGCGTTCAGCAGATTAATTGCTCTTCCCACCGGTGTCACCAGGGGCAGTTTGGTTTTGGCGACCAGTAGGTAAAACAATCTGTGCTGTCACTGAGATATCTATCAGGGACAAAAATTTGCATAATGCCTTTGTCCGGCGAAACAATGCCATTCACATAAAATATAATAAAACTTCTAGAAAACAGGCGTTCTCATTCGCGTTATTTATTTAATAAGAAGTTTTACATCATTGTTCAAAAAACAATAAATAAGACTTTCATTTTTACGTGTAAATAAAAGAACAGGAATTATTCAAATTCACTTAATGTAAGAATATGTAACTAGCAAAATAAGGATGAAAGTAGATTAAGTTCTATAGAAATTAGATCTTTCAGACAAATGTGTAATACATCTGTATTATATGGAGTGTCATATGCAAACATAAGAACTGAATGCAGTCCGAAGGAAAGTGTTATTAAGACTATTTTAGTAATAATCATTATTATTAATTATTTATTGAAAATTATTATGAATTATTTATTATGCATAGTGACTAAAACCATCTTATTTAATTCATTCTTACACATAAATGTATGTCCAACTGTTTCTCTACAAATCAATAAACTATGCGATCCTTGAGTTGAACAAATTTAAAATGAAACAATGAAACTAATACAGTCAAACTTCGTTATCACGAGGAAGGTGCAAGCGATAAATTTGCTCGTTATAAGCGTTTCTTGTTATATGAGAGAATATGTATTTTTAAATATTTACAAAAATACACATCACATGCAGACATGAAGAATTTGTTTCCTCGTTACTATTTCCGTGATCGTAATAACCGGGTTTGACTTCATTGACAAAATTTATGGTGAATTTAATATACCAAAAATCTTCAAAAAGCACTTGTCGAATACTTGTTTCTTTAAGATATATAAAAAATATATATAAACGATATAAGAGTATATAAGAAGTGATCCCATCGTTGGAAAAGTTAATGAGAATTTGATCCTAGTTTTAAATGTAAAATCAAGAAGGATTAAAAATGTTATGTTCGTTTTATAAAAATACCACTCCTATTTGAAATAAACAGACTTGATAGGGATACGAAAAAAATGTTTTGCTGTTGCTGCGAAAGCTTAAATCCACATATTAATGGAATCCTTTTGATATCAAACAAATAGGTTTTATTGTTTTCGATTTTCAATAAAAAAAAAACAATTGCCATACTACCGCCACCTATGGTTAGTTTCCGGAACACCGCTAACACGGACTAATGAATATCTCTTGAACACAATACTGGCCGCTATTTTATTTAACGAATTTCGAATATTATTTTTTAACCAAAGGATTGCCGAAAACAATTTCTACTCTTTGTCGAACAGTGGAGTTTTTTTAAATCCATTCCATAGAAAATTCTAGATGTTGCATTATTCTATTTTCAAATGAAAATGAATTTAATCATGCACACGTGGAATAATTCTATACATTTAAAATATGTTAATCATTGACCATCTCAAAAATGACAAAACTGATTAATTTTTAAATTTTAATTTCTCTGTTTATGGTATACCTAAGGATACACCCAGAAGAAATACAAAATTTAATATACCAATGTAAATATATACGCCTATACGTGTGCATGATTCACATATATAATACTTGAATGGAATCAAAAGTAATTTATTAAATGATTAAAAACGTTATTTGTTTTCTTTTTTCTAATACCGATTTTATTAATTATTGCACAAAATTGGTGAAAAGGACTGCCGGAGCAAAAGGCGCAGGGTCAAGGTACTTTAAAAAATATCGTTTAAGAGGCTCAAACTGTTTAGGAGTTTTAGATCTATCTGATAATATTATTTTTTCAAAAAAAATTCCAATCAACCAAAATGTGTAATGTGAGGCACGCCACTGACTATCGTGCGCATTATCAATTTATTCAATATCGCGAAATATAAAAATTAGTATAATGCTACCCTACTTATACGATTTTCCCAGACAACTCTTGTTGGGCTTGAGAGTAATTTGAGGGCCGAGTTGCCGTGTCCACTATCCGAGTATCAAGCCCAGAGGAATTGCAGAATTATATATTAAATCGTGATTCCACACATTTAACTTAATAAAAAACATTGTATTGTAGAAACAACGCAAAAAACTAAATAGATACATTTACTCTTAAAGATGAAATATTTTATTTTTAATACTACGTTATTCTTCTTAGTTACAATCCTGATGATTGGTCTACATCAAACACTCGTTCCCTCCACTCGGTCCTGTCACCAGACAGTCTTTTCATATCTGCGTAACTGCCGCATGTCTCCAATCAACTGGTCCATATAGGGATCTCTTGGGCGACCTTTGCAGTTTCTGCCCTCGACCATTCCCTCCGCGATGGTAATTAGAAGGCCAGGATACCTGATGTTTTGATCTATCCAGCCCTACTCAATACCTCGCTGTCTTCTCGTTGTCAGATCTATCCAAGCCAGCTTGTTATGAAGCAATCAGTCTACTGAACATGATCTTCTCGGATATCGACTTCTTCATATAAGTGAAAGTACGTTCAGAAGATAAATTCTCTTGACTTAAGAGAATATCTTGTCTTCCTAAAATCTAACCATCTCTCATGTGTTTGTAATATTTTACATGTTCTCAAATAGATGCCTTAAACTGTAAAATTATCTGTAATGTCTTTTGACAAAAATGAATTGATTTGATTTGATTTGATCTGATTTAAGAGTTATGAAATTAATTTTGATTACTCCAACACACGACACTACCTTAATAATCATCCTATCTATTTTTTCGAAAATTATTTCTAAATATCTCGTAAGGATTATTTTCCGTGACTTTTATCAAGCCACGATGGATTTGACGATTAAATTACAAATGCGTTATGAGTATCATATTTCTGAACAAAAGTAACTACTTCAAAAAAATTGTCACGAAGGGAATCTATTATCAATACTGTTTATTTTATTTTCTTCGTTTTTATTCATGTACGTATAAAATCATATAAAACTTGCACATAAGTAATGCTTTATAATTATTATTTTGTTGAATCGCTCTTTACATCATTACACCGCGAGCCAAATCGATGTAAAGGGTATAGCTATCATAGTGATTCTCGTGACATGTGATAGGTAGCTAATCAATCGCCATTGTAAAACGACAGTCATCACACTGGCATCGGCGGGAATCGAACTCGTGGCCTTCGGTGTGGCAGACAAAGCACTCACCCCCTCGGTCACAAAGGTCGTCTCATCTAAGTAAGTAAGTATCATCATCAGCCGTCTGTCATCCACTGCTGAATGTAGGCCTCTCCCAAAGCACGCCACCGCCCCCTATCCATTGCCGCTTACAGACATCCATGTCCAGCAATCCTCTTCAGATCGTCGGTCCAGCGGTCAGGGGGACGTACAACTCTGGGGAATCCTGTACGCGGTCTCCACTCCAGAAACCGTCTCCACCATTGGCCATCGGTTCTCCGACAGACATGGCCAGCCCATCGCCATTTCAGTCCGCCCATCCTCAGAACCACCTCAGTCACCTTGGTTTGTTGTCGAATAAATTAGTTTCTAAATCTGTCCCTCGATATTATTCCAAGCATGGCTCTTTCTATGGCGCGTTGGGCGACCTTGAATCTATAGACTTAGTCCTTTAATCAGTGTCCATGTCTCGGCTCCGTACGTCATGACTGGTTGAAGACTTTAGTCTTGAGGCATTGTGGTATTTTAGAGTTGTAAGTATAGTCTTATAATTATAACACAATTGCATTTCCTTGACGATTAACTCCAAAGTTAGGTTGCTACGTGTTATTTCAACTATTTTATTTAGGTACTCTATTCATATAATGAAAATTGTATCATATTCATAAACAAGTGATAATCTTAGGCGTATGCTCTACTGACTGCAATAAGTACCTTCAGTGGTCTGACCTCTCCTTATCTCTCATGTATTTGCATCATTTTGTATTTAGTAATAATATGCACATTGACGTGCACAACGAAAGCGTATTTAACAAAATAATGAAAGGATCGATAATTTGTGTGCAAACCATCTTTATGATCCTTTCATTATTTTTTTCATAACACGTTTTTTTCGCACCACATTCAAAAAATGAATACATTAATAAATGAATTCATTCAAATGAATGAATGAAGAAACAATGGTAAAAAAGTATACTATATGTAAACGATGTAAGTGGAAATAGAATTTTTTTGTTACAAGGAACATAGAAGTTCCCGCCACATACCCGAGGCTGTTATAGGGCGTAGCGGCGCCCTTTTATTAGCCTCGCTCGTACACTCCCCGGGCCTGTCCCCGGTCCATCCGGGACTTACATTTAAATACGGTAACAACAAGGGGGTGCCAGACCACATTTAATCTACTCAATCTTACTTCTATGCTCCGCTGTACTTTATTGAATAGATAAACATAATATATAATACATGAACATTTTAGGAACATTATATAAAAGATAAAAATAATGATACACCACAGGAATATACAGCGGGAAGAAAAGGAGAGGCGGAGGAGACAAATGCGGGATGGGAAAAAAATGTGGAGTACAGTTTTTGGCATGTAGGACAAAGGACGAGGTTTAGGAAGCATTTCATAATATTAAATAAATAAATAAAACCACTGCACAAATTATTATTATGGCCGAGAGGGAGAGGAACGAGGCCCGTCACAGAGGGGCAACCTCCCCCTCCCAGCTGGAAAACAGCGCACGGAAATAGAAATAGAGGAAAACGTGGCACGATAAAATAAATCAAATATTAAATGCCGGCCACGTGAGGAGTCGGACAAATCGACGTGCAAACATGACACGATGTACGAATGTTGAGGAAGCAAGAGAAGTCTGTCAGGAAAGAAAAGTGTGGCGGTCCATTGTTTCTGCCTAATCCTTTCGGGGAGACGGCGTGATGGATAGTTAGATAGTGAGTTTCGATATATTGTTTTAGACATACCTACACAGAATAATTAATATTTTTAATTTTAATTTCTTGGTAGAGGTTCATTTTAAATAATCAAAAAAAAAATTGGTACAAAATGTCTTTATTATTATATATTTAGTGTGCTTCCACTTGTGTTTATGTTCGACCGGTTTCGGCAACTTGCTGCCATCTTCTGGTCTGACTAGAAGATAACAGCAAGCTACCGAAACCGGTCGAACATAAACACAAGTGGAAGCACACTAAATACATAGGTAATAATAAAGACATTTTGCATAATTTTTTTTTGTTTTCATTATACACAGAATACACATTAACGATGTGAATGGAGTACAAAATTGAACTGAACCGAGGAAAACGTGGCAGGTTCGATTTAATCTGATATAAAATGATAGAAAAATCTACCTTTATATCAGAAAATAGAAAAATATCATAATTTAACAAAATAGTTATATTCTTTGTGACAAACCCTTAGAGGAATCGCTGTCATGGTTAATTACTTAATTGTTAAAATATACGAATATCATTTTTCCAACTCATAAATATAATAATTTATTTTATAACCAAAAATATTTACATATTTTGTTCATTCTAGTGAACGAAAGAGCTATGGGAAAATACTAGATGGACCGATCTATCCAGGGATCCGTCCATGATCATAGAGTTGAGAGCTGCCAGGAGAAAGAAATCATATGAGATCTAGATTCTCCAACTTGTCATCTCATCTGTAAGCGAAAAGACCACAGATAGAAGAAATATTCAAATGATAATACATTATATAAATAAATTTTAATAATTAAATTTCTGCTATGCGTGTTGGGAAAATTTAAATAAAATTTTGGTGGAGAGTGAATTAATTAGAAGTAACATCGTGCAAAGTCTTAAGTTATGGTATTTGAAAAGGAAGAATGTATGACGGATTGTGACATAAGTGCGAACAGTAAGAAATGAGAGCAGGTTACCGAATTTATTTATCTGGGAACCATGTTTACAAGAGATGGAAAAATTGAGAGATATCGAAAGAAGGGTTGGAACTGGAAACTAAATATAAATATATCGACTTAAGCATAGATGGTAGTGCACAATGGAGTTCTAGTGCAAACCCTTTTGTATGGAAGTGAAGCTTGGAGTTGGCAGAAGAAAGATAAAAGTAAGATTAATGACGTAGAAATGAGGTCATTATGAAAAATGAACAACAATGTATGATAGAATATCTAATGATGAAGTAAGAAAGGAATGTAAGGCGATAGAATGCGTCCGAAATGAAATTAAGAAAGGGTCACTAAAATGGATTGGACATATGGAACAAATGGATGAGGGAAGAATAGTCAAAAATATTTTTACAAGAAGTGTGATTGGAAAAAGATGCCGAGGATGGCCAAGGAAGACATGGCATAACCTAATTAATCAGTTACTGAAAGACGTCCATGTTTGAATTAGGAACAATCTATGAGCGTGCATGTCACGATATGTGAATGTAAAAGAGGCGCGACAGTTGGAGTAGGAGAGAACAGTGTGGCGGTTTATCCTTTCGTGTATCCCTGCGGAGAATCTGCGTGATGGTCAGTTAGCTCGTAGTAATCGTGCAGATCTATTTAATTATAACTAACTAGCTGACCCGGCAACGCTTCGCTATTGCTAAATTCGAGTACATAAATAAACCCAATATATATTCAAAAAATACAATGAATTATAAACTTGAATACATATTACTAATGTAATAGAAAAACAATTTTTTGAATATTTTATATGAAATTTAATGATCAAATAAACAATATTATATCACATTTGCAGAAAACATTCATTATATTAAAGAAACAAAACTCTTGATTTTGTTGTCCATGAAATTCACATCAGAGCCAATAAAGTAAGTTTCTACTGCGAGTCCGTTGGCGTGGAATAGTAATATAGATGATAATACTACAAAAGCCTCCCTTCCCGACTTCCACAACTGTATCCCTCGCCGCTCTGCGCCATTGACCTCCTGCCACTCGTTTAATGTCATCAGACCATCTTGCTTGTGATCTGCCAGAATTTGTGTAGCTGTTTCTCTTTCGCCACTCCAGGCCAGAAGATCTTATCACCCGTTGTCCTTGCTTTATGACCGATCCCATTCCATTTAAACATTAGTTATTTTACACGCTGCATCGGCAACTTTGGTCCGATCTTTGATTCATCATTGAGCCCTGGAATTAAAAAAAAAAAAATTTGAATTGCCATAAGGCGGACACCGAAGAGGCAAAATTTAAATTTCCATACAATGAATGAATTACAACTGTTTTTCACTTGTTTGCTGAAGATATTCTTCATATAAAAGGCAGTTCATGCTATATGCATAATAATAATTAGGCTAATTTGTCAAATTAACTAACTAACTAACTAACCATCACGCCGTCTCCCCGAAAGTGTAAGCAGAGAGAATGGACTGTCACACTTTTACTGATGCGGCACTCCATCCTTCTCTTTTCGCCCCGCGGGAGGCGCGGTGTGATGGGTTGCGAACCTCATCGCCACCAATAGGCATCTCCCGCGCACACTTCGATCGTCCAACACCCACAAAATAAATCTAAAACAAATAATATAAAATACAATGATATAAAATAAAATAACAAAATAAAAATAATTTAACACAAAATGTTCTTTTTAGACGGTGCACATATTGTCTATTTAATTTATAATATGTTCCACGTATCCACTGTTTTTTAATTTAGCACATAATGTAATAACACATAATGTTTTTTTCAATGTTGCACATGTTTACATGGACGATCCGGACTTTTGTGTTTATTTAATTTATGTTACACGTATCCACCATTTTTTAAATTATCTGTAATAAGGCACTTAACCAGCAAGAACTTAAAAATAATATTGAAGAAATTATTCAAATTGTCATTGGAACAAATGAAAAAATTATTTGTACACCTGTCAAAATTCTTTATAAAAACGATAAAACTAATAAAACCTTTTAATCTGATTAATTTGTCAAATTAATTAAATTAATCAGATTTTAAAGGTTGGTCATGTTAGAAGTCGGAGGAATCGACATGCGTGTATGACTCGTATGAATGTGGAGGAAGCTAGACAGGTTTGCCAGGATAGAGTAGTGTTATGGTCCATTCTCTCTGCCTACCCCTGTGGGGAAACGGCGTGATGGTTTGTTTGTTTGTTTAATTTGTATAATCGCCGTTTTCGTGAATAGCTCACCTCAAGGGCGCTTTGACAATGTTTTTAGTCATGAAAGGTGCATGTGACAACAGCGAAATCACGATCGTAGAAACTTACTTTATTGGCTCTGATGTGATTTTCATGGACAACAAAATCAAGAGTTTTGTTTCTCTAAACATATGAATGTTTTGTGCAAATGTGATATTGTGTAATGTAAAAATGAGCCATCTAATTCACTGAGTACATCTAATTCACTGATCATCCGTTGTTTGATTGATCTAATTCCATTTTAACGAAGTTATTTTGCACGCTGCATCGGTAATTTTCGTCCCATCTCTGATCCGTTACTTTATTTTCCTAGAAATAAACGGAAAAAGTCATAAGAATTGTGTCATTCATTCATATTGTAATTCATATTGTATATCATTAGAACTTTCTTACCGTTGCTGTGGTAATGTAACAATTTCCCTGACCAAAGTATGCGTATAAAGAAAACAGCAAAATAGAATAAACTGAAAATATATTTATGAATTAGAAATATAAATATTATATTATACTTACGGAAGCAAGTTTCTTCATATTCTTGTAGAGCTTCGACGTCCAATATTTTATATTTTCGCTATCATCCAATCATTGAATATTTTTAATCCCAGAAACTTCATAACCTAAAAGTACCGAAACTTCATACCTACAAAATATTACGACGTACAAAGAGATTGACAGTTCCGAGACCACGTGACCAATCGAACGGCTAGAACTCTAGAAAACGAATATCATTAAGTAATCACCGTCGAACGTAAGAGAAACGAATAAGTTTCAGCCACACGAAAAAATAAAATTTCGTTCATAACCTCAAAATGACAAAAGTATAATTACCTGTCTGCATTAGTGTACATTAAAATATGGCCAATAAAATAGACTGTACCAATTAAACAACCAATTATTTTAGTGCGTAATAAGTAAAACGTATTAAGTATTATACATCCCAAAGTAAAACGCAATATATTGGACTGTCAGAAAGCAAAACACATTGTTGCCACTACACAAAATTACATGGAGACTGAATTCTCTCCAGACCGTGTCAAACGAATATAGACTCAAAAGATTGATACTCAGGTGATACGAACATTAAGGTCTATATTCGTTTGCAGTACGAAAATTTTCAATTAATTGATTAATTTATAAAGTTAATTAGAGCTCGATTAATAACGAAAATATGCCTATGACGACCGCTAAATTCCACTTAGTCCATTCCCCAAGATACAGAAGGATCTGATGAGGAATCACCGAGAAAGAAGGAGACACACACAACCCAGATTGTGTTTTATTTATATGTAGATTACTATGTATTCTTAACGAATGTAGTCTCACACTACTTAAATTATTCTTTGAATTGACGTAAATTATTTACAGCAGAAATTACGAAATATGAAAACGTTTAAACTGAGTAATCGGTTAATAAGAGAACTTATTCTGGTTTTGACAAATTACCATGTAATTACATACATTTATTTTCTTTTAACGTGAATCAAAAATCAACCAGAACATGCTTATGTGTGCGAATGAACAACAGACGTAATGCTCATGGAATTAAATATTTAATAAACAGTGTATCGTATGTGACGTGTTACTATTATATATTTATCTATAAATATTTAAACATTAATAAACAATTAAACATCATTTTTCTAAAATATCCCATCATACTATTGCCTTGAAAGTAATTTGCATATGGTATATTGTTAATTAAATATGATGCCTATTGGTGGCGATGAGGTTCGCAACCCATCACACCGCATCTCCCGCGGGGCGAAAAGAGAAGGATGGAGTGCCGCATCGGTTAAAGTGTGACAGTCCATTCTTTCTGCCTACCCTTTCGGGGAGACGGCGTGATGGTTAGTTAGTTAGTTAGTAAATATGTATTCAATGATTTTAGTTCATGTTTTATTAAATGTACACGTTTTTTTTGGATATTATATTATATTAAGTGCTTTAAATTTAAATACAAATTACACGTTGATAACAAAAACAAAACATTAAATAATCTTGAAATTATTTGTTATAATATAATTTTTTTAACATCGAAATAAACAAAATTTTATAAGCAATCAGGTAAACTTCAACTTCATTTTTTTTCCACATCTCCGCAATCCTAATTAAATCACAACTGGAGACTAAATCACAACCAACTCAACTCCACCTCTTTCTTTTAGTATTATATATGTATAAGAAACGATTTTGCTGTAATTTATTGTTCATAATTTTACACTGAATATGGACCTATACAGTCCGAAAGATTTTATGAAATGTGCAAAAAAATCTGATGTTTAAAAATGCAAAGTTATTTTAAAATATATATTCCAATTTGTAAATCAATCTTATGTGTTGTTTTATGTCATTGCTCTTGATTAATTCAGTTCATCGGTATTTTATGTCTTGAAAATATTTAGAATAACTAAATAAATCTTAACTAACTAACCATCACGCCGTCTCCCCGAAAGGGTAGGCAGAAAGAATGGACTGCCACACTTTAACCGATGCGGCATTCCATCCTTCTCTTTTCGCCCCTTGGGAGACGCGGTGTGATGGGTTGCGAACCTCATCGCTACCAATAAGCATCTCCCGCGCATCTTTGTTTGGATTTTCTTGTAATTGAATTGTTTGTGGTGCAGGTCTTGAAGACCTAAAGGCACGATCCGCAAAACTTTAAGTATGTTCATATCACAAAGTCGAATATAAATTATTATTAATGATAATTATATAACATAATTATCACAGGAGATAAATAAAAACAATGATACGTGTATAATCCATAATTCCTTTGTTTGTTTTTGTAACAAAATCTGTTTCTTTTGTTTTATGGAAATACCGAATGCTTTTATCGTCAGGACAAAGGTCCGATTATGAATTCATCTCCATCAAGCAAGGATCTTGAATATACCATTCTCAACAAAGAGGAAAGCGAGACTAATTTTAGTGCAGAGCCGTATAGAGTACTAGTTTTGCCACATTATTTATTATTTAGAAAAATAAATAAATTTGTATTATTGAACAATAATAATTTATTGTATAATACAATCAATAAACTTATCATGAAATTGACATGAAAGATCCAAGTTGTTTAAAAAAATCTAAACAAGAAAAATTATATAAACAACAACAACAAACCATCACACCGTTTCCCCATAGGGGTAGGCAGAGGGAAAGGATCGCCACACTACTTTATCCTAGCACACCTCTCTAGCTTCCTCAACATCTCTTCCACATTCTCTCATCCATTTGTTCCATATGTCCAATCAATTTCAGGGATCCTTTTTTAATTTTAATTGTTTTGCTTTTTTAATTTAACTTAAATATTACCTATTACTTACTTATTCTTCTTCTTCAAGTGCCCTGTCGGGTCCCCCCAACGTTGGCGATCACCTCGGCGAACCTGTCCTTGTCCTGCGCCGCTCAGAACAGCTTCTCCACACTTCGGATGCCGGTCCATTACCTCACATTTCGCAGCCAGGACATTTGTCTCCTACCGGGCCCTCGGCGTCCCCCAATTTATAATTTATAATTATATATTATTATATCACTTACTAACTCACTTAAACTTTCGATGTCGTAGACTGCTGGACATAGGCCCCCTCATACATCTCCTAGGCCAAGCAAGCGAAGGTTCTGCCGCGCGACTCCAATGTTCGATGGTTTCCCGTGCGTAATCGATTCACGACTCAATGCCCTCCGCTGGGCCTGGTGGGGCGTGTCGCTACCGTGACCGGCCGGCAGCTACCGGGCTTGCCGCCACCGAGAAGGGCTCATCTTTATTACGGATAATAATAAGACAGGAATGTTAAGTGCACCCGGTGATCGGCCCGCGTACCTGCGCTTCTATGATTGCCAACAAAAACGGATCGAGCAAAGATGTAATGAGTTATCGAAGCGTTTACCAACCCTTACTTAGTAGTCTAAGCCAAACGTAGAACTTGCAAAAGTGTCATATGAGGGTACTTCTTGCAAAGTCAGTAACCTCCACAATTTTTTATTTTGAGAAAAATTAAAAAATGTGTTATTTTTGTTCTGGATATAAGATATAATAGGTTTATGGCTTGTACATGTTTAATTAAGGTAGAAAACGAGGATTACCAAAATAAGTCTATTAAAAACAAGAGTAAAACTTAGATAAATTGAATTATAGTTTGGATTTTGCTGACTTTGATCAATACATTTGGAGGTTACCGGATTTGCAAAATATAACTTTGGAGGTTACTTACTTTGATTATAACATCAGAGAAAATAATGCTACTGGCAATCTCCGAAAACGTTTGTTTGTCTGACGAACGTTTATTTTTTATTAAATAAATAAAAATATTATTAACAGAGTTATTATTATTTAAAAAAAGTATTTATAACACAACAATAATTGTGGCTATATCAGTAAACAAATCAAAAAGTCTCACTATATCTAGGCAACCTACAAGATGTAAGCTGACTGTTTATGATGTACCTGTGGAGCAAGTAATGAGTTTCAGATATTTGGGAATAGAGATCTGCAGCCAAAATGACCTTTATACCGAAGTGCGAGAACAAGTCAGTAAAGCCTCTGCCGTGTCAGGATACCTGAAGAATCTGGTCTGGAAGAACAAGCACATGCGTATCGACAGCAAGATCAGAATTTATAAAACATGCATGCGACCTATCATGACGTACGCTGTAGAGACGCGGGCTGACACTGTGCGAACCAAGGGACTACTAAGAACATCGGAGATGAAGGTCCTAAGATCAATTACTGGAAAAACTCTCCGAGATCGTGTCCGCAACGTAGACATAAGAAAAACTTGCGAAATAGAGGATATCGTTCAGTGGAGTAAATCCAGAAGGAGAGACTGGGGGGACCATGAAGCTCGAATGGATGGCGACAGACTTGTCACCGGACGTCACTTGTCAAATCCCCTCCGGACACCGCCCACCTGGAAGACCGCCTAAGAGATGGAGGGACAGCTGGATCTCATCATCCGACGAGATATGATTTCTGTGTCACAGATCGTCAGATCTATTGAAAGAAGAAGAAGAAGACAATAATTGTTTGAATCGGGAAAAAACGTTGGTCGAGACAGGAGGCAAGTGGATGTTATGATTTTGCAAGATACATCAAAGTTTAAGTCTTATTTTACTAGAAATTAAGCTAGTTTTAAACTTAATTTAAATTAAAAATACTTTATTAATAATGTACCATTCAAATTTGGAAAAAAAAAGTTTTTGGAAGTTACTGGCTTTGCAAGTATATGAGGCATATATAGTATAATATTTATTGACTTTTTTGTAATAAAAAATAAACTCAATGAATAAACAATTTACTAATGAAAATTCTATTATATTAATTATTTACTTATTTTACACAATTGATGTCGTTTACTCATGGACATAGGCCTTCCCTATACTTCTCCACATATTCGTATTTGCGCCCTATATCCAATAACCAGCATTTTTTTAAAAGTCATCGGGCCATCGTGTGGCTCGAGAGAGGTCTCCCTCTGATTTCGTTGTCCTCTACATTAATTGCTTAATCAAAATACTCTTACACCCAGATCAATTACTTAGGTGTTTACAGTTATTTATATTTTGTTTAATAATAATAAATATCGCACGAACGAGGGTTGCTATTTATATTTCCGGCCTTGACAACATGAAATGTTGCCAGGCTCAATCCAATGTTTCCATTGATAATGTTGGCATTGTTGATATTTTTCATTATTATGCCAGAAATATAAATAGCAAAATATTAATATTTTCGTGTTGGTGGAGTATTGGTCTATTTTAGTACTACGATTTTGTAAACATATTTTATCCACGTCCCTCTTCTTAGACAACATAATTTATATATTGCACGGACTCACCAGAAATATACGTTTTTTTAATTTAAAAAAAATTTGTAGTGAGCATTTTTGTAACATATCTATAGTGTTATAAATTAGTTATCTTAATACTTAAACTGTTGAAGAATTTATTAAATAATCACGATGAGATGGATTTAACTGACGTTATTTTAATAATAATATGCAGTTTGTTATTTGAAACAATAAATTTTTAAAAAAAATTGTATTAAATTAATAAATTTTAGGCAATCAACAGAAAAACGAAAATTAAAACTATTTTGGAAATAATCAATTTTGAAAAGAATTATAAAGATATTTTTTTAAATAAAAAAAATAAGTTATATTCTAAATTATTGAGTTTTATATTTTACACGACTAGTTTTTAAATTTATATTCAAACCTGTAGATGGAAGCATCTGTAGCTTCCGAAACTAGTCGTGTAAAATATAAAACTCAAGTGGTGAAAAACAAGTGTATTATTTACAATTTAATCATGTCCTACCACAAAGTGAATGCCGAAACAATAAATAACATAAGTTATATTCTGTATGTAGACAATTATTATTGAATAATATTTGAGGAATAGTTAAAGGCTTACCTATATTTTCTTCTATTTCTCCTATGTTCGCCATAACTTTGTGTTGTAGATGCTTAGTGTTTATTTTTTTATATGCTTTGTATACAACACTCATAACCGGCCCTTCATCAGTGATATTATATAGTTATTTAAAATATAATAAAATTATTTACAAATATGGTCAGTTTTGACAGATGTTATAATGATTTATTTTGGAACGTTTGTGCTTTTGTTATAACAAATATTATGAATAAATTTTAAATTGAAGTTCTTATAGCTTACCTAAATATTAAACTTATTAAATCACCCTTATTTTATCCATATATAAAATCTGTTATAACGTAAGGTGATGTTGTGTCTTCTAATCACAAAAATAATCTTAAAATCATACTTCTTTGAACAACCGTAATTCTATGGATAATTTCATAAAATGGTCAAGAGAGTCTTCTTCTTCTTCCTAGTCATCTCTCCACTGCTGGATATGCCGCTTCTTGAAACATTCTTCTTTTTCCTCTATCCTGAGAAACTTTCAGTCCATCATTTTTAGAATCAACCGATGCTTCCTTTTCCCTCCCATTGTCTCCACGTCAAGACTCTGGGTATCCATCTGTCTGTCCTCTGTCTAGCGATATGTTCTGCCCATTTTCACTTAAAGTTGGCAAAACTGTCCACCACATCGACAAGCATCAAGAAAACTTACAAGCATACAAATGTTTATTTGATAAATATAATTAGTTCTATATCACATAAAGGTATTTAAAATTTGTAGTAGTGTCAGTATCAGTGAACACCCCTACTCTGAAATAATACCAAGATGCTTTAAATACAAATTGTAAACCTCTAGAATAACAAATAACATAAATGTTGACTGGGAGAATGCAAAAAAATGTATTATTTTAAGTGCCACAGAAATCTTAGGAGAGAAAAGACCTGCAAGGTATGCTGGATGGTTCGACGATAGAGCAGACAAGCATTAGTGGACAAGAATCAAGCAAGGAACAAATACATGCAGAGGAAATCTCTCCAACATCTCAATATTTATAAAGAAAATAGAAAACATGCAACAAAACTGTGCGGGATGAAAAAAATAAATATGCTAAAGAAAATCGTGGAAAGCATGGAATCCCAGAGACGAAACAAGGAATACCGAAAAATGAGCGTCGGTGCAAGATTACCTTTATGCACTGCCATTTTACCTTTTTTGGATAGGCTTTTGTTTGCGATGACCACTTAAAGTGCACCATTCACTTTGTCGCCTGCCCCAACCCTTCTTTCAATATCCCTTTCCACTCTTCCATCCTTTGTAAACATTCAACCTAAATATACAAACTCATCTTCTTGTTCCAGATTTTCACCATTCACGCTAACCAACTGCTGTCATGATTTCTTCTTTTTTCGAAAATCATTATCTTAGACTTATTCATATTCATCGTCTGATCATTTCGGATGCATACCTCATACATAATAGACACCACTATTTTTAATACTATTGTTTAATACAGTTTTTTTAAATAAAAATATTGACGAAGTCCTAAAAACCACGAATCCTATAAGTGTCGTAAAACTTTATTTGGCTCTACTGACAAATAGGGCATCGTTGGCATATAGGGGAAGCTTGCCTTAATCGTACCCCCTAAGGACTTTTCGCAGTATAAGCAGTTTTCATTTAAAATAAAACACAATTAGCTTTTCAGTCACGATTGTTCATTGTTCTTTATATAAAAAATTAAAAAATTTAAAAAAAATGAACCCCTTTAAATTTTTTAATTGTATCTCAATAGAGACGAAGACGCAAACTGGAAACTGAATATGGATGATCAAGGTGTTTACAGGACTTATGACCTGTCATTGGTTGGGGCTATAAAAAATAAAATAAACAACTCGAAAGGTACGATTATGGAACACTGTTCCTTATTCGTACCATAGTGGTCCTTAATCGTACTTAGAAAAAAAAACTACTTTTTATCGCAAATGTCACATATGTACATCATAGCGCCTTTGTCAATTCCAGCGCATAGATCGTGAACCCAGTTTTTACACTGTGTACACTGAATCATACTTTCTTTCCTTATTTCTTTGCATAATCCGCAGAACCATTCGTAGATAGTGTCGGTGGCTCATTTTCTTCAAAATTAACATAATCCTCATCTCTTATCACAGTTCTGTCACAAGGCCAAAGTCCACAGGCTCTAAAGCCGTTTATTGCAATTTCCATGCATACTGATTTTGGGTAAGAAGAAGATTGTAACTGTTTTTCAAAGATTTAAAAAACGATTTGTCCAAAGGTTGAAGTCTGTGGGTCGTATGGGCCGGCAAACAGAACATTACAATCCCGTACTCCCTTGCCAGTAAAATGGCTTCGAGGTTTTTAGTATGTGTGGCGTGCCCGTCGAGAAGGAATAGAATCTGTTTCGAATCAATTTTTTGAAGCCGGGTGCTTTTGATGAAGTGCAGGAGCCAGTCGTAAAACAGTTCTTTTGTGATCCATCCACTATCGGAACAAGTGAAAACTGTGTTTGGAGGTCCTCCTTTTTTCAGGCTATCACACATTCTCTTTCTTTTGTATATCAACATAGGTGGAATAAATTCCCCTGCAGCACTCATGCAACACACACACGTTGTGTTTACACCACGCTCACCACTAGTGATAGCTCCAACTTGACTCTTACCTTTTTTCGCTAAGATTTTAAGTGGTTTATGAACGGTGCTTATACCTGTCTCATCGACATTAAAAATTTGTCAGGCAGTGAATTTATGTTTATCCAATACTGCCTCAAACTAATCAAAAAAGTCATTAACTCTCCGCTTGTTAAATCCTTTGCAACGTGCCATTGATGTTGCCTCTGGTGCACGAAGTGATATTTCGGGATGATTTTTAATGAATTTATGATACCATTTCCAGCCCGCCATCCTTTTGTTCTTATTAAAACGGTGCTTGAGTCCATACTTTTCGGCCAAATCGTAGGCCAATTGACGAAGATCGGTAATAGTTAGTCCAAAGAAACAAGACTCTTATTGTAAAATATGTTTGAGCAGCAGTCAAGTCGTTCGGTCGCCCATTCCGTAAATGCGCATTCAACTTTTTGACATGCCTTCGAAATGTAGGTTTTGGTAAATCCAAAACGCGGCATACTTCATTAAAACCCATACAGTGATTGTTATATTAATCCAGGGCCTCTTCCATTTTTGATGCGTTCCATCGGAAATTAGGGATGCGCAAAACGACTCATCTCAGGGATCTGATCTGAACGAATCACTCAGCAAAGTGAGTCGACTCTTTTTCTCGACTCACGACTCGCTGAGATGAGTCGTTTTGCAAAGTGAGCCGACTCTTTTTAACGATCCACGGTTCACAATGTTGAGTCGTTTGTTATATCTGCAAAGTTTGAAATTATTTTGGTGACCTTTTTTTTTTTTTTGCTCCTCGACCAAAAAATTTGATTCCGATAACCGAAAAAAAATATTGGAGACCTTTTTTTTTTTTGCTCCTCGACCAAAAATTTGATTCCGATAACCGAAAAAAATTATTGGTGCAAAAAGCAAAAAAAAAAAAAAAAGGTCGTCAACGATTTCCGTCCCCAATTTTTCGACAAACAACATTTTTGACGACTCGATAATTGTCAAGAAGAACCGTTCAACTCAGATCCCTTAAAGAGCTCACATAAAAGAGTCGACTCTTTTGCAATAATATACGATTCACCCAGCGGATCATTGAGCTGCCGCTCTTTTTTTATGGATCATCGCTCACCCGCTCACCAAAAAGATTCGAATCTTTGAGTCGACTCGTGAGCGGATCGCACATCCCTAGTCCGAACGGACTAACGTACTCCCCTACAGAAAAAGCAGGGACATTCTCATACAGCCTGACTGACCAGTTCACCACCAACAACTCCCACGACGACCCCGGATTCGTAGCTCACATAGAAACCCAAGTAGAACTCCTAAGCGAAACCCCTCCCGAACCCATCAAATTCACATCCCCCTCCGAAATAAAACAAACCATCGCCATCCTGAACCCCTGAAAGGCTCCCGGCCCCGACCTCCTCACTAACAAGCTCCTCAAATCCCTCCCCCCCAAGAGCATCAGCGCCCTAACTGCAATCTTTAACGCCGCACTCAGACTCCGCACCTTCCCAGATCCCCTCAAGTTAGCAGACGTCATCCTTATCCCAAAGCCAGGCAAAGACCACCGCCTTCCCGAAAACCACCGTCCCATCAGCCTCCTCCCCTGCACCGGAAAACTTCTTGAAAAAATCATACTCACAAGACTCAAAACACATCTTCACGAACATAATATCATCCCGCACTTCCAACACGGCTTCCGAGATAACCACTCCACACTCCACCAACTTCTACGCGTCACAGAATACATCACCCTAGGCTTCAACACAAAAAAACATACAACCTTATTTTCGCTAGACGTTAGCAAAGCGTTTGATAGAGTCTGGCACGACGGCCTGTTCTACAAAATGTCCAAATCCTCAATCCCACTTTCCATGATCCAGCTAGTTTCCAGCTACCTCACAAACCGTGAATTCCAAGTTAAACTAGGCCAAATAAAGTCTACTAAATGCCCCATAAGGGCAGGAGTTCCCCAAGGGTCCGTCCTGGCCCCGACCCTCTTCAACATCTACACCAGCGACATCCCCCCACCACTCGACCCCAACACTCACATCGCCCTATTCGCCGACGACACAGGCATTTTCTCCAGTTCAAAGAGCGCGCGCCTCGCCACCGAGAGGTCCAGAGACAGGCCGTAGTACTTGAACAATGGTGCAAGAACTGGAGAATCACAATAAATCCCAGCAAAAGTGCAGTCACCCTCTTCTCAAGAAGCCGACCCCGCAGTCTCCTTCCCGATATCCAAATGTTCGGCCAAACAGTCCCCTGGTCAAATTCAATAACCTACCTCGGAGTCACCTTGGACTCCAAGCTAACATGGGAAACTCACACCCAAAATAAACTAAAATCGGCAAACCGTGTGCTAAACGCTCTCCTTCCCATGCTAGGACGAAACAGTTCACTCTTCATAAGAAACAAACTCCTCATCTACAAAACAATCGTAAGACCGATAATAACATATGCAGCCCCCATCTGGGGCTACGCGGCCTCTTCGCACACACGCCGCCTCCAAATCTTCCAGAACAAGGTCTTACGAATAATTCTTCGAGCTCCCAGGTGGAGCAGAATATCACAACTTCACCTAGAGGCGGGACTCCCGACCCTAGATAAGTACATTCTCTCACTAGCCGAACGTTTCTACCAGGGAGTTGCAACACACCCCAACCCTGGCATCAAAGAATCCTCTAACTACCCTCCAGATAGGTTTTTTAAACATAAGCGCCCAAAACAGATCCTCCTTCAAAGCGCTACTTCGGGGCACCCACCACCTTCACAACCACCCCCCTCCCTTCCGAACACACCATCACAACCTAGCACCCCCTCAGAACCGCCATAAACAAACCTCCGTCACCACCCCTCACCCTCCCAACACCCCACTCCACTAACATATAACACCCTCAAATCCCATCAATTCCAACAGGTGAGGGAGCAATAGCCCTCGGGCTGACTCTCCCGGCAACACAGACCAATGATGATGATGATGATGATGGCAAATTGACTCATCTCAGGGAGTCGTGAGTCGTGAAAAAGAGTCAACTCACTTTGATGAGCGATTCGTTCAGATCAGATCCCTGAGATGAGTCGTTTTGCGCATCCCTAATCCAACATGACTGACTAATAGTTCCGTTCTTCATCGCGCGTGTCGCTGTATATCTCATATGGAGGGATTAAATGGCGTAGTACGATTTAAGCGCAAGTACGGTTTAGGCAAGTTTCCCCTACCTCTATACCAAAATGCGAGTATTAGCGCCACCTGCTAATGGAACCATTACTGGCTTAGTTGTATGCTTGACACATTAACCAACATTAAATATAACTTTATTTTACAAGGATTAATTGTATCTCAATAGAGACGAAGATGCAAATTGTTTTCTGGGAACAGAAGGTGGTGGCCGAGGCGCTTAGAGGACTTATGACCTGTCATTGGTTGGGTTGAGCGATCGCTTCACGTTTAACAACATTCCCCATTCCGCCGTTATGACCACCACGTCTGACAAACTTTTTGGAACTTGTATATATGGTAGGTTTCTACACCTATTTTCACAATTTTATGTTCACTCTACACTAGCGTCATCTATATTAAGATTAGAAAACATTAAGCAGAAAACCTTTATTAATGTACTGTGAAAGCCTATGCAAATCATACAGTACTAGATTTCGCCTGGAGATGTCTCTCCAATTTTTTGCCTGCATGTACCAGTTATATTTATACAACAACATTTTGAATGTATACAAATTCTTGTAGACAAATACTGGATTTCACCCAAAATAATTTATCCGCAATGGGTGAAATGCAGTATTTGTCTACAAGAATTTGTATACATTCAAAATGTTGTTGTTAAATATAACTTGTTTCATCTTAATGTAATGAAAATAATAAAATAAATTAATAAACACAGCTTTTTTTTCATATTATATTTGGTGAAGTCTCTTTTTTTCACAAGTATTTAGATTTCTTTTAAAGTTATTTTCATTTGAATTCCTAATAAATCCAATGACTTCACTCAATAATAATCAGCCAGCCAAAACTGTAAATGCCTGGTTTACAATTTCAGCAACAGTGGTATCATTTTTTCTTTGCACTTGCACTCTTTAACTATGACTGCAAACATGCTGCAATATTTATAATATTTTATTTTGTTTATTTAAACTTTTTTTTTATACAAGGCTCTTTATTACAATGGTGCTAAGTGGATTAAACATAAAACAGAGACAAAGAGAAAAAACTGTTTATTGTAAAGTGCGTCTTATATAGCATGGGTGACATCTTTAGGGTGAAATTTGAACTACACTATATTATCAATCACTTTGCACCTTTGCAGTTATTGACCTTTATGGACATGGACTTGGATATTGTATTTTCAGGAGAACCAGCCCAAAGGCTATTGCACGCCACATGTTGGAAATTTCTCTCTTGGATGGTGAGGTTGGATTTTGTTGGATGGTGAGAGAAGGGTTTCTTGGGGGATTTTGTGGGTTATGCCTGACATTTGAACCTGACAACCCGAGTAGGGAGAGGTGTAGAGGGGTCGGGGATGGCCTTGAAAAGGGTTCGAGGTCTTGGGTGGAGACTGAGGAACGGTGACAGGGAGTGGCCTTGGATAGGGGCCAGTTGGTCCTGGATACGGAACCGAGTGGGACAAGAGTGGCCTTGGGCGTAGGCCGGTGGCCATGGGTGGGGACTGATATGGCAATGTGGTTGAGATACATGCGGGAGAAGCTGGGATGTAGGAGGAGGCGGCTTCGACATCAGCAAGAAAAGCAAGGGATGGAGGCGTTCAAGGAACGCCAGCAGACTCGGAGATGGTAGCAACAGTTAAATGCAGAGTGAGTGATTACGATGGTCAGGAACAGTGACGGCAGCACCAGAGGTAAAAGCCTATTCAGGCAGAGGTTGTTTTTGGAAGGCTTACAGAGCGATATACATTTTAGATATGAGAATATGATCAATAAAAAACAAGAAACCACCCATGAGCTGTTTTTAATCATAAACGATTCCCAAAAAGCAGATTTTTTTTTTTTTTTTTTTTCTAACGTGTTTCAAATCATTTTTAGTTTATTTGTAGTTATTTTGTGAATAATTAAATATATTTCATGGTAGGTAGTGTATAAATCGTGAGTCTAGGACGCTGGTTTCCGACCGAGTGGTATTCATTAATTCGGAAGGCTGAGCAACATCTTCAAGTCAGACATGCCACAAAATTTCAAAACATAAGTACTAGACCAGTGTGAGTTGCCTATGATGACCTATGGATACGAGACATGGACGTAAACTAAAGTGTACCGTGTCACAGTATATGAATATGGAAGAAGCTCGAAAGGTTTGTCAGGATTAAACAGTATGGGGGTCTATCCTCTGCCCACCCTTTGGATGAAATAGGGTGATAGTTAGTTAGATAGTTAAGTAAAGAAAATACTTTCCAGTCCTTTTTTTATAAAATACGTAAGATACATTTGTGTAAAAAATGTGGGTTTTACCTCATTATTCTTTGCTGCTTGATAATAACAGTTGTTCTTGCTGGTTAAGTGCCCAATTACAGTTAATTTAAAAACGGTGGATACGTGTAACATAAATTAAATAAACACTAAAGTCCGGATCGTCCATGTCAACATTTGCAACATCGAAAAAAACATTATGTGTTATTACATTATGTGCTAAATAAAAAAAAACTACGGATTCGTGGAACATAAATTAAATAGACAATATGTGCACCATCTAAAAAGAACATTTTTTGTTAAATTATTTTTATTTTGTTATTTTATTTTATATTATTTATTTTAGATTTATTTTGTGGGTGTTGCACGATCAAAGTGTGCGCGGGAGATGCCTATTGGTGGCGATGAGGTTCGCAACCCATCACACCGCGTCTCCCGCGGAGCGAAAAGAGAAGGATGGAGTGCCGCATCAGTAAAAATGTGACAGTCCATTCTTTCTGCCTACCCTTTCGGGGAGATGGCGTGATGGTTAGTTAGTTAGTTAGTTAAGTAACTTTAAATTTGTATAAAAAAAACAGTTGAGTGTATGTTATAAATCTTCGATTAGATTCTTCCGATGGCGCTACAGCCCATATCGAGCCTTGGCCTTCAGCAATCGCTGTCCTCAGCAGTCGTCTTCCAGTTCGGCACCCGAAGAAGTTGTGCTGCATGCCTCTTTACTTCGTCCTCCCACCTCAGCCTTGGTCTTCCCACCCTTCTCCTTCGCCCGGGTGTCCAGTTATAATGCGTTTGGGGGCCCGTGAGTTCGGCATCATCTGTACATGTCCAATGTACAGAGGATGGATAGTATTAGATTAAGTTGAGATTATATAATATAAAAAATAAAACAAAGTTTTTTGAATGTTGAATTATTCTATATTAATAAATTAAACAGGTTTATTTTATAATCAATATGTAATATTATAAGAAGTATCATTATGATTACAAGTATCAGTCATTTAATATCATATCGTCGGCTAAGAGTGCAAAACTGCTCACTCTATTTTTTGACAAAATTTGTCAAACTCCCATTTTGTTTGTATTATAGTCGTATGCGTGTGTTTTTCCTCAATTTTTTATTACTACTGTTTACACTCTATATTGTTTAAGAATATAATTTGCTATCTCTAGAGAGCAACAAAAAGCAAATTTTAAATAATAGAATCTCTAACTAAAATTCCAATTTTCGCTATTAACTCCGATATAGACATTTTTCTTTCGTTTTTTCATGAACAGATAATTCGTAAAAAAAATACCTATCAACGGAATTTTTAATTTCTTGTTCTCCTGAACGATTGACTAAAATGGAGTTGGCAGGTTTGCACTCTTAGCAGACGATATTTTATTAATACGAGTATAATCAAATTATCGGATTGGCCATGTAAGCCAAGCCAGGGAGACCTGAGCAATTAAGACCCTGTATGCGTCAAGACCGACCGGAGAAACACCTCCAACGTAAACAAAAACCACAACCATCTAGACAAAAATAACATTTTATCTAGGTATGAACTAAATATCCATTATAGATAATATTTTCCAGTGGAGGAGATCAAATCTCGCACTTTAAACTAAAACACAATTGTGGCACACAGCAGGTTTGCAATACAAATCCATATATTATAGTCTAAATACTAAATATTAAATATTATTTTCATTTGAATCAAAAAATATTTTCATTTTTTTACTTCATATCACTACTTTGGAATATGCTATTTTGGCATTTCTTACTTATTCTACTATCACTTTTTTTTTAAGTCTTCACAAGGCAAGTCTACATTTGCAAGGTTTAATAAAAATCTTTGAAACTAATGTCAATATTTTCTTATGAAAATACATATAAGAAAATAAAGTAAATAAAAACCACAACCATCAAAACAAAAATAACCTTTTATCTAGGTATGAACTAAATATCCATTGAAGACAATATATTCCAGTGGAGGAGATCAAATATTACACTTTAAACTAAGACACAATTGTGGCACACAGTAGGTTTGCAATTCAAATATTTATTTTATGGTCTAAATACTAAATATTAAATATTATTATTTTCATTTGAATCAAAAAATATATTTTTTTTTTACTTCATATTACTACTTTAGAATATGCTATTTTGGCATTTGTTACTTATTTTACTATCACTTTTTTAAGTCTTCATAAGGCAAGTCTACATTTACAGGGTTTAATAAAAATCTTTTATGGTCCATCGTATGTAACTAAATACTAAATATTAAATATTATTTCTAGCTTTGAAGAATAGAAATTTGATGTGAACTGCCGGCAAGTCCACTTTCACAGTTATAGAAGCAATCAAAGGGATGTTGATTTTCACAGAAAGAAAAAAATCAGAGTAGGTACAACAATACACTTACACAATATTATATATATTTTCAATCATTTTTTCAGTCATTTCAGCCAAATGAGAAATCTGCTTTTCTTTACTCGCTGAACTCAAAATTAGTTTTACATTTTTCACGAACTACAGTCAACAAGAAATCAAATTAAGAAATCTCAATATACTGGTACAATATATCACAAATGCGCTAAATACAAGCAATAGAGGTAAAAACAATAACAATTGTCTGAGATCTTATAATACAATGTTGGGGAGTTAACACATAGTTACTCGTATCAACACATAGATTCCGATGGCACTCATAGTACCCCCTACTATACTCAAACCGTTGAATTATCAAAATAAAAAAAATAATACGCAGAAATAACAATATTCTATTTTTAAGTAAGTAGAGTTAACAAATCTTAAAATATAAATTCCTTCTTCCGCAACAAACAGTATAATAACAATTATCACTCTAGAGAAAATCAAAAATAACAATATTGAACAATTCATTAATTAGAACATTTTCTATTTTTAAGTAAATAGAGTTAACAAATCTTAAAATATAAATTCCTTCTTCCGCAACAAACAGTATAATAACAATTATCACTCTAGAGAAAATCAGAAATAACAACATTGAACAATTCATTAATTAGAACATTTTCTATTTTTAAGTAAATAGAGTTAACAAATCTTAAAATATAAATTGCTTCTTCCGCAACAAACAGTATTATAACAATTATCACTCTAGAGAAAATAAAGTATCATGTGTGGCGGACACTCGGACCACTTTATTGATAAAACCGATGGAGAATAGAAACAGCCCATATGAAACATTTGAAACTGCGAACACGACTAATGCAGCAGGTACTCGTAATCTATTATTTTGGCAGAGACACAAACATTGTTAATTGTTTAATACGAAACACTGTTACAACCGAAAACATTTGACAGAAATAAGATAAATGAATTGTGATAAATAATAAGAATAATTAATTATGATAATAAGATAAATAAAACAGTGTTCCAAATTAAACAGGATTCAAGTATCGATTGGAAAGTTATTGTCACAACTGGGAAAAGTCTACAATGTCAACGATGATTTTAAAGAATTAGTACCTTCTAACAAAAAGTGTACGAAGATGGCGAAATTAGCGTTTCTGAAGATGAGGAACAAACATCAAATGACTACATAAACGTTATAAATAAACCAAAAATTGACATTAAATTTTCTCTCTTTACACTCTTAAGTCTTCATTTTAATGATCCCTATATATTTACATTCATTTGTTTAGTAGAAGAAAAGCTGGAGCGAGTTACTTAATCCGAGTCTTCGTCGTCCGACGGGACTACCCGCCAGAAAAGTATCGGTTCGCAATCTAAAATAAACAATTTATTATAAATAAATAAATTAATAAGTTATCGATACGAAGGTAAATAAAGAGCATATTAAAACAATCAAATGTTCTCTTAAGAAATTCAGACAAATCCTACGACAGAATGAGGCTAATAGATAAAATGTAATCCAAAACAGAATCCATAAATTAAAATGGCAATTATAAGTTTTTCTATTTAGAATTATTGTTATACATACCGAAATTTGAGGATGTTCCAGGCCTCGATTCATCCTCGTTTGTAACAATGTTGCCTATAACAACAGTATTGTCTTCTACTTCTGACATAACATCTAATCAAATAAAAAATAGTACATGAATTTCATTTAAAATAGACAATTAATTATAAAAAAAGAAAATAATAAGTTATCGATGCGAGGGTAAATAAGAAGCATATTAAAACAAACAAATGTTCTCTTAAGAAATTCTAAAGAATGACGCTAATAGATAAAATGTAATCCAAAACAGAAGCAATGAATTAAAATGGCAGTTACAAGTTTTTCTATTTAGAATTATTGTTATACATACCGAAATTTGAGGATGTTCCAGGCCTCGATTCATCCTCGTTTGTAACAATGTTGCCTATAACAACAGTATTGTCTTCTACTTCTGACATAACATCTAATCAAATAAAAAATAGTACATGAATTTCATTTAAAATAGACAATTAATTATAAAAAAAGAAAATAATAAGTTATCGATGCGAGGGTAAATAAAGAGCATATTAAAACAAACAAATGTTCTCTTAAGAAATTCTAAAGAATGACGCTAATAGATAAAATGTAATCCAAAACAGAAGCAATGAATTAAAATGGCAGTTATAAGTTTTTCTATTTAGAATTATTGTTATACATACCGAAATTTGAGGATGTTCCAGGCCTCGGTTCATCCTCGATTTTAACAACATTCATATCGAGTTCCGCTTCGGGCATAACATCTGATCAAATAAAAAATAGTACATGAATTTCATTTAAAACAGACAATTAATTATAAAAAAAGAAAATAATAAGCTATTGATGCGAGAGTAAATAAAGAGCATATATTAAAACAAACAAAAGAATTATTGTTATACATACTGAAATGTGAGGATGTTCCAGGCATCGCCGTCGGTTCATGCCTGCTTGTGATAACGATCACTTCACATGCGGGTTCTGGGACGACATCTAATCAAATAAAAAATAGTACATAAATAATAAAGGATAGATATTATTAAATGGGTGGGGTTCAATGGCTAGTAGGAGCCGCAGTGATGTGTGCTGTAGGATGTAGGTCTATAAAATGGTTAACACCAGCAAAACTACTAGCTAGTCCTACTCGTTAGTATTCTCGTCACGAACCCCGGGCAATGTGGCTTCACTCTGACAGAGGAGTCATAGCAGGTAACGAGAGGATGGAAGGCGAGTTTCTGGCGCCTCAAAACTAGATCACCGCAGCTAAGGGAAGGTAACCCCAACAGAAAATCCACCAGAGAAGGCAACAGGAAACCACTCTGGTTATATATTATATTTCCCCAGGAAATCACTATGGAGAGAAATCAAAGAATGGCCCCTAGTCCCGGGCGGCCCTTAGGTGGGCAGGGGGTGCGAAGAATCTCCCGGCTCAAAATAGGGAATTCTATGTTGAGATTGGGAACGTGGAACGTACATAGTTTTTACGGTGGTAAGCTGGATAACGCTGTGCAGGAGATGGAAAGACTCAATATAGATATTCTCGGTATTAGTGAGCTGAGATGGACCGGTAGCGGTGTACACTATCACGAGAAGGGAAACTTGTATTATTCAGGAAGCGACACGCAGGACAGAAATCGTCAAAATGGAGTTGTTATATTTGTATAAAGAAATACGTAAAATTTGTTAAAAATTTTATTCCCATCTCAGACAGAATTTCCTTACTACAATTGAGCTGTCAACCTACCAACATTAATGTAATACAGGTGTACGCACCAACAGCCGAAGCGAGATATGACAGTGATGTGGAAACTTTTTATGACTCGCTGACCAGTACATTGCGAAGCTTGAAAGGCGGTGAGATCAGGTTCATCATTGGAGATTTCAACGCCAAGATTGGTGAAGGCCGCCGCTCTCATATAGTTGGCGAACACGGCTTGGGTATAAGCAACCAAAGGGGTGATAGACTATATGAATTTTGCCAGGATAAGAATATGGTCATCTCAAATACCCGGTTTAAACTCCCGAAAAGAAGGTTGTACGCGTGGAAATCACCCCAAGATGGAATAGTTTCTGATGTAGTTCGAAACCAGATAGATTATGTGCTGGTTGATCATAGATTTAGAAACTCCGTAAAAAAGGGTTATCGCGTACCCTGGGGCAGACATTGCATCTGATCATGTTTTGTTGGCCGCTGATATTGTTGTACGTTTAAAAGAAATTAAAAAGCCAATAGTCAAAACTAAAGTAGACACCTCAAAACTCAATACAATTGCGGTTAGAAACCGGGTTACCCGTACCGTCAACGATAAGATTGGGCAACTCCCTCGTGACCAATCTGAAGATGTACAAACGCAGTGGAATTACTTTAAAATGATAATCCAAGAAACCTGGGACACAGATTTGAAATCTGATAAACCAATCGGAAGGAAGAACTGGATGACAGAGCACATTTTGAGTTTGATGGATGAAAGACGCAAAAATAAAAATAATCAAGCACAATATAGAAATTTGAAATTTGCAAAGGACAATAAGAAGAGAAATTAAAAAAGTGAAGGAGTGGATGAAAGCCCAGTGTGAAGAACTGGAGTCCTACAATCGCAGTCACGATGCATTCAAACTCCACAAGAAATTGAAAGAAATAACAGGAACTACTAGAAGGACTACTCCAGCATGTTTAATTGACGACTGCAATAGATTGATATCGGATGAGAAAGATATTTTGGAAACATGGGAGAAATGCATTTCTGGCGCATTTAAGGATAACAGATCCGATATGAATGCTCCTACGGAACAGCTTTATGGACCTTCAATTTTAAGATTGGAAATTTTACATGCGATACAAATTTCGGACAATAGAAAGGCTTGCGTACCAGACGATGTTCCAGTTGAGGTGTTGAAACTAATCAGTGATGATAATATTAATTACCTGTTGAGGTTGTTTAACACAATTTACGGCACAGGGAACATACCCCAAGACTGCCTTAAATCCACCTTTGTGACGTTACCAAAAAAGCAACACCCTAAAAAATGCAGTGATGATAGACTGATTAGTTTGATGAGTCATGTTCTCAAATTATTTCTTAAGATAATACATGCCAGGATACGTAACAAATGTGAACAGAATATGGATGATTCACAGTTCGGCTTCAGAAGATCATTGGGAACCCGAAAGGCGCTGTTGGCCGTTAATGTACTATTACAAAAATGTCCGGTGCTTTATTGATTACGAGAAGGCATTTGATAGGGTGAAACATGATGATTTAATGAGAATGCTTGGGGAATGCAACATTGATACGAAGGACCAGAATTTCATCAAAAATCTTTACTGGTTTCAAACAGCCGAGATAAGACACGGGAGTGAGAGATCTAACGCAATACCATTCAGCGAGGTGCGCGACAGGGATGTATTCTGTCCCCCTTATTGTTTAATCTCTACTCCGATTATGTCTTTAAACAAGCCCTCAGTACTACCGAGAAAGGTGTGAAGATAAATGGAGTTGTAATTAACAACATTCGTTACGCAGATGATACTGTATTACTAGCTGACAGTATTGATGATCTTCAGGACCTACTGAATATGGTTAATAATTCCGGAGTATAAATGTCAGTAAAACTAAGTGGATGACATTCGGACGACTGGATTATACTGATTCGGTGATACAACTGAACGGTTGCAATGTTGAAAAGGTGGAAAAGTTCAGATACCTCGGCAGCATGCTTACAGACACCCTTGGCCCAGATGTAGAGTTGAAATGTCGGATTGAAGCAGCAAGAACAGCATTTAACAAAATGAAGTCATTCTTTTGCAATGACAATGTCAACTTAAAACTAAGACAGAGGATGTTAAAGTGTTATGTTTGTTCTGTTCTGTTATATGGGTTTAAGACATGGACATTAAAAGTAAATACAATGAACTGGTTAGAGGCATTTGAAATGTGGCTTCACCGAAGAATGTTCAGGATTCCATGGACAGACAGAGTGGACGAACACAGAAGTCCTGAATCGTGCAGGAGTAAATAGAGAGCTGCTGACATTAATCAAAGTCCGAAAAATTTCATATCTAGGTCACGTTCTGCGAGGAGAGAAGTATCGCCTGCTGCATCTAATATTGAAGGGAAAAATAGAGGGCCACAGGGGGGCAGGGAGAAGGCAGATCTCTTGACTGCGCAATGTGAGGGAATGGACGGAAATCAGAACTGTGGAGGAGCTATTCCGGACAGCGCAGGATAGGGAAGCGTTTACCAGAGTGATCGCCAACTTCGGGGGGACCTGACAGGGCACTTTAAGAAGAAGAAGATTATTAAATGATTTCAGACCCCTAATAACTATCAAACCGCAGGCAGAAAGATCGGACCCTCCGCATTTTTCTGTCACCCCTCCATCCGTTTCTCCGACTCCTTACATGGCCGACACCATTCTGTCTTCATTCATTCTTTCCTTGCGTGGAAACCATCTTAATGACCCTTTCATTATTTTGTTCATAATGCATTCACTTTTGACCCGCAAGAGATCTCATTTCTACTGCATTTTCTCATTTCTTCACTTCTATGCTTCGTTTACATACAGTAATCGGAGACTGCATATATCAATAGGGAGTCTATAGTCAATAGGCGGTACTTCCATACAAGCCGAAAAGCCGGGCTTGCCTTAAAAAATCTATAATAAAACGATGTTTTTGTGCGTTTGAGCCGTCTACGAATAAAATAATATTTTGAATTTTCGTGCGAGTTGAAGCGATTTAATTCGTTGCGTTGCAAATGAATCCGCTGACATGCGCAGAAATGACCTAAGTGTATGTTTTGTTCCATTCATACGCGCCGTATTTTATTTCACTCACACTACCGTAGGTGAGATGCCCGCGAAATCCCCTGCGTTCATATGTTTTGTTTCATGTTTTCGATGGGCTTCATATTGGGCTTGCAAAATGTAAAAGGGTTTTTGTCACACTTATGTAATTTTGGAATGTAATAATATAGATAGGTGCATATATACCATACGATATCTACTATTTTTTGTATGGATTTAAAGCCGGGCTTTATCACTCTGAAGTATGTTACTATTCGATGTGTCGCGAACTTCATTTCTATTGTCAGAATGTTATCTGTCATTTACGTTATGTGCAGAAATGTTATGAAAAGAAAGATTATGTCATTTCTTTACGAACATTTATTTATAATTCGAGTTTCGGTGTTAACAAATTTATTATTATTGTCTTAGAGCTTATTTCTTATTAATTATAATTATTATTGTATTTGTAAATACATTATTATATTACACAAGAACATAAGTTCGATGACGCAGAAAAATATATTTTGTATAGATTTAAAATGCGCCTAAAATGGGATTTAAAATAAAAACTCTTTTAATCCGGAAAAACACATTATCGCGACCCTCTACTAATATTATAATATATTATATTATAAAAAAGTTGGACGGGCTTGCCTTACTGGTTGACCCTAGGCACGCCACTGGTGCAGGTATATTACAATTGGTATCTAATTCTGTTTCTCTATTCATGTATAACATTCAATGTGGCAGAGTGGCAAGAGCTATAACTGCCACATTGGCTAACTATCACACGTCTTGAGAATCAATAACTAATCTAGGAAACTACCACGTTAAAGGCCATAGTGGCATCCCTTCTTTACTGCAAACGAGTCCCATGTTTCAATGAATCTATTAATTGATATTATGTAGTGTTGTCAATTATTGTCATTATTAAAAATTAATTCGGGTATTTAGGTAGTATGTTTACAAGAGATGAGCGAGTGGAAACGGATATTGAAAGAAGAGTTGGGGCAGGCGACAAAGTGAATGGTGCACTTAAAGTTGTCATCGCAAACAAAAACCTGTCCAAAAAAACTAGAATGATAGTTCACAATGGTGTTCTTCTACCGACCCTTATGTATGGAAGCGAAGCATGGAACTGACAAAAGAAGGATGAAAGTAGAATAAATGCAGTAGAAATGAGATCTCTTAGACGAATATGTGGATACTCTGTGTATGATAGAGTGTCGAATGAAAATATAAGAAGTGAATGCGGTGCGAATGATGGTGTCATGAACAAAATAATATAAGGATCATTAAGATGGTTTGGACATATGGAAAGAATGAATGAAGAAAGAATGGTAAAAAAATTATATGTTAATGATGTAAATGGAACCATAAATAGAGGAAGACCGAGGAAAACGTGGCACGATCAAATAAATCAAATATTGAATTTCGGCCATGTGAGGTGTCAAAGAATTCGACGCGCGTGCATTATACGATGTATGAATGTTGAGGAAGCGAGAGAAACATGTCAGGAAAGAAAAGTGTGGCAGTCCATTCTTTCTGCCTACCCCTTCGGAGAGATCGCGTGATGGTTAGTTAGTTAGTTAGTTTAAAAATTAACCATTTCGTTAAGTAGGTCTAAATACTTGGGAATTGGAAAAAAAACGCTGTATATGTTCCACTTTGATCTATTAAATATCTTTATATAATAAAAATATTAACTACGACATGTTTCGGAGGTTAGCTCCATCCTCAGGTGTAAATATTATTACTAAACTCTAAACAAACAAAGACTTTATTCTTAAAATTACGAGTGCTAATTACAGCGGGAAATTTTTTTTAAGTTTTTTTATGTACACCTAAGGATGGAGGTCACCTCCGAAACATATTGCGGTTAATATTTTTACATTATAGAGATATTTAATTAATTAAAATGAAACATTAGCAGCGTTATTTTTTCAATTCCACAGCGTTAACGCCTTAACATTTAACAAAGCGGTCTAAAGTGCTAGCCAAAGAAAACCCAAAATCACAAGAAATGTAATAATACCTGTTCTAAATGATATTCATTCTTGCGTGTATTTCTAAGACGGTATTCATAATGCACTGTCAACCGTCATTATTCACATAGAACTAAGTATAAATCATACGCTGATTGAATCAAATGAAAAAGAAGGTTCAGGTACAATCTTCCGATTGAAGACCGTTTTCACAAAGCGAAATATCTACAAAATGCACATTTTTCAGGAGAAGGTTTTTTCATGTTAAAAATAATACGTCCTCAATTTAGGTAAGCGTTTTTCTTTTAAGTTTCAATCCTAGATATCGGTTTGAAGCAAAGTCTATCTTAGGACGTTTTAATGTGAGGATTTCCCGTTCCTTTACACATTTTAGAACCCAATTACTGTATACATTTTTTTAACTATCGATTCTCCTGACATGTGATAGGTAGCTAATCTATCCCCATATTATCGTCACGTGAATTCTACACCGGATACTGCCATCGCTGGAAATCAAACCCGGGACCTGTGTATTGTGGCAGTAATAGCTCTCGACACTCTACCATGTATTAGGTATACCTTTCATAAAAAAAAACATATTATTTGATAATTAATACGAATGAAAATGTCAGCTTTCTAGAAGTTTTATTATATTTTATGGGAATGACCTGTTTCGCCCTTCTGAGGCATTATCAAACATTTGATAATGCCTTAGAGTGGCGAAACATGTCATTCCTATAAAATATAATAAAACTTGTAGAAAAGTGACGTTTTCATTCGTATTAATTATTTAATATGGAGTTTTACAAGAAACAATAAATATTATTTGAACGTAGCATTTGTCTTGGGGAATGAGTACTCACCGGTGTGCACCTTTTGCACGTGCACCCGGAGATTCGACCGGCGGCTGTACGCTCTGTGGCAGAATCCACATCGGTGGCGTTTTTGGTCTGCCAAGTGTGCGGTTATGTGGCGTGCCTGAAATAATAAGTAATAATGGTTTAGTTGAGTTAATCTTTACACCAAATCTACGAGTGCACAAAGATTGAGAAAGAAAGAAACTAAAAAATGAGCGATCCCTAATTTCCTATAACTGCACTTACATAAACCTTATAAAGAGTGTCGGAGTGAAATATTCCAGTGAGTACTACGTCACACCTATAAACTGTGAACTGGCTCGGCACTTAGAATTATCTGAAAGGAAGAAAGTGATGGAACCTTTCAGCGGCGTACTATGGACAAGATGTATTCAATTATTGTAGTAGAAATGAGAGTATAAAATCTGCATATGATAGAGTGTCGAATAAAAATATAAGAAATTAATGCGTTGTGAACAAAATATTTAAAGGATTATTATGATGGCTAGGACACTAATGGTAAATGGAACTAGAAACAGAGCAAGACCGAGAAAAAGTGGCACGATCAAATAAATCCAATAATAAAGTTAGTCAGTATTGGAGAAATCAATGTACATGCATGACATGATGTATGAACGTTGGGGAATCAAGAGAAGTATGTCAGGAGAGTGACTCAACTTACACCCGGGAAAGTGTTGACCAGAGAATCAACTTTATCATTTAAAGTGTACATCACGTGCTACTTACCAATGCTTTTTTACATTTAAATGTCTGGTGACATTTACGGCAACAATATGGAAACTCCTGATGATCCCTCAGCTCAAGCTCGGTCTCAAAACGCCCTCCACATAGGCCACACGCGTACCTCCCAGCGTGCTCGTTGAGCATGTGCTTCAACTGTGAACATACGAGTATATTTAATAATACAGCGCTTCTAAGACGCAAATATTACAACAGAATCAACTATTTTTTAAACTAACTAACCGACTAACCGCCGCACTTGTACCGCCACACTGTTCTTTCTTGACATACTTCTCTCGCGTCCTCACCATCGTGTCATGCACGCACGTCGATTTCTCCGACTCCTCGCGTGGCCGACATTCAATATTCGATTGTGCTACGTTTTCCCCCGCCTTCCTTTATTTCTAGTTCCATTTACACAGTTATGTTTGTCATTCATTCTTTCCATGCGTCCGTGCTATCTTAATGTTCCTTTCATTATTTTGTTCGCGACACTTTCATTCGCTTCTTATATTCTCATTCGACACTATCATACGCAGATTTTCCTTTCCGTACACAGACATTGCAAAATAAGTATAAATAGTAAACAGTTAGTAAAATGTGTTTTTTCCTAAATACAATTGAACCCGGTTATATCAGAGAATAGGTCATTTTAAATGCTTGCAAAAATAGGCATCACGCGAAGACACGAAGTATCCGGGGCGGTCACATAACACATCGTTGTTACCGGCTTAGATTTCTCAATTTGACATTCGCCGGCCGCATCTCATCATCTTTGTACAGCACATTATCACTTTCTGTAGGAAGCCCTTCTTCCTGAAGTTTCTTCGACAACTCCTCCTCAGCACTCGGACAATGGCAAATTCTCTTCTTCGATTTTCACAAAATTCTATTTGGATTTTATGAAACAATTGAATATCGCAGTCAGCATTATTCCATGCAACATTAAGTAAAATTCTTCTTCTTCTTAGTGTAGTCGACTCCCGGCTGTCGTCTACCCTGGGGCTGACCGTGCAACACAATCAAGGGGAGTCTGGATGGTATCTTCTCCGTCCTTGACCTCGCATTTCTCTCTTATCCTTGAATTCTCTGATTGCGATCCCATATGGCATGATCGGTAAAATTAATAAACCGGATAAGAGTTTTAAGAAAATTGTCGACCTGAGAATTTGTATGCCTGAGAAGTATTTAAAGCTCGCTATTTCAGTGATTGTAATAACCGAGTACAACTGTATTTGTAATACTCAAAATGAGATTTCACACATTTACTGATTCAACTAAGTACTAAGTTAACTGGGAATATGGCTCACCAAGGAGGGTTCTCCGCTGAATTTCTTCTCGCAGGCTGCACATGGAAACAGCTCTCTATCGTGCTTCCTCGAATGTACTTTTAATTCATCGGCTGTCACGAAGCTTCCGGGGCACTCTTTGCAGACATACATTTTTATCTGCTCGTGGCGTCTTATATGGACTAGCAGACTAGCCTTCATTCTGAAACCTTGGCAGGGCATAAGATGTCTTTGATTTGTAATGAAACATTATTTCCTCGCACATTCACTGTTGTAAGCCTATACGATGTCAAATCATATATCTCTCCGGCTTAGCAAAATAATAACAGCTAGATAAGATTATTAATACCGGCTGCGAGACACGGTGCCTGGAGACTAGAGGCTTTTGAGATGTGGTCCTATAGAAGACTATTAGGAATTTCCTGGCGAGACCGCATTACGAATGAGGAGGTTCTCCAAAGAATCGAAGGAGGAAGGCACCCGCTCGGGACCTTGTCCGAAAGGCGTGCAAGATGGATCGGCCATGAAATACGACAAGAAGGCCTCTCGCATGCCATAATAGAGGGTATGACCGAGGGGACAAACTCTAGGGGACGCCCACGCCGAGAGTCGGTGGACGTGCGCTGCTCATCATATGCAGATTTCAAAAGAGCCGCACAAGACAGGGAAGAATGGAAGAGAAGAATAGAGGAAATTGCTGCAAACAAATCCCAGGATTGAAACGAGAAAGAGAGAACATTATTAATTATTCTCACTGAGAATAAAGAAATTATTCAGTAATCCCTGAACCTCCTTCGTGTCAATAAACTTATTTCCTCATTGAAGATAAATAAGTATAAATAACAGAATTGGGTTCAAACGACCTGTTGTATAAAAATAATAAAAATTCCATACCTCTTAAACAATAATCGCACACGAAGGGCCTCTCCCCCGTATGGGTCCTTAGATGCGCTCTCAAATGGTGTAGCGAGGCGCACGCTGTAATCCAGAAACATAATTCTACATTTTACACGTTACCTGCGCCATAAGCACCTATAGAATCACTAACTAACCATCACCACACTATACATCGTACATTCACACACACACACACACACTTGCATAGATCTTTTTAACCGTTCTTCACCTCAACCTCAATCTGCCTTACACAAATTTCTTACTTCTTCAATCGGTATTCTATCATACATTGTTTTTATGTGATCTCATTTTTACGGCCTTGATTGTACTTACATCCTTATGTACAGAGGGATCATTCTGGTTTATATCTAAGGGTATTGTGTTAAAAGTTGAGAGTGGTCGGAGCAGTCTAGTCAGTTATATTATTTCAGAATTATAAGTTTTTTTCCTACTTTTCTCAATGCTATCATTTAAAGTGCAAAGATTGTAACGGGGAAGTTTCGTTCACAAAATATGGAGAGGATTAGCATTAATATTTTTGAGCCGAAGGGATTTTGTAATGTGCAGGCATCGCCGATTGACTGTAGGTAAGACTTTTTCGTTAAAAAAAACTTTAAATGCGTTTTTCTCAAATCTGTATTCTTTCGGTCGGCGGCGGTGATTTCTCCGAAACCACTGAAACGAAATTTTAAAATTTAAATTTAAATATTTAAATTTTTAAATTTTTAAATTTTTAAATTTTTAAATTTTTAAATTTAAATTAAAATTAAATTTTAAAATTAAATTTAAAATTAAATTTTAATTTAATTTAAAATTTTAATTTATTTTAAAATTTAAATTTTAAAATTCTGAAATTTTAACCACACATTCTACACAGTAATAGTTTCAGCGCAAACTACAACCAAATCAAAATTTTGATTTAAACTTTTTTTTTAACCAAAATTAGTGAAAAAATTTCATTTTTTTTGTTTTTTTTTTAATGTCCGCCATTTTGTTAATTTTAAATAAATATTAATTTCCGTGCGCTAAAGCCAAAAAAATACGTTTTTTTTTAGATGAGCCTTAATTGAGTTATCAACACCGCCAGAGACATACCAAATTTTTGAGGCATTCCGTTCACCGGTTGTTTTTCAAGATAGTAAATTTAAAATTAAATTTAAATTAAAATTTAATTTAATTTAAAATTTTAATTTATTTTAATATTTAAATTTTAAAATTCTGAAATTTTAACCACACATTCTACACAGTAATAGTTTCAGCGCAAACTACAACCAAATCAAAATTTTGATTTAAACTTTTTTTTTAACCAAAATTAGTGAAAAAATTTCATTTTTTTTGTTTTTTTTTTAATGTCCGCCATTTTGTTAATTTTAAATAAATATTAATTTCCGTGCGCTAAAGCCAAAAAAATACGTTTTTTTTTAGATGAGCCTTAATTGAGTTATCAACACCGCCAGAGACATACCAAATTTTTGAGGCATTCCGTTCACCGGTTGTTTTTCAAGATAGTAAATTTAAAATTAAATTTAAATTAAAATTTAATTTAATTTAAAATTTTAATTTATTTTAATATTTAAATTTTAAAATTCTGAAATTTTAACCACACATTCTACACAGTAATAGTTTCAGCGCAAACTACAACCAAATCAAAATTTTGATTTAAACTTTTTTTTTAACCAAAATTAGTGAAAAAATGTCATTTTTTTGTTTTTTTTTTAATGTCCGCCATTTTGTTAATTTTAAATAAATATTAATTTCCGTGCGCTAAAGCCAAAAAAATACGTTTTTTTTTAGATGAGCCTTAATTGAGTTATCAACACCGCCAGAGACATACCAAATTTTTGAGGCATTCCGTTCACCGGTTGTTTTTCAAGAGAGTATTTTCATAAAAAAAAGGATAAAAATAATTTTTTTTCGAGCGTCTAAACCAGAATGATCCCTTCATTTTGCTAAATATACAACAAAATTTAACCGACGAAAAAAGAGCCCATGTTAATAAACAAGATGGAGAATCTTAAATATTTTACTTGAAAACCCGATTCTAGTTAGAATGAGGAATATTATTATATTGTAATAATGTTTTAAATGACTTACCAATTCCACAGATGTTACAGTACTTGGGATTTTTATAGGCCATGACAACAGATCTGTAAAAAAAACATTAAAATATGGATCGCGCATGTATCGCCATTTAATCGTCTTTAGAATGAATTAAAGTAAACACGCTTTATACTTGCGACACAAGCTGCACTTTTAGACTTTTCCTGGTAGTGTGTGAAGATTCTTCCTCTTCGCTAATATTCCTGAAAACCCATTTTTTTCTGTTAATTAAGTTTGAGCGGGAAATTGGGCGAATAATATTTTATCTTACCCACGACTATAAAAAAATCTTTCCGATTTAATCTGTTGGTATCAAAAATATCAAAAACTATTAATATTATCAAAACTATTAGACATACGAGTTTTGGTTTCTACTACTTTGAAATTACGTCGTTCAAAATGGCGGCTTACGTAGTTCATAATATCTCAAAACCTACAATATGCAATATCTATATTCTTTTATCTAACCCACGACTATCAAAATATCCTTCCGAACTGTTGCTATCAAACGTATGAAAAACTATTAATATACTCAAAACTTTTTGATATATTTGGTTTCTACAATTTTAAAATTACACAAAATGGCGACATACGTCGTACAACATATCTCAAGATCTACAATACGCGATATCTATCTATCTTAAACAGAATTTCGTTACAAAATCACAAAACGTTTACAACCTACATGAAATACTAATAAGTTGTGGAAATTTGTGCAGAAAAATCATAAAATACCTTCGCACTTGGTAATATTATTTTCCCTCCACTTTGTAATAGTTTTAAAAATGAACTCCAATCCGCGTCTGACTTCAAACAATCCTTCGAGGGAACTAAATTCGAAAACGAATTTAAATTAAAGTTTGTGGAATATATAAGTTCCAAAAGCGGCCGATTACTTTTGTATTTTCTGACAAGAATCTAATACTACCGTATTAGGTACTTACCTACAAATCTCTTACTTGCAAAAAAAAAGGCATAGATAAAATCATTAATTTGAATTTACATGAATCAAAAACGGAACAGTGTTTCTCAAACTGGAAAAAAGTACCTACTTAGAAGAAACATTCCTTTGCGGTACTGTTTAATTAGTACACATTACTTCTAAAACTTTAATATCTCTATAATTGTGATAAACACTGAATTGGGAATTTCCCTATTCGTTCATTAAACATTTACGCATCGATTTAAATAATCGTATTATCGTAGAAAAATCTCGAATTCAACCCTGCGCGTAAAGAGTAAAGAATGTTCGACTGTTTCACACATTCTTTATGTCTCATTCTCCTTATATCTATATGTATTCGCGAAAGTGAGACAATTCTCAGTCGAGTTCTATTGTTCTAAAAGAAGGCGTTCAAGTTCTTTAATCCAAATTTCACAAGCGTTCTCATCCGATGCAGTTGGTAATCATTAAAGGCGAGTAAATTCGATACTATTAACTATCTTCTTCATCAGCTTATCTCCATCCACTGCTGGACGTAAGCCTCTCCATCCCTACGCCATCTCTCTCGGTCTTTCGCCAGTGTTCTCCAGGGTTCCAGTCATATTCAATTTCGGAAACATAATCATCATTTATCATGCAGATTTTTATTTGAATTAAACACGTATTATTTCTTGTAAGTGTGTAGTTTATTAGATATTGGACAAATTGGAATAATTCTGAAGATGTTTACATGAGTAGAATAATTTTGTAGTTAACAAAAATACAATTTTAAAACATGACTTGTATCAGTACCACGCATGTAATTAAACATACATCATGTTCAACACCTTTGTCCGATGAACTAGTGAAAATCATTTTCCACGTTTTTAAAAGGTTTCGACGGTAGAATGATATTTACTGTCGAATTATTTTTCTAATATGCTACACAAGAATTTTAATGAGAAATTTACAAAAAAATAACATTGTTCTTACTTTTTGAGACTGCTGAAATTAAATAATGCTTGCAAATAATGCACAGTGTGTCATTTCACGTCGCATCAGGGCAGTATAACAACTAGTTGTTTTACTGCCCTGATGAAGCTTGGATCCAGGGAAACTAGTTGGCATCAATTATAATAACCATACCGTGATTTTATACAAAGTTTTTTTTATTTTTTAAATGTCAAACCACAAAGTGAGTTTTTCATATGATTTTTTTTTTTACATATACATTAAAAATTAATATTTAAATATTACTAGGAAATAATATCTTCTAAAAATCACTAGAACGGTTGGTAAATATCTAATCTGTCAAAATTATACTATTGTATGTTAGATTAAAAAAATTTAAATGTCGGATTAACTGTATTTTAGATGTTACTCATAATGACGTTTTTTAACTCAATAAATTATTATACAATACAATCTCTAATATGAGTAGAAAATAGCTAATTATTCTGAAGGAGTCAGGAGAATCCAGGCTTTAACCCAAGTCCCCAGGATCAGGAGCCAAGCGTTCTGACCCGTTGACCACCACCGGGTTTGAAATGTTTCCATATTTAATCGACATTTGCCATAATAAAGACAAAGCTCATGTATAATTTTAATTTCTTTACATATAACATAATAAATTCAGCGTGACAAGTGATGTGTTTGATATGTAGATAATTTGTTATTAGTATATCTTGTACGAAATAAAGCAGTGTGCGGCGCTGTTTATATTGCGGGCACGTTGATGGCCTCAACATGGACAAACTACATCACATTTCCATTGAAAGCTTTCGGGCGGCACGAAGACCAATGATAAAAATACCACGGACCTCCAGTTATTACAAAAACAGGAGTCGGAACGGATCCTTAACATTTATTTTAATTTAATAAAATTGCATTTTTTTTTTCTTTCTTTATTGGTTTCAAAATATATTATTAAGATCCTTTCTGATGTTTATCTCAATGGTATTTCTAGTTGTTAAAGTTTAATTTCTATATTGTGTTAACCTTCAGCTACAGATCTGACTCGGTCATGCTCTGGGGTCCATGGGCTATCTATTATATATACTATGTTCCGACATTCGCTTTACAGCTGAAGAAACCATGGAAAACCTCAGCCGGAACTTTTATAATATACCTATCTACGTGGAGAGTAAAAAGTTATAAAGATCTTTATTATAAAGTACAAATCATGTACATTTAATTCAGCTTAGGCCTATGGGAAGATGAGATTCACTATATTCACATATAAAATTACATAAAATAGTTTTTAAAATAAAACATGTCCTTAGTTTAATTATGATATTAAATCGCCACTAACATTTATTTGGACGCAGACGCAGGAAATCGAACCCGGGACCTTCGGTGTGGCATCATAGCTCTTTATTCGTCACACAAGGTCGTCTAAATTAATTGCTATATTGGTCATTCAAAATGACTTTTTTATAAAAGCATCATGTTAATCTATAAAACAATTTCGCAAAACACCTGATTCTGTTATAAGAATCAGTGTCCCTTGCACTTCCTAGGCTCCTCCTCCATCCATGCGGAACTGACTGATAGGTATATTTATGAATAGAGAGAAGCAAGGGGCATCCCAAGGAACAAAAAATGTGTATCGAAAACCAAGTTTAACTAGGTTAAAGTTAACATTTATTCAAATTTTTTAACATTTTAACACTGGCAGCCATTTTTTTAAATTAAATTTCATGAAATTATTCTGCAATTCTTTGCAGATTTTCAAATATCAAAAAATGCTTATTTTTTATCGTAGCAGATAAGTTGAAAGCGCCTAATTTGAAATAACCAATAATGCTACTGAAAAAACGTGATCAAATTCTGTGTCACACAGCACGATCGTGCACAGGAGTCAATTGTCAATATGGCCATTGTCTGTGCAATAATATTATCCGTAATAAGTACCTCTCTTCGTGATATAATAGATTCACGGAAGAAGCGGTACTCAATATAACGAACAAGTCGAAGATTATGTTAACACATTCATTACAATGTATAATGTTAAATTACTCCTTAAATCTTGGGTTAGTCCATGACTAAATATTACTTATTCAGTAATTATAATTACTCACCATATATTTTATATGTGGTCTTTACCTAATTATATACTAGTTGCGACCCGTGAAATATTCACGGAAGTAAAGGTTACCTCTCCTTTAAAAACTTGATTCACTGTACAATCGTAATCTGTAAACAGTTTTAACTTTTAATGTAAATATTTTTTTACACATGTTTAAAATTTCACAATCAACTACACCAAATTGTTCTCCTTTTCTTTTCTACGCTACATCGTAAAACAATAATCAAAGCAATATTCAAAATTATCCAGAAATGTGCATGCGCGTCAAGTGCATTCCAAATAAATATTTTCGGAGAGAAATATTCCCGTACTCTTTCTTGATGACATCCGAATTTTGCCTAATTATATTATGATACATATTTGTTATTTAAATTTCCTTCCGAATTTATGAATTTTCGAAGACTAAAAAACTGTAAACATTAATATGAATATTTTCCCAACTCAACTCCAGAGCGCCCGCCCAAAGTGCAAAGACTGGACGAATTGAAGAGAAACTATGGGTGCCACAACTTGTTGGCACCCAATGAGACTTTACCAGCCGGACAAGAGCCACCATGTAGGACCTGGAAGTCCTGAACCAACAGCGTACACGTGTTGGCAGTTTCAGGAACAATTTGGCAATATGGGGGATTCTTCGTGGCGGAGGAACACACCTTATATAGTGCGCGGAACGCACCATACAAGGTGTGTTCCTCATATAATACAGTGCCCGAGTTGTCTCAATTGACCTTACTTATGGTCCAATGATTTAATGACTTTATAAACCCTACTACTAACATTGACACGAGGAAGAAGAAAAATAATATAAATTAAATTTAAACGGCTATTTATCTAACCCTACACTTTTTATTTTGACATATTTCTTTATCCGCTAAAACAGTCATACGGCGTGACGTGTCAATACCGACATTTAAAATATAGATCCGTTTTGATGGTGTCAAAATTTCCTGCCTTCATTGGCTTTTTTAATGAAATTTTCGGTGCCTAAGCAGCATTAATATTTTTAAACAGTTTAAAAATCAAATATTTTTAAATACACAATGACATCACTATTGTAGTTTTGATACTATGCGCCATCTGTATTTTGTTTGCTATATTTTTGGTTTTGATGATGTGTGATGTATGTTATTTTATTTCCAACCGGCTTTGAAAGATGTCAAACTAAATTAAAAAAAACTTAATTAACTGAAGTACGTTAAAACAATTAATTTAATTTAATGGTGTATAAATTTACTTAGTATTCTCTTCTAGCCTTCATCCCTCAACTACAGGATATAGGCCCTTTTCAACTCCTTCCATTCGTTTCTATCTTGACCCCTCCGCATCCTGAACCACCAGCTATCTGGACAATGCCATCGGTCCATCTCTTCGGTCGACTTATGTATGAGCATAATAAAATTGTTGAAGTGATTTTGTCCCAAAAATCATATAACGTTAAATTTTGGAAAATCTCAGATGGTTTTTTACTTGCCTTGGTGGCCTTTTTTTTACTTTTAATAAAATATTAGCTACAAATGCTATTATAGCAAAACTACATATAACATAATACAAAACAAGTTACACATGGTTAAACGTATAATATAACAATTAAACTAATTAGTTTAAAAGTTACTATAAAACGTAAAAACAATTTAGAGCTTGTGTAATTAGTCTAATAAATAATATAACAAACCATAACAAAAGGGAGAAGCCCTTGACTAAAAATATTCAATTGTGTCACCCGAAATTATAGTTTATGAAAAAATCCATTGGTACATTGTTTTCAATCTACATATACGAAATTATACGGAATTTAAAAAAAATAATACAGTTATTTGAAAAAAAACATATATTGTAATTTATATCTACAATAAAGTTAAATATTGATCTGATGACTATGCAATATTATTTATGTAACATATGATAATAATAATAAAACTACAAGATTATTTTTGTAGTCCCTCCTATCTGCCTTCCCTACGGGGAAACGGCGTAATGGTTGTTTGGTTAAATAAATATATTTTTTCAAAGAATGGAAAAGTCTGAAAAACATGAAGATATATTTAATCTTGTTTATATACTGAAGATAACAAACAACAAAGCTTTCAGACCTTTTTTTAGTAAGTACTACAAAGATATCGATCTAATTCAACCTGACAAATACGTCACAACACTATCTCGAGATTGCCATCAACAATTACTATCTAGATTTTGATATCTATGGTCTGTCGGAAGTCTGTGCGGGGTCCGCGTGTTTTGTTTTAAATGGTTCTCGTTTAATACATTAAAATAAATTAAACATACACTGATATTACAATTAAAGCGTAAGTATTCGAATTTGAAATACTTTTAAAATAAAATTCTTGACTTATGTACGATGTTCTAATTCACATTTGTGCTTGATTTCGGCTTAAACGGTATTTTTCATTGTGATTATTACATATATTTTCTTCATTAGATTTGAATTAAAATCAGTCAGACTTTCACTTGTTCCTTTGAAAATATAAAAAATGAGTATTGACTTTTATGGTAATACTATTTTTAGCATTTTTCAGAATATTATAACAGAATTTACGTAAATCTATGACTACAGTAGACAGTTGCGACTTTTGTTATTTTTAGATTTAAAATTACGACTCAGGTTTGAATATTCCAAACATCAAACGTAATTAGTTGCTAGATATTTCGTTAGTATCGTATTTACTGAATAGATGATTTATGTCTTGTTTTATTTTTCGTATTTTCTTTTTAAAAAGCCTGCACACATTTAACAATATCCACTTGATTTGTAACTATGTATTTGAATATGCCGTTTTTTGTTATTATTTACTCTCTTATCTCGCTACATGTGTTGCGTACAGGATTACTAAAAATATTGTGTATTTAAAATTATTTTATCAACTGATTTTGTGCAACAACTTATTTATTATATATATATGAATGTAAATGCAATAAGCATACGCGTGAGATTAAAATAAACGAAATTTCAGACATTTGCATTCAAAATATATATTGTAAATGAAATAATAATAAAATGTAACAATTATATGTATCGAACAAAGGCTTCATAAGCTATAGATTTCCATTGCTAAATACATATTAAATATTTGAAGGGTTTGAGAATCAAAAAGTCGATTGCAACCTCCATTCATATAAAAAATATTTGAGCTATATTTCTAAAGCTGACATTTCCTGTGTGGTTTTCGTGTGCTATTAAAATGTACCTTTTTTTACTTCACTATCTAAAAACTTAGATATCCCAAATGTACATATTGTTGATAGAGAGCTATTCCATGAGTGATTTAAAAAAATCATGACACATATGGTCTTTTTAATGCCCATTGTGTGGCTGTCTTTTGTAAAAACAAATGGTCTAAATCCGCAGCGGGCTAAATTTACAAATCAAATAATAATCCTAGTTCATTGTGATATTTCGCACAATTTAGTAGAATAAGAAACGTAAGTAAAAAATAATAATTAAATATAACAATGCTTTGTAACTACTTTCACTTTTGTCTTTATTTCGACAGCGACCGGATTCGCCAGGCTTGCTGGCATCGACAGGCTGGTGACTCTGCTATTAACTGACTCCTGGCGAAACCGGTTGCTGTCGAAATAAAAACAAAAGTGAAGATAGTTTTAAAAAAAACATTATTTTATTTTATTATTATTTAAAATGAATTTCCATCGAGAGATTTCAGTAAAATCATTTGATTATCTTAAAGTAAAAAAATGTATGATTCAAATGTGTACTGCAAATGTAGTTAGCCGCACACTAGGGGTAAACTGCCAAATGTTTTAATGCTTAAGTTAATTTTTTCATTTTCCTATTTCAGAATCGTACACTTCCACAAACACAATGGCTGATGTCGATAGAGTTAAAATGAAGAAGCAGCTTGGCTTGCTGGAGGGAGTGGCTATCATTCTGGGAATAATATTTGGTTCAGGGATCTTTATTTCTCCCAAGGGTGTTCTGCAGCAAAGTGGATCCGTGTGGGCGGCCATAATAGTGTGGGCTGCATGCGGAGGCTTGGCTACTCTAGGTGCACTGTGTTATGCCGAATTAGGTACTCTTCATAACTTTATTCAAATTCCGCTTAGTGTTGTCCTCTCATCAAATGAGTTGAAATTCATACTTTACTTATTTAGAATAATATTTCTATTTTTAAAAAAGACCAAAGATTTAAATCGATGATGTTAGAATTTATTTTACAATCTTCAATATGAGCAGAAAATAGCTCATTATGAAGAAGGAATCTGGTCGTGCCCAGGCTCGAACCCAAGTCCCCTGGATCAGGAGACAAGCGTTCCATCCCCTAAACCACAACCCGATTATAATAACGACCTTCGTGGCAGAGTGGCAAAAGCTATGACTGCCACACTGAAGGTTCTGAGTTTGATTCCCGACTATTACAGTGTGATTATCACACTGTCTTTGGTCTGTTAAAGAATTCACATGACAATAAAATGACGATAGATCAGCTACCTATCGCATGTCATAAGAATCAATAGCTAAAAAGTTGTATACAGTAATTGGGTTTAAACATCCTGCTGTATACTAACATGAGGAAAGCAATGTGAAACAACTACAATAAAAGGTCAAGTGGCATCCCAAGAACCAGCAAAAATGTTACACTTTACTGCAAACTAGGATTAAAACTTAAAAAAAGAATAATATTAGGTCCTTACATATGAAATTGGCTTTTTGTATGGGAGGTACATAAAGTTGATTTTTTTTAAATATAATATATTTATTTAATCAAAGTATGTACCATTGCTATCTATGCACTTTTGCCATCTCATAGGTAGTTCATCGATCCCTTTACTAAAAAAAACCATTCGGACGGGAATCAATAAAATCTTTGAAGTCGGTTTAGACTGCCCCATCGGAGTTGAATTTTTTCCCTTGCAAGAAGTTATCCAAATTTCGAAAAAAATAGTAATCTGTTGGGGCAAGGTCCGGAGAGTAAGGTGGATGTCTTAGACATTCCAATTGAAGCTCTTCTAATTTGGTAGCTGTCTGTTGTGCAGTGTGTGGTCTAGCATTATCATGAAGCAGCAGTGGCCTAGAGTGATTAACCAGCCTCGGTTGTTTAGCAGCTAGCTTTTCTATCATGGTTTGCAGTTGCTGACAATAGACATCTGCCGTAATCGTCTGGCCAGATTTAAGAAAGCTGTAGTGAACGACACCAGCACTAGTCCACCAAACGCTCACAAGTAACTTTTTTGGAGTCAATTTTCGCTTAGGGCATGGTTTGGCTGGTTCGGCAGGGTTCAGCCATTGCGATGAGTGCTTCCGATTATCATACAGGATCCATTTTTCATCACAGGTAATGATTCGATTCAAAATCCCTTCTTTATTGTGCCGGTTGAGTAATGCAACGCAGCACCTTTCAAGCTTTTTCACCTTCCCAATTTGCTTCAAGTGGATTAAAACAGTTTTATCACTAACACCGCAGCCTGCAGCTAACTCGGACGTGGTTTGCGATGGATCCGCTTCCACAATAGCCTTCAATTCTTCATTATCAACTTTGGTCTCCGGCCGTCCACGGGCTTGTTCTGCAGGTCGAAATTTCCAGAACGAAAACGTTGGAACCAAAAACGCACTGTGTTTTCTTTTGCGGCACCATCGCCATACACATCATTAATCCTTCGAGCCGTTTCTGCAGCACTGGTGCCACGGTGGAACTCGTACTCGTAAATAACGCGATATTTCAAGTTTTCCATTTTGTAAACTGAGTGACGCAAAGAAAAAAAACAATTGAGGAAAAAACAAATTAATTATAATTTTCGAAACACAAATACTTGAGTAAATAACTGTATAAATTTGAATTTGGAAATCCTAACCAAAGAGAAGATATTTGAGATCAAAGTTGTCAGTACGGCAAAACGCCAATTTCATATGTAAGGACCTAATATATTATAATAAATGTTTAATTGTTTACAATTACTTTTTTTGCATAATTGTAGTAAGTTTATTTGTGCAAAATATTTTCCCTTAATTTTAAAATTATTAAGGTGTTTAGTAGATGGTAAAATTTAGACCTGCCCGTGTACCTTGTGTACATAAGTATACACATGTTTTTTTATGATCAGTTTATTTTAAGTCACCCTGTAGTATTGATAGTGACTAGTTTGCATGTTACCAATGCACCAGGACTATTTAATTGGAAGCTGCTGATTCTCTAGTTTATCTGATAACCTCAGCCTCGGTTGGCCACTTGCCCTAAGTGACACCAATCCTTAGTGACCCTATTACTTTGTAGCTTTTATAGTATTTAGTGTTATCAATGCTCTGTTTGTACTTCTCGTCATTGTAATGTACTTGAGCAATTAGCCCAATGAAAACCTAGCTTATTTCCATTTGATCCAATTGAGTATGTTGTCTCTTGAATTAAATGATCTTGCTAATTTAGCTTAGCCATTTATAATCTTCCTAATTTATCAATTTATAACAATGGCATGTCCTTGATCACATGCCTAGCAATCATATGTTTCATAATGTAATATTTCACTCAAGATAAGACCTACCTTTTTAAACTTAACCCTTTGGTTACTGGCAATTTTGGGCTACTTTTAATTTATGCATTGTCTTTTAATTCTAAATGTGATTATTTTATCAAAGATATATCCAAATCGTAAATAATATGCACCACTGGCGCACTCCCTCACACTCTGTCTAAAATTTATATGATTCTTTTATAAATCATGACTTCCATCCGTCGGATTTGGCATTTCTCACTGGTGTAACAAAAGCCGATATATCGTCTATTAACAACCAAAGGGTTAACTAAACCAGTAGTGTTCTTACCTGTAATTCGTTTAGGGAAAAAGGTTTTATAGGGATTAGGTAATTTTTATAGGGTTGCCCGGAAATCGTATTTATTAATTTATTAAATTATTTAATAATGGTTTAAATTTATCAGAATCCATCCTTGGCATGAAGGGTTTGAGAGATATCATCCCACCGATTTGATGTTTTCATTCCTTAATATTGTTCATAAAATTAATTTCTTTCATGTTTCTACCAGAATACTTGGGTAGTATAATCCATGAACACCTTAAATAAAAATACAATTAAAACATTAATGATTTATCCATAAAATTTCGAAATTAAAGGGATGTACACAGATGTGCACAGGAGTAGTTAAGGAGTGAAACTATTCAAAGCAGGTGTTCAAATGGGTGTACAGAATCCATTAACGTGTTAAGAAAGCTGGTTTCAATTGTCTAAACGACCTGGCCTCTTTTACAAAACATGTATGTATGATAATTGTACAAAGAACATTAATACAATCAACAGAATGCATTTAGTTGGCAGGCAAATTTCAAATTCAACTAAATCAAGTTTCTTGAAAAAAAATGCATATTATAAAAAAGTTTTTTTTTTTACTTCCTAACACTCGTCTATGAATTATTTCCAGGGACAGCACTAGCGCAGAGTGGAGGGGATTATCACTATATTCACGAAGCTTTTGGACCATTTCCAGCATTTTTATACCTGTGGGATGCAAATCTTATTTTTGTGTAAGTAATAATGATATTGAAAGTAAATTCTGCATATAAAAATATTATTTTATGTGGCGATTATATTTTATTTCTTTCGATGCGACTCTGGTAGTAATTCAAAGTTGGTCAAATTATAAAATATAATTTTTAAACCTTTACTACTAGAATGTTTTAAAATACTACGAAGAAATGCTTTATTCATAATGTATATGTATATTTATTTATATCTACAACATTACATAATTAAATACGAATATGATAAAAGGCATTGTTTGTATGTTTATGCTCTATAAACTTTAAAACTGCTCAACCGATTTTACTGAAAATATCACCGTCTGTTTTTATTAGTGCCAAGAGTACCATCGGCTTATAAAAAATAAATTACATTCGTTCCTAGAGATACCACACGATATACCTGATGTACCTTTTCTATTTCTCTCTTGATGATTCATACGAGCGAGATTCACTGTTTATTACATATCAATATTTTAATTCTGTAGTTTAAATAATCTCTATGAAAATGACGATCATTTTCAGCATTTCTCGGTTATTTTTCAAACAATATATGCTTTTTAAGCATTCTAAAGTATATTTTTCATTACTTTGAGGATGATTTCATTAAATTACAACTAACTTTAAGAACATTTACTTACGCCTGTTGTCAAACATTTTTTGATGCTGACCATATCGATGCGGGGTTAATTAATTCCATTGTCAAATATTTTTTTATAGATGGTGGAAAAGATTCAAAATTGCATTGAAAAATGGTGCGATTATCCTCAACTGTGAAGAAAGATTATGAGAATGTTAAGTGCGTAAATGCGTAAACGGCAAAGATAAAGACAATATTTCTTCCCAATGGGTATAATTGGGCAATTGCTTTCTGCGATTTTAAAAATGATATAATATTGTGTAATTTTACACCATCCTGTACATGCGTTTAAATATATGCCAGCAATTGTATTTTCCCTAAATATTTCTATTTTCAGTGACATAATTATAATATGAATCACAATGTATTGTCGTTGTTAACACTTTGATTACCTATTATTATTCCGATTCATTTTTTTTTTATGAGTTATTAATTTTTTTTAACGTGTCGATCAATTTATTTAAATGGCACCAATATGATTTTATTCATAAATCATCAGTTATATTTATATTAGTCTCTGTCACTAGTGACGATTGTGGTTATCAAAGTGTTAATAGGATTTAATTTTTGAATATATGTATCAAAGTATTTTATTTATGTATCATTTATATAGACCGACTACAAACGCCATAATGGGATTAACATTTGCGAGTTACGTCCTCCAGCCAATGTTCCCCACTTGTGAAGTCCCAGATTTAGCTCAGCGATTGATTGCTGCTATTACAATATGTGAGTATCATTGTGTGTTTAACATGCAAGCAATTACATGATATTTATTATATTACATAAACCTAAAAATACAAAAAAAATATCCTATGCATTATGAAAATATGTTATGTGAATCATTTATTTTAACTTTCTTCTGACGCCTGAATGTTCCTGTCAGCTGCTTATTAGTTGTTAAAGCCCTGAACCTGAAATGCCCCCTTATCTAGCAATGACTAAATCTACTCCAATTTCATGTTTCTTACATTTTTGAGGGTTTTGTCCGTGTTATATATTTCCCTACAGTTGTGTTTTAAAACTAAATTTTTTGAAGTAACGTACAACTGATCATGGAGACATCCTTTCCTTCCTTTCTCAATAGTTGTATTATTTACAACTTGAATTTCTTTTGATTAGAATCTTTTATGTGTGCATTTTTAAATAATTTAATCCTATATAAATTACCTATAATAAATTTCAGGTTTTCTCACATTCATGAATGGCTATAATGTTCGAGCCACAACGAAAGCACAAAACATATTCATGTTCACCAAGGTGGCCGCTCTCGTGGTCATTATAATAGCCGGTATCGTCTGGATGGCCAAAGGTTTGTTTTCAATAGCATTTACATCTGGTACTATTAATTACCGTTATTATGTTACCATGATTTTGAAGTATTAAAATCCCATTGCACTGTACCTTTAGCAATCAAAGTCAAATTTATTTAAAATTATCGACTTTGAAATGTAATTAATAATTATTGTCTCTGTAATCCACAATATGGAGAAACAAAGACATGAATGCCGTGGCAGTCATATGTAACTGCCAACCTAAATATGGTTGTATTTGAGTCTTAATAAAAAAATTAGTAATAATTTATCATTCCCATATACAAATATTCTTCTTTTCTTTTATAAATATGCATGTCAAGATACATGTTAAGAGTAAGATGAGAATTTATAAAGCATGCGCAAGACAGCAATTCTTTGAAAATTATACCATCATCAAGAATTTCTTTAAAAATTACAATATACCAATATCAAGGATTTCTTTAAAAATTATACCATCTTTATCATCTTGTAACAGTGTAGTCTACAGGATCTTAAGGATTTTTTCATGTTCTGCTTTCTGAATTCATGGTGGAGATTTACTAGGGTACTGTTGAACAATATTGGTTAGAAATCATCCACAATTACCAAATATCTAATGACTTATTTTAACTTTATAATTTTTCAATGTTCTCTCATTTTTAAATATAATGTTTATAGTCTTCACATTATATTTTAATGATATAAAACATTTATAATAAGAATAAATATATTTTATCTGAAATTGCAATAAAATATATGATAAACTCTTAGCACAGTGAAACATATCACTCTCATATAATGCATTAAAACTTGTGGAAAGCAGTTGTTTTTTTCATTATTAAATATATGTACATATTTTTTTTGTTTGTTTTATAGGTGACGTTAGCAACTTTGCCGATGGCTGGGAGGGAACTTCCACCGGCATTAGTAAATGGTCCTTAGCATTCTATTCTGGAATATTTTCTTACTCAGGATGGTAATATCTTTCAACTCTATTAAACCTACTGTTAAATACCTTATAGTACGACTGGCTACATTATCTGTCTAAAAAAAAATTGGTTTCAAACTATGACAGACTACATTTCCAGGTCATATTTTAATGTATTTTATAAACCTGTTTACTTTAAATATAATATTAATACACTTGTAAATTTGTATTCACACCACTTTATTCTTTTCAACAACCAACCGGTTTGCTCCCGCCGGAGCTTTGTCAGGGTAACAGAATATAGTCAGTGTCTTTTGTAACCCTGACGAAGCTCTGGCGGTGCAAATACAAATTTACAAGTGTATTAAAAACTAACTAACTAACCATCACGCCGTCTCCCCGAAGGGGTAGGCAGAAAAAATGGACTGCCACACTTTTCTTTCCTGACATATTTCTCTCGCTTCCTCAACATTCATACATCGTGTCATGCACGGGCGTCGATTTCTCTGACTCCTCACATGGCCGACATTCAATATTTGATTTATTTGTTCGTGCCCCGTTTTCCTCGGTCTTCCTCTATTTCTGGTTCCATTTACATCATTTACATTTAATTTTTTTACCATTCTTTCTTCATTCATTCTATCCATATGTCCAAACCACCTTAATGATCCATTCATTATTTTGTTCATAACATCACCATTCGCACCGCATTCGCTTTTTATATTTTCATTCGACACTCTATCATACACTGAGTATCCACACATTCGTCTAAGAGATCTCATTTCTACTGCATTTATTCTACATTCATCCTCCTTTTGCCAGTTCCATGCATCGCTTCCATACAGTCGGTAGAAGAACACCATTGTGCACTGCCATTCTAACTTTTTTGGATAGGTTTTTGTTTGCGATGAAAACTTTAAGTGCACCATTCCTTTGTTGCCTGCCCCAAAACTTCTTTCAATATCCCTCTCCACCCACCCATCTCTTGTAAACATGCTACCTAAATACACGAACTCAACTACTTGCTCCAAATTTTCACCATTCACGCTAATGTTGCAGGACTTGTAGTTCATGCTCGTTGTCTGCAAGTAGAACAGCGTCATCTGCATACAAGAGACAGCTTACTGACACTCCGCTCATTTTGGCACCTACATCCAACCCTTTCAGCGCTTTCATACATTTGTCCATATACAGATTAAATAACCATGGGGACATTACGCAACCCTGTTTGACACCTTTATTAATATCAAACCAGGCTGTAAGATCTCTATTTACTCTGACACTAGCAGTGCTTTCCGTGTATAGCGACTTAATTGCCGTGATCAGTTTAATTATGCCACACCATAAATTAAATGCTTCATACGAAAGTACTTTTTACTTTAGTTCCTTTGTATATATTAACAAGGAAGTTAGTCGCAATTTGAGACAATTTTTTTTTACTGCAAATTAAGTCAGACACTATGGGGGTTAAACAAATTGTGACATATTCGAATTCTGCTTTCTGTAACATATCTTATGAGCACAATTTTATTTCATATAATTTGATATAAAACTTTGTATCTTGAATGAACTTACACGAGCTGTTTGTCTTTTATCTATAGAGTTCAAAATACACAGCTTCAGTGCATTTGTACTAATTACAAAGTATCAGTGATCAATAATTAGAAGGGGTCAATTAAAGTTTGCAACTTCAGATAATAGCTATTTAATATTATTGCAGTTAGCACATTTTGTGTTTGGTAAATATCATTGTTGACACTAAGTCATCAGAACCTGTGGTATATAAGAACCCAGCTCTACCGTAGCAAATCATTCTACAATCAGTACTTGAACAGTTCCCTTATTGTGATTAACCTGCCCCCCACCACTCCCCAATTTGGAGTGGTGGGGGGACTTAACCTCCGCGTGCTACTACAGTTCTTTGATATGAATAAAGCGCAAAACTTGTGGACCAAGCGATCGCGAATTCATAATTTTGGTAAGTGTTTTTTTTTTCTTTCTAGGAATTACTTGAATTTCATGACGGAGGAACTACGAGATCCTTTTGTCAATCTTCCAAGGGCCATATATATATCACTCCCTTTGGTGACGATCATCTACGTCCTGGCAAATATCTCCTACCTGGCGGTTCTGGGACCCCAAGGAGTTCTGGCTTCTCCAGCAATCGCTGTGGTAATAATCTTGGGATCTAATGTAAAATGTGTTTTAATAAAAATCTCTGATGTTCAGAAGGTGTTTCATCTGTTTTTAAAAAAATCACAGTAAAAGATATTTATCTTAATCCACTTTGTGAATAAAATTTTAAAGATGTGATCAATGGTATATTAGTCAAAACTATGATCCTGGACATAACACAATATCTTCTTTCTAGAATGAATAAGATTTTAATTAATAAAATTTTCCAACAGTCAAAATTCTCTATATTTTTCTTAATTATTTGTTTGACTAATTAAAGATTATTTGGTTTGTCTGCAGATGTTTTCAGAGCGAGCCCTGGGCTTCATGTCCTGGGCGATGCCGACCCTGGTCGCCATTGCCGCTCTTGGGGGTCTGAGTGTCCACATCATGACCTCCTCGAGAATGTGCTTCGCCGGAGCCCGCAACGGCCACATGCCTACTCTCCTCAGCCATATCAATATCAAGTGTCTAAGTCCTCTTCCATCTCTAGTTTTCTTGGTAATTGGAAATTGATTTTTTTTTCTCCCGTTACGAATATTACATACTTATACAGTAAAAGTCCGATTTTATCACTTTGCGTTTTTTTAGCTCGTGATATTTTCAAGAGAAATATGTACAACAACAACAACAAACCATCACGCCGTTTCCCCGCAGGGGTAGGCAGAGAGAATGGACCGCCACACTACTCTATCCTGGCACACCTCTCTACCTTCCTCCACATTCATACATCGTCATACACGCACGTCGATTCTTCCGGCTTCTGACATGACCAACTTTTAATATTTGATTAATTTGGTCATGCCATGTTTTCCTCGGTCTACCTCGACTCCTTACTCCATTTACATTGTTAACGTATACTTTTTTTAACCATTCTTTCTTCACCCATGCGCTCCATATGTCCGAACCAACGAAGCGAACCTTTCATAATTTTGTTCATAATACCTTCTTTCGCTCTACACTCCTTCCTAATATCAGCATTTGAGATTCTGTCGTACATCGTTCTACCACACATACGTCTTAGGGACCTCATCTCTACCGCATTTATTCTGCTCTCATCTTTCTTCTGCCAGTTCCATGCTTCGCTTCCATACATAAGGGTTGGAACCAGAACTCCATTGTGAACGGCCATTTTCGCTTTCATTGATAAATTCTTGTTTCCAATAACTACTTTTAAAGCTCCATTCACTTTGTTACCCGCACCAACCCTTCTTTCAATATCACTGTCCGTTCGGCCATCCGCTGTGAACATGCTACCTAAATACACAAATTCACTCACCTGTTCCAAGTTCTCTTCATTTACACTTATATTACAAACTGTCATTTGCTCTTCCCTTTCAAAAACTAACACCTTTGACTTTCCGACATTCATCATTAAATCGTTCGACTTGCATACCTTATACATTCTCGACACCAAGACTTGTAATTCGTCCGCACTATCCGCAACGAGAACGGCATCGTCCGCGTAAAGCAGACAGTTTACAGACAGATCACTCATTTTAGCACCAGCATTTATACCTTTAAGTTCTTTCATACACTTGTCCATATACAGATTGCACAACCAAGGGGACATCACGCAGCCCTGCTTAACACCCTTCGTGATATCAAACCAGGGCGTGATGTCCCCATTTATCCTAACACTGGCAGTGCTCCCTTCGTAGAGAGAAGCAACCGCCCGTATCAGTTTTGTGCTCACTCCGTATTCGGACAAGATTGACCACAGTTTTTCATAAAGATATCTCGCTTGCACTAATGTATTTAAGCGCTCGAAACGGATTCTTTCTCAAGTGATGTCTCATTTGAATTATTAGAATTGTAGGTACATTTTGACAAAAAACATTACGAATTACGAAATACGCGATATTTCGAATTAACGGTAGAATTTACTATGAAAAGTCAATTTTTGGACAGAGCAAATTATGAAAATTTCGAATTACGAAATATCACTGTTCGAATTAACGGACTTTTACTGTAATCACGTGTATCTGAGGTCTCTATCCCACAATATTTCTTTTGGGAAGAGATGAGATCCCCATCTCGTTGGCCAAGTTTGAAGTTTGAATAATCAACTTGCGTTAATAAGTCACTGTATGTATCAAATATTAAATCTTTGCAGATGCTTATGTCATTGGTAATGCTGATCAGTGGAGATGTGTACACACTTATAACTTACTGCACCATTGTTGAGACCTTCTTCACGACTCTCAGTGCAGCAGCCGTTCTTTGGCTCCGGTACAAGAGGCCGGAGTTACCAAGACCCATTAAGGTTAGTCTCTGAATAATTTCATACAAATAACTTTGTTAAATTTTCATAAGATGCACTCGCACGACTCTTTCTGTTATTATAATTTATATAATAATTTAATATCTTTGTTGTCCTCGGAAAGAGTTGAGATTGGTTTTAAACTAATCACTATCGTTTGGCGGAAGATAAGAAGATTATTATAATTTCTAGTATTTATTAAACAGAGATCTGTTAATGCAAATCTTTTAAATTAAAAATGCTTCGTTTTAAACAACGTAATTGGTGCCTTCCCTATTTTACCCGTAAACCCTTTAACTTTTTCACGAGAGATGTGTATTAAATATTCTCTCTAATTTCCTGTAACTTTTCATTGACAGAGAACTCATCTCAATTTCATCCTTTTTTGGCCAGTTACATTCTTCACTTCCATAGATAAAGGTCGGCACAATAACACCTTTGTGCACTGACATCTAAGTTTTTTTTTTATATACTTTTGTTTGCGATGACAATACTGAAAGATCTAAAAATAATGTCATTTAAAAAAATAATTACATATGACGTTTTATTACTAATACACAAAATTGTTAATGGGCAAACCTCCCGAGAATTATTAAGGAAGATAAAAAGTAACCAGCCTGAACATCAATATGAAACAAGAAAGAAAAATAAATTAAGGCTCCCATTCAGAAAAAATACTAAATCTCAGAATTCCCTTATGTATAAAGCATTTAAAATATATGAAGATATACCAGAGGATGTCAAAAGTGTACAGAACATAAAACAATATAGAATAGAATAAAATAAATATGTAAACATAATGCAACCTTATATTGATATTTATGTAGTTTATTATTTTTGAAAATTGTTTTCATTAGAACAAGTGTTATGTACATGTGTACTATTTCAAGTAAATAAAATAAATAAACTTAGACTACCACAAAGTGTGCCATTTGTGTGTTAAGGAAATTAATCCCATTGTTTTGTTCCAGGTGCCTTTGGCAATTCCGATTATCTTTGTTGGGCTGTGCCTTGCTCTGCTGGTGGTTCCGAGTATCGAGGCCCCGCTAGAGGTGCTGGCGGGCGTGCTCATCACGCTCACCGGAGCTCCTGTCTACATTCTCTGCGTAAAAAAACAACCTGAGTGGCTCTCTGATATGTCTCGTGAGTTTCTATTTCTATCTACATGCTATCATTTACAAAAACTGACCACACCCTTCTCTCCAAAGGGGTAGCTAGAAAAAATGGACCGCCACACTGTTCTTTCCTGACATACTTCTCTCGCTTCCTCAACATTCATAAATTGTGTCTTGCACACATTTAGATTTCTCTTACTCCTTACCTAGCCGACATTTAATATTTGATTGATTTAATCGTGGAATGTTTTCTACGGTATTCCTCTGTGTCTTGTCCCGTTAACTGACAATCGTGTTCTGTTAAATATATACAACTATTTTAATCTAAATTCATATTTTGATTTATTTTGTTAACTAACTAACTAACCGTCATACAGTATCTCCGAAGGGGTAGGCTGAAAGAATGGACTGCTACACTTTTCTTTCCTGATATATTTCTCTAGCTCCCTCAACATTCATACATTGTGTCATGCACACATTTAGATTCCTCTGACTCATTTGGCTGACATTCAATATTTAATTGTGTCACGTTTTCCTCGGTCTTCCTCTATTTCTAGTTCCATTCATACTTTTTTACCGTTCTTTCTTCATTCAATCTTTCCATGTGTCCAAACCATCTTAATGATCCTTTCATTATTTGGTTCATAACACTATCATTCACCCCGCATTCACTTCTTATATTTTCATTTGACACTTTATCATACACAGATTTTCCACACATTAGTCTAAGAGATCTCATTTCTATTTTCATTTTTCAGTCATCAAATATGTTCTTTGCTAGTAAAACATGGTAATGGAATAAAAGTCAAATAAATCTTAACATGTAAAATAAATTTTAAAATACTTATTTCCATTAGTTACAATGGGCTACTTGTACCAAGAAATTGGACTAACAAATGTAAACATTTATTTTATTTGTTTCTAGGTTCGTTCACCAGGTCATGCCAAAAACTGTTCTTGTCGGCCCAAGAAGATAAATTTGAGTAATTTTTTTTTTATGTTTGTATTTTAAACATTTTTTGATCCAATCCAAGTGCAAAAGAAACTTTAAAAGAGTAAGCCAAATAACACGTGAAACTCACTTTATTAATTATTAGAAGTACATAAGATGTACATTGCATTTTAATTTACTATATATTATTTGGAGACAACAAATTTAATTTGGTGTTTCCATCTCAAATTTTATTTACTTGCTTATATTTATATTATTCTTTTAAAACTTGTTTTACTCCACTTAACATTATGTGCAGAACTTCTTTGTTTTTCATTTATTAGTCTTCCAATAAGTTGAACAATACATATTTCTCACGTGTGGGTGCCTAGCAACCGAGCACGTGTGTGTACGACGATGGTGCAATTTTGGAAATGTCAATCTTATATCTTTGACAATGCTTGTTAATGTTGTCTTACAGACGTAATATTAATCTTAACTCTTTAGAATGTGCGCTGTGCCTTGAATTGACATTGAATGCAACATTTCAATTTATATTTCACATCGTTACTCTCAATATTTCACACTGTAGTTTGTTGAATCTCTTTAAAAGTACTGAATTTGTATTAAGGAAAATTTATCAAAAGTGCCATGAAGATTAATTTATTCAATAAATTAAGATATTTTTGCAATTTGGGCTAAATTTGAAGTTACAAATTAGCATTCTGACTGAATTTTGATTACCAAATATTTTGTATATAAAAAATCATAAGACTTTTTTTTCAAAACCAAATATAAATTAAGAGCTTAATGGATTTGTAAGAGAGTTTATTATTATGTAATGTAGATAGGATTGACCAATTTGATAGCGATCTAAGAGAACTTTTGCAATGCACATTCTTAATTTTGAAAAATTCCTATTCGAAAATACAATAATAATTGGTTGTTCATTCTGGTATTACAGCTATGGCTCTTGTAAATAACACTTAAGCCAATATTTGATACAATAACGTCATGCTTTACGGACTACTTTATTTTTATAACTAAAATTAGATAATTTAATCATATCATAAATTAGTATCACTTATCCGAAGAAATGTTTCTAGTCTGTTTAGTCTTGAATGTTAAGAATGTGTTGTAGCATTTGTAGGACATGTTTGGAAGCAATGAGGTAAGAATCAAGTTTTCGAAATGATAATTTGTACATTCTGTATATATGTACTTTTCTTACGTGGTTTAGTCCTCATGTTCTGTATACACTTGCGGCAGTCGGTGATGACAACCAACCCCAATGTGCTCGACTTACTATTTATTCAAATCAAACACAGGGGTGCACTTGCAATATCAAAAGATCCAACAGTGTGCAAGACCACCGACTGTTTCCAGTATAAATTATGGTTGATACCATTTAAGGTATAATTTTTTTACAAGCTCCAAACTTTGCATAGCATAATATTTTGATAAATTTCAGACTAGTTTTATAGCGTTTTATATCATTTAACTCTTTGGGACCGATTCAAATAAAAAAATATTATTATGGTAATTTAGAATTGATGTTAGAATTGATTGATTTTTGTTAGGTCTAAAGGGGTTTAAGTACCAGTTTGGCATTTAAAGAAAAGTTTCATATATATAAAATATTATATTATAATTCTCCAAAGCACGGTACATAGTTTCTTTTTTATAGTATAAGTACTTTCCTGATTTAACTCGGGCACATTTATTGGCTGTTTTTTCTCATTCCATCCGAAATGTTATATATACTTATTTCGGATTCGTTGCATATTTTATCATGCCCAATCAAATCAATGGCTCCATTAAATCATTTGTTTTTATGATGTGTTTACTTTCGATGACAATAAAAAGATATAATGCTCCAAAGACTGATTATTATTTTTTATTTCAAATTTTATATCAGAGATTGTATAGTTTCCGTTAGGATTAAAAAATTTAGACTTCTGTGAATAAGATGCTTGTATTGTTTGATTCAGTCAGGGGCATTATTCACTTTTAATAAGAGCGCTCTACTGCCAAGCTTTTAAAAATTTATTAAAAAGTACTTATATTATAAATCTTTCATTGTAGCAATTGAGCATGTCTGAAATAGTGTGCCACTTTTTTTATATATTAAATTGTTTATATTTCCTGGGGCCATTGATTGGTCTACAATGCATATACATAAGTCATTTTATTCTCTTTTTTAATCCCACAATTTATTTTTCACTTTTTCTCTCTTCACTTTCTTACTTTTTTCCTTTAATATTACATTCTTTCCTATCTTTAATTTATTGATCCTCTAATGTTTCATACACTGTTTGTTGTGTTCTTTGTCTGTTCTTGTCTAGCCTTTTATCAATTTTATTAGTATAGTTGTTTTACCTCCAAATACTTGGTGGAATTAGTTTTTTCTTTTTATTATTTATAATGTTTTCAATTTTTATCATATATGATGTTCAAATATATCTATCTATCTCTCTCTCTCTCTCTCTCTATCTATATATATTATTCTTTTGAGTGATGTCATTAGCTTGGTGGTATAATATAACATGTATCTTTTCATGTACAATGGTTGGCTCAGTATCGGAGCACTTTAAGTTTGTTCTTCGGTAATATTTATACTAGTTGCAACACAAGTAATGGGAAATACTTAAATCTTGCAGCTATGGGGAACCAAATCATCGTAATATTTAACCTGTACAATAATTTGCTAAGTCTTTATTTTTACTTCTCACGATATCACCAATTTATTTTGTTCATTGTGTATATGCCTCTATTTTTCTATAAACTTGCAGTGTTATTAAATACTTATATCCTTAAGATCGCCGGAGTTTGAAAATGTTCCACATAGGTCACTAATTTAGTTTTTGTATACCTACTGTATAGTACACGAACTCTCCTTTAAGAGAATTCGAGGAAAGGAAGAAGAAATGATGTTGGCACATGGCCATGGCCGCCGATGGTCCAACAACAGCCGCTCCTGCTGGAAATAATCGACTACATGGATTTGACATTTTCATGAATGTAACAAAACTTGCCGTGTTTTGTTTACACATTGGACGTGACTTGACGGGGGATATTGACACTCTGTATGAGCAGCTGTTCGGGGAGGACCGTTCCCCCTCGCTGCTGGGGTGGTAGGACACCGATGTTCTCTCACATGTACATAGCTATCTTTAACTACCTATGTTAAGATATATGCAAAGGATTACAACACGCATAGGCACATGCATGGTGTACTCAAGGCAAACAATATGTAGATTTTAGAGTAACTATATTTCAGGTCACTTGCTTAGTCATAAGGTTAATGTACCGAATGTTCAACTTTGACATTGAAAACTATTGTTTTCCAGCCGATACCAATATTCTCAATGTTAGACACATTCAATTGGTGTTTTCTATTTCTATAAGATTATAATTTTAATTGTATACTTTTTACTTTAAATTACTTCCCTAGTACTAATGGTTTACCTATACAGTTTTAATTGTTTGCCTATTTAGTTACAATTGTATGCTTATTTAGTTTTACTTGCAGACCTTCTTTTCTATTACTTACTTAACTTACAATTATTTCTATGTTAAATGCTAAATCTTCAATTTTGTCATAAATCGTAATATATTATGTATGCTTATGCTAACGCTAAGGAGCAACCAATGTGGTATCCCATCGGATACATCTTCTTAGGTAATATCTTAATGTAATCTAGATGTACAACAAAAAAAAATATTAAAATTCAATAAAACCCAAAAAAAATTAGCTTTAAGGGAAAAAAGATTTTTTATTATTTCCTCTCCCTATAATATGATATACAAAAAACACTTATATAAAATAATTAATACAAACGAAAGCGTCAGTTTTCTAGAAGTTTTATCATATTTTATGGGAATGACATGTTTCGCCCTTCTAAGCCATTATCAAATTGCATTACTTATGTAAAAATTTACTTAAAATTCCGAGGACAATTCAAAAATTATATTTTTGTATATAATAAAAAACGGGGTTACACCACCTTGGCGCTCAGAATAATTCTCTTACGGTCTCCATCGCCTATGTAATTACCACATCATATGTTATATAGAGCATACTCTAAACATATTATAAATAGCCAACTCTCTGTGCGGTCACTTTTAATGGCATGGGAAATAATTTTGAAATGAATAAATGTTTAAGATTAGTGACGAAACGGATAATGATTTGGCCAGATACCGGATGCTAGTTATCCGGCTGGCTCAACTATCCGGCACCTATTCCCCAAAAAATTTACCTGATTTAAATTCACATAAAAATTGCAGCACAACTATCTGGTCTCTCTTGCACTTCTGAGGTAATTCCATATGTTGCTGCTTAAAGAAGTATTTGGACAAGAACGAAATATCCCCTGACTTAACGCATATGAGAACCTCGTCGAGAACTGAAATAGGATGACATTTCAGCATCTTAGAACAAGATTAAAATTATTTTATGGGAACCTTCCTTGGTACTTATGGTCTTGAAACTATAACATTGTCCAAACAAAGTGCCGAGAAACTACGAGTGACCCAAAGAGCCATGTTAAGAATATGCCTAAGAGACAGAGTCAGAAACAATACGCTGAGAGAAAAACAAAGGTCACTGACATCATCCACCGGGTAGCGACTCTAAAATGGCAATGGGCAGGTCACGTAGCCAGATGCTCGGACGAAAAATGGACAAGAAGACTGCTGACTTGAGGGCCGTGGACGGCAAAGAGAAGTGCAGGATGACCGCAACTACGGTGGAAGGATGATCTGAACAGACATGTCGGAATAATCTGGATGCAGTCTACACAAGACAGAGTGACATGGAAGCGAATGAAAGAGGCTTTTGTCCAGGAGTGGACGGGAATAGGCTGAGAAAAAAGAAGAACCTTCCTGGATCCTAGGTTTAAGACAAACTACTTAGGGGCAGTTGAAACTGAATGAACTTTGCAGATTTTTTTTTTGTATACAACAGGTCGCTTGAACCCAATTACTGTATACAATTTGTTTTTAGCTGATATATTGATTCTCTTGACAAGTGATAGGTAGCCAATCTATCGTCATTTTATTGTCACAAGAATTCTACACCAGATCAAAGACAGTGTGACAATCACACTGCCATCGCCGGGAATCGAACCCGGAACCTTCGGTACGGCAGTCAGAGCTCTTACCACTCTGACACGAAGGTCGCCTAAAAATGTCCTGTGATGATTCTTCTGAGAGTGAGCGTGACTCGCCATCTTCATCGCATGTTAACCGCCCTACGTGCAAAAAACAACCAGGTTTTTTATTAATGAAATTTAATTACATATATACTAATTTTATTTTTTTAAATTACGAAACTTCAAATACTAGGCCGCACACTTCGCCTGCTCCTTGTAAAACTATCATATTTATGAAGACTTGTGCTCAAGTTTTGATGGCACACGCGCGTATCCCTAAAACTTTGTACATTTTAGGTACATTACTTTTTCTCAAGCCCGTACGTGATACGGGATATCGTAGAATGGTACAGTCAAAGTGAATGTATCACGTACGTTCAAATAGGTAGGGTGGTTAAGAGCCGTAGAGTTGATGAGGTTGGATGGACTGTAACTCGTGAAGCTCATGACACTTTTTGGAATTGTTACAATGAAGTTGCAAATGAAAATAGCAGACAGTGTCGGGATCAAGAGAAAAGCGTAACTGCCAATGAATTTGAATATTATTTTAAAATGATTGTAGTTCCGACCATTACCTTTGGTAGTCAGTCAATGTGAAACAATATGGAAACTTAACAAAGTTTGCAAGAATTTACCTTTCAGCTCTATATGCAGCAGCCTAAAAAAACAAGTGCAATCACCCTTTGCCCACAAACACGATAACATTGTGTTCATTATAATTTACCTTTAGTTAACTTTGAATATTAATAATCCGTTTTTTATAATTATACCTACGTGTTTGCAATAAACAAACAACTTCAATTTATCAGATTTTCATTCGTTCAGCATGTATTTTATTATTAATTAAGTATTTGATAAGCAGAGTAGCATTAATTTAATCAAAATTTGATATTTTGTAACTATTCGGTTTTCAGCCAGAGTCGGGGTTTCGGCTTACTATCAGGTATCCGGCCGGGTAGTAAAACATGGCCGGATACTGGATAGTTACCGGGTTATGTATACATTTCATATCTATTTAAGATATTCATACAAGTATAAACAATTTATCTAGCAAAAAAAATACCTTTTTATTTTAATCCTAAGGTGGTGTTAACCCTTAATCAGAGCTATTTTTTTTTCCTAACAGTTTTTCTTTTTGTCTTGGGAGAAAACCTTCCTATCCTCAGCCGCTCGAAACAGCATTTCCACAGTTCCATTGTAAGTATATTCACTAATGTTTTGGAGCTACAACATTCATCGTCTGAGAATTTTGTGACATCAGTGTTATAAATATTGTCTGATACACTCATACACAATGCAGTTTTTTTTTTAGCTCTGACTTAAAATAAAAATCTTGTTATTTTTTGCAAAAACGTAGATAAGATTAACCGTTATATTTTTAATGTAATCAATGTAAATAATTTAAAATATTACTATCTAATATATCATTATATTGTCCCCCGCCATTGCTCCTACCCTAATACTTCTAAACGACCATAACCCAGTAATTAATAGAAAATTATTACTCCTGAAATACGTGTTAAAAATATTTTCATATAATACATTTGTGTTTCCGCAGAACTCGTATATTAACTTGACTGCCTAACCCCTTTACACTGAAAATTCTACTTAACATTTTCAAAGAATGTGATGTAGAATCTCCCCCACTTGTAAATTACCAACAATATTGCTGAAATAACATTGTTCAAAATGTTTATTGATTCGAAAAAGTCAAGATTTTTTTTAATACAATTTTTTGACATTTAATAGCTGTCAGTCAGATTCAATGCCGTTTTGGAAAGTAACCAGGCCGTAAGCACATAGACAATATTTGAAACATGAAGCTTTTCTGGGCCGTTAGTATGTTACTCGCACTTTATTTCAATTATATATCGGTACCTATTTGGCAAGAGGTCCCAACTGCTTTTTTTATGAATTTTACAGGAGAGAAAAATAAGATTTTTTACATTATTTTGATTATTTATAAAAATGTTATTTTTGTTCCAAATTGTTTATTTCAAATGTCAATTTACGTATACGTAGCAACACGTTATCTACAAACGTGTGTTATTATAAACAAACTATTGTAATTGAGATGTAATTCAAGCAAACTATTTCAATTTCAATTGAATAACCTTAAGTTTGGCGTTTGTTGTTGTTATTTCAATATACATATTTTATATTATGTCATGTAATATGATCGTTTGCAATAGTATGAATGACGTTATAACGTCAAGATGGCACTGGTCTAACCCTTTTTCCTCGTGACGGAACATTCATAAAGTGTGTATATGCATTTCCTTCAGCATGTTTACTTTATAAAAGTGCTAGTAATATATTGAACGCACATTGAATTGTAAAATATAGTTTGTATACAACTTTGGTACGTAAAATGTTCCAAATAATCATCGATGTAACCTAAAATTCATAAAACATTAACTTCAAAATGTATTTATCTTAATAACAATACATAATGTTTATTAATTGTTTTGAAAAAGTTGCGATATTTTTACCAAAATTGTTTGACATTTGACAGCTGTCAGATCGATGGACCCAGAGTTATAAACTTATCATTACAGCTTGATATACGCATATAGATTTGCGATGAGTAGACTCCGTTCACTATAGAGAGATCGTTTGCAATAGTATGAATGACAGTGCGTTTACAAAAAATATAGAGGCTTTTTTTATAATTAGAAAACCAAAAAATGTTTCAATCGTGTATTCAAACATTGAAATAATTTATTTTTTTTATTAACAAAAATGCTATCGGCTTGATTGCAAAGATTATAAAAATTATGTTCATTAAAATTATAATTTGTTCATTGGTAAAGCGGCTAATAATAATAAAGATTTTTTTCCCTTTATTGTTTTCAATTACAATATTAGAACCTTGCAGGTGTTTTTATCTCTAGTATATCATAATAAGTTATTTAAACATTATTTCTGTATTATGTATTTAAACTGTACAGAGCAGAGTGTTCTACCGTTCAAATTAATATTATAGTTTCTTTGATGTCAGCATGTACATTATTAAGTGTTGGTATTTTTATTATGAATGATATGGAAATTATAAATACAACGCCATATTACTGAATTATCGAAGTCCTATACCTATACCTTATTTTTGGTATAAGGTATAGGTATAGGACTTCGATAATAACAGTAAGCTTAGTCATTTTCGAAGACAACATGGGATCCGATAATCCTTTTATTGTAAATTCATATACGAGTACCTACAATAATTCTTTGTACTATTATTTTCGCCAATTATTTTGTCTTGAAAACTTAATCCAATACTGGGACGATATAAAATAAAATATTGGATTATTCTTAATTGTTATTTTAAAAATAATTCTGCAAGGAAAGAACAGTGTAGCAATCCATTATTTCTCCCTATCCCTTATGGGAAACGGCGCGATGGTTAGTATGTTTCGTTAATTATAAAATAAGAGTAAATTAAAAATTACTTTACATTTGATAATGCCTTAGAAAGGCGAAACATGTCATTCGCATAAAATATAGTGAAACTTCTAGAAATATGGCGTTTTCATTCGTATTAATTACTATTTGGAAATTTAAATAATTCATTTAGATATTTGTGAACATTTAAAACAATCTCCTTTGCTTGATCCGAAAGCGGCTTTCCATTTCCTATTTGGGATAAATTAATAAAATTTTAAACTATTTGCTCCCATAAAACGAGTATTTTTCAAATCACCGTGTATCTCAATCAGAGACGTTTCTGCGCGCTTTTACTCACACAAACGCAGTTATCTTCGAATTGTGAACTAACTCTACAATTAGATGTTTTGGTACTCCCATTTCCGTCAATACCTTCAACACATTAGCATAGGGATGTTGAATTCTCTGGTTTTCTCTATTGATTGTCTTACGTTCTCTTGTGGTTTGACCTTTGAAAAATCCCGCTTGTTCTGGTGGAATTTACCACTACCCATAAGGCTAACCTGTCGTTCAATACGTATAGCATAATCTTAGTGGCACAAGAGATTAGTGCAATTGTCCGATAGTTACAGCAGATCTTAGTAGACCCTTTCTTGTGTAGCGGTATGAGTACGGACTCCTTGCAATCCTTGACTCACATACCATATTTCCTCATATTATATTAAAATGTTTGTAACACGTATATAATAAATAATAATACGATCGTAGTCGTATTTTACATTTATAATCGAAATAAAATACGAGATCACCGCACAAGACACATACTAACGGCCCAGAAAAGCTTCATGTTGCAAATATTATCTATGTGCTTACGGTCTGGTAAATACTTTCAAGACGACATTGCAGTACCTCATCAATTGGAATTTCTCTATGGCAACAATATATATTTATGTTTGAGCTGAGTATGCATTCCAACAGTTTCCGTTTTCCGTTAACAATATGAAAGACCATTCCGATAGTTGCCGTCGACTGCGCCGGTTTTGCGAATCAGTGCAAAATATTGTTCATTCTTAATATTTGTGAAAACGTATTCCAGTTTAAAAATCAAATAGTTGATTTTTAAAAAGTAACTAGACAATAGAACTCTTTTGTGAAGGAAACAAGGATCAATAAATGCAATAGAAGGTAACATGAGTGACTATCTTGGATATACTAGAAATATACCGGCAAATATAGCTGAAACGGCTTGTTTGTCTGTCTACCTTACAGACAATTACAGCGACAATGTCACCAATGTTGTGCCTATTTATCAAATAAATTCATCTTCACCTCTTGTGGGCCATATACATCCTACCGCATTCAATGTTAATAATATGCGCAATCTCGATCTTCATCTTGGAATACCGCGAGGCACGGTGAACCCTTTGATACCTGGTGCATCGTGTGACATGAGAGCTTTCCCTGTAAACCCTGCCATACCATATAATGGACAGAATCTTCAACCTATTCCTAGGACACTGCAAAACCCAGTTTGCTATCTTCCACCTGGTTCAAGTAATATCATGGAGGCCCCTGGATTACCACACAATTTTCAACATCATCCTGGGACACGGCGAGGTATGGTGAACTCTTTTGTACCCGGCCCAACATATAACCGGGAAGGACTGTCTGCAGGCCCTGGCACATCAAATAATATACCCCGTCCTGGGATACCACAACGCATGTTATACAATTCTATACCCAGCGATCGACACCATCCTGGGACACCAGCCGGAAACACACATAACACGGGAGATTCAGCTGCGGACCCTGGTGTTTCTCAACACCATCCTGGAACAGCACAAAGCGTCAAATTATACTCTCCTGTAACTGGAATATCATATAATCTTCTTGCTTTAATTGCACAACCTGAGCCGTCAAATTATACACCCAATTATCATGTTCAACCCAGGACTTCGCAAGGAATGCCTCATGCTCCTTCAGTCGGCACTTCATATGATGTGGGAGGATTGTCAGCAAACCCTCAAGTATCAAATTGTCCATGTCCATGTCATCCCGAAATGTTGCACGATGCAGCTCAAACTGCTGTAGCTGGTACGTCATACGGTACGGCAAACCCTGAAGCATCAAATTTGCGCAGTCATCCTCAAGGATCCCAAGGATTTTCCCGTTTTCCTGTCGCCTGTACGGTAAATCATACAATCCAAGATGGAGAATACCCTCCAGATGATGACATGGAGGATTATGATTATGAGGAGACTCCCGGCAGTGAGAACAATTTTGAAACATCAGATTACCAGCAATTGAATGATCCATATTATCATAATAACATTCCTGGTACATCAAACAACATGCAATACACATCCACCATTTCTGGTACATCAAATCATTTGCCGTACATTCCTTCTATTGCTGGGACATCAAATAACTTGCGATATGTATCTTCCGTTCCTGGTACATCAAATGACCCACAACGTATTATCCCTGATACAATAAATATACCCAGTTATGATTCAATTCCTGGCCCATCAAATAACCAAAGGAATATTCCTCACACCTCACGTGGCCCAAGTCATTCATCTCCCGTTCCTGGTACATCCCGAGATGCTATGTCTAAAGATCCCACAATGGAGAGTATAACTTTTTTGGTGCCTAGAGTACATCATTCTGTAAATTCTCCTATTGTAATAGATGATGACGAAATACCTCTTGAAAGTATTCAACTACCAAACTCTAATGAAGCGCACGCAAACAACAATGGTAGACATTCTTCAGATGCCAATGCCAGGGTAAATTTGGGACCAATACGTAATTCTGATTTACAAAAAAGAATTAAACGCATTACGCTGATCCAGCGCGCCCTTCTCCCCGTCGTCCGCCCCAATCACTTTCGCAGAAATGCACGTGGAAATAATCCTATTGTTAATAACAATGACAATATCCCACGAGTCTCCGTCGCATCGATGCCCAATAATAATAACACTACACAGAATTCAACTAATGTTACGGCTCATGCTTCAATATCGAGAACTCAGTCCATTCCTGAGAATAACAGACCACCTATATTGCCTGAAGCGAGGAGGAACGAAGATAGAAATGCACGTGGAAATAATCCTATTGTTAATAACAATCACAATATCCCAGGAGTCTCTGCCGCACCAATGCCCAATAACAATAACACTACACAGAATTCAAATAATGTTAAGGCTCCTGCTTCAATATCGAGAACTCAGTCCATTCCTGAGAATAACAGACCACCTATATTGCCTGAAGCGAGGAGGAACGAAGATAGAAATGCACGTGGAAATAATCCTATTGTTAATAACAATCACAATATCCCAGGAGTCTCTGCCGCACCAATGCCCAATAACAATAACACTACACAGAATTCAAATAATGTTAAGGCTCCTGCTTCAATATCGAGAACTCAGTCCATTCCTGAGAATAACAGACCACCTATATTGCCTGAAGCGAGGAGGAACGAAGATAGAAATGCACATGGAAATAATCCTATTGTTAATAACAATGACAATATCCCAGGAGTCTCTGCCGCACCAATGTCCAATAACAATAACACTACACAGAATTCAAATAATGTTAAGGCTCCTGCTTCAATATCGAGAACTCAGTCCATTCCTGAGAATAACAGACCACCTATATTGCCTGAAGCGAGGAGGAACGAAGATAGAAATGCACATGGAAATAATCCTATTGTTAATAACAATCACAATATCCCAGGAGTCTCTGCCGCACCAATGCCCAATAACAATAACACTACACAGAATTCAAATAATGTTAAGGCTCCTGCTTCAATATCGAGAACTCAGTCCATTCCTGAGAATAACAGACCACCTATATTGCCTGAAGCGAGGAGGAACGAAGATAGAAATGCACATGGAAATAATCCTATTGTTAATAACAATCACAATATCCCAGGAGTCTCTGCCGCACCAATGCCCAATAACACTACACAGAATTCAAATAATGTTAAGGCTCCTGCTTCAATATCGAGAACTCAGTCCATTCCTGAGAATAACAGACCACCTATATTGCCTGAAGCGAGGAGGAACGAAGATAGAAATGCACATGGAAATAATCCTATTGTTAATAACAATCACAATATCCCAGGAGTCTCTGCCGCACCAATGCCCAATAACAATAACACTACACAGAATTCAAATAATGTTAAGGCTCCTGCTTCAATATCGAGAACTCAGTCCATTCCTGAGAATAACAGACCACCTATATTGCCTGAAGCGAGGAGGAACGAAGATAGAAATGCACATGGAAATAATCCTATTGTTAATAACAATGACAATATCCCAGGAGTCTCTGCCGCACCAATGTCCAATAACAATAACACTACACAGAATTCAAATAATGTTAATGCTCCTGCTTCAACATCGAGAACTCAGTCCATTCCTGAGAATAACAGACCACCTATATTGCCTGAAGCAAGGAGGCTCGACGATTTCGCTCTTTCATTCAGACGAGGTTGTCCCGTTTGTCTCCAAGCCTATACACCAAACAGGGTAGTGAGTGGACTATGTGGTCACTTACTTTGTATAACATGCGCAAGGAGATTGATAATGGCGAGATCGCCTTGTCCAACCTGCCGAGCTGTTTTGGCAGGGAGATGTATTCGTATTTATTTTTAAAAAAAAATTGCTTTGTGTTAATTTTTAAACATTACAAAACACAAGGTGGAAACTGAAGACAGTGAGTCATACCTATTGAATTATTTAGTTTTAAAGAAAAACTTAGTATTTTTTCAGCACTGGAAATAATCTCAGCTGTGAGGCAAAATACAGTGTTAACTCGGAAACAGGGTTTAATACAAATTTGATTGTGCATAGTACTGAGAGGCTATTTGTTTTAGTGGGACATATTTTTTTGTAGAAAAAAAATAAATTAGTATGACCAAAGCAACTCTTGAATAGGGAATATAAACAGGAAACCACTTACGTTATTTTAACCCTTTGCGCTCGAAAGATTTTGGTATTTGCATACTGCCAAATCGAGCATTTTTTAGGAAAACAAAAGAAATTTTAATTGAAATACGATGTAAAATGGACACAACAATTGATTATTTGAAGTTTTTCATTGTATGATATTTTACATATCAATAGTTTTTCATTGTATGATATTTTACAGTGAATGAAATACATTGTAAGATAAACACTTATTAGCGTAAACCTGCAATTGGTTTTAGCTGTAAAATTACCAAAACTGTCAATTATGCTTTTACACATTTTGACTTGTTAATTTTTTTATGAAAAGTTCCTTATTATCAATGTGGTATTATTATGGTTTATTTGAAAGTTTAATAATATTTTATTAAGTTTATTGATTAGAATAATTGATGGTATGCTAATAGGAATGGTCATTTTCTGTACTGTTTATTTTTAAAACAAGTTAGATATATTAGAAAACCTAGTGCCAACAGAAATATTCATTTTATAATTAACCCTTACCACTCATATGTCGAGCTAGACTCGACATCATAGGATGCGATTTTAAAAGTTATTCAGTACAATTTTATCATTCCAATCCTAAATGTGTTATAATCCAATTTAAATTTGTAAAACAGGACTGATTTAGTTGTATAATAAGGTGTGTGCAGGGTTAAGAGTGAATTGGAATTGTGGAAAGCATTACTCATATTATGTACAATTAATTTAAAACTTATACCAATTATTAGAATATAAGATAATTTAGTTGCTATGCAGTCATATTCATACTAAAATGAAATTCTACTCTTGTAAATTATTATTTATTTTGCTCTCTAGTCTTGGTAAAATGACACGCTTGCTTAGTCGAGTTACTAAGCAAACGCGCCATTTTACCTATAAAATGCAAGTTGACACTTTTGGTACAATAACATCATTTCTGAATAATACGCAAAAAAAATGTTTTCAACAAATTATTAATGCGACGTGGTATAATGAACAGAACTTATAAATGTATTTTAAAAGTGTATTTGAATTAAATATTTAGGTTAGACATTACTTCATTATTAAGCACATATCCCATCTTAACTTGAAGTTATTTTTGCTTTTTATTATTTTTATTAAAAATATTTTATCAATTTGTTCCTCCTTAAACTGATCAGAGTATTTTTTTAAATATATAATTATAGTTATTATATTTTATATTATTTTTACAGTTTATTGTCAATTATATCAATGTACCTGAAATTATATCTACCAAAGTAATATAAACTGTTTAGAATAAGGAATTCCAAAGGTTTATACCTAAATACAATAAAAATAATAATGATATTCAATGCCAAATTAATTTAGTTTTTATAAGAATTTTCTTGATGGCTTTAAACTTTTTATATTAGGAATTACAAAGTTGAATAGAATATATGAAGAAAAAAAAAATTAAAAAATATTCCTTGACTTCTATTGCATTGCAAATATGTACTTAAAAGTTTTTTTGACAATTTTGTACTTTCATGTTTTTTATTTTATCCAACATTACTAATAGAAATTGAGACGTACTATTTTTTTTAGATAAGAAAATAAAATGTTAAATCATAAAAAAAAATCTCAATATAATATGTAAAAATTGAGAAATTTGTACAAATTTTGTACAAATTTCTCAATTAAAAAAAAAAAATTTAGAATAAGAAAATAAAATGTTAAATCATAAAAAAAAATCTCAAAATATGTACAAAATACCTAGTCATTTATTCTAGTGAAAAATATTTGTTTGTATTTACATACCAAAACTATATGCCAAATTCCTTTGCGGGAATCATAAAAACGCTTTTTGTTACTTTGCTCTCTAAATGTTTAATATTAATATAAGTAAATTTGTAAGAATTTTTTTATTGGTGCATGTAAAGTAATTCTCCTTCCACTTGAGGTGAATTCATATGAATACTTGCGCAAATAATTGGGGTTAAGTTTTAATTTTGTATAATGATTAACAATGCCATATTTTTGTGAGCTTTATAAACAGTTGATATATGGACATTTCTTCCAACTCAAGGATTGTGATTTAAAAAATTATTGTCATTTGGTTCAGAAAAGGGTAGATTACATTATCTTACATCTGTCTGTACTATTCCCTTATTGCAAAAAAAAAAATTGGTGCTATTGAGATTATCTTTCTTAAGATTTAAAAACATGTTATCTAGTATGTCAATGTTAATCAAATTCATACAATTTAATAAAGATTTTTCTATTAAGAAGTGTACTTATTTATCTATCACAACACGCAACCATTCCAGAAGATATGATCATATAATATGGATATACTGATCAAAATGTATTGTGCAAAAGTATAATGTCGCATAACTCACCTATTTTTTTTTCATTCGACAGTTCCATCCAATTTAAGTTTTTATAATTTACATTGTTCCATAACCATGTGCTGATATTTTGCCTCATGGGTCCTCTATAAATATTCCAATTTAATATTATTATTGGGGAAAGAACCATCATCATGTTGTCTCTTTACTTTAAAACTGACATTACACAATGGAATCTCAGTTGTTTCACACTATCCTTGCAATGAGTTGCTGTTGTACCAGTATCATCTGTGGTGAATATTATCAAAACAAAAAATATTCTCAAATAAGAAAACATTCGCAAGTGTCTTTCAGTATATAAACAGCCAAATAACAACAAATTAAAAACTACAGGTTGCGCAAGCTACAAAGAAAAAGCTGTCGACTTGCATAGAGTGTTAAAAAATATATTTAGGATTTACATCATTACCGCAGTGAAAAATATTTTATTTGTCACCTAAATAGTAATTCAAAACACAATTTCTTAGAACTCGTTTCTAGGTTTTCAAGAAATCATTGCAATAACCGCTGGCCACAAGTAAAAAGTGTTTGCGATGGGTGATACTGCTCTGCTAACATTTTGTTTGTCAGAGGTTATTAGCAGCCTAGGTCGCATAATTTTAATGACCAGAGTTACGTCTAAAGCTGGCTGTCCCTAAATCTCTCTCAAAGAGGGTAACGAGACGTTTCGATGTGATCAAGCTGCAGGATGAAGACGTCCGAAATGTGTACCGGTTGGAACTCGCTAACAGGTTCGGTGCTCTCGACGTTGCGGATCTGGATACACACGAGGCATGGGGTCAGATCTCGGAGGTTTTCTCAGATGTTAACGGTAGACTTTTGGGCCACAAAACTAATAAGAAGAAGTCCTGGATGTCTGACGCCATTTGGGGACTGATCGAGCGGCGGAATGAAATAAACCAGCAACTGCTGCAGGCACACTCGGGCAGAATTTAATTAGGCAAATCAAGCACAGTCTGCTGCAGCCCGGAAAAATTTTGGAGATATTTACAAGATTACCAAGCAACTCTCTGGAGACGTTTTCTCGCATCGTGTTAATCGCCCTATTAGAGACAGATTGGGAGTACCAATTGCCTCCTTAAACAACCAGCACAGATGGCACAATCATTTTTCAAGCATCCTCAGCAATGTTCCAGACGCTGCAACTGCTCCACAAACGGAGGAACCCAATCGGCCCTTGCTGGATATCGCTAATCACCCTCCTACGCAAATCGAAATAATGACAGCAATCCGCTCTCTAAAGAACAATAAGGCTCCTGGCAGTGAAGGGATTGTAGCCGAGATGCACAAGGCAAGCGAGACCTCCTCAACGAGCATCCTGGCCCCTCTGTTATAACGCATATGGATCTCAGAGAGGCTGCCACCCGACTGGAAGGAAGGTCTCCTTGTAATAGTCCCCAAAAAGGGAGACATGAGCAATAACTATCCTTTCCGTGGTGACAAAGATCCTTGCGAGAATTATATTGAGGAGAATGACTAGTGCACTCGAAGAAGGTATGCGAGAGGAGCAAGCTGGCTTCCGAAGTGGCCGGTCTTGCGTTGAGCACATAAATACACTCCGCATCATAATTGAGGAGGCCTCTGAATGGCAGTACAGCGTGTACCTAATGTTCGTCAACTTTGAAAAGGCCTTCGATACATTATCGTGGATGTCAATCTGGTCAACTCACATTCGCAAAGGAGTCCCACGGAAGATTGTAAATGTCATCAGGGCAATGTATGACGGTTGTTCTTGTCGTGTAGTGCACCAGGGCAAACTCTCCGAGGCCATCAAACTGAGTGCAGGAGTGCGACAGGGATGTCTACTATCACCCCTGCTCTTCATAGTGGTGCTGGAGGATGTGTTGCGCCGTTCTTTCGACGGTCCTCGTGGCATTCCATGGATATGTGATACCCAGTTGGAGGATCTGGATTATGCTGATGACCTCTGTTTGCTTTCGATAAACCGGGTGGATGCAGAGCGGAAGCTTTGTAGACTTCGCGAGGAAGCGGCAAAAGTAGGTCTCAAGATTAACATTTCCAAGACAGTAGACCTAAGAGTGTCCACAAATGACTCCACCCCAATCTTGCTCCACGGTGTTTCCCTTGTGACCACGACCAGCTTCTGATACCTCGGTAGTATGATAGCAGGCTCGGGAGGTACGGAGGAAGATGGGAAGGGGAGCTTTCGCTATCCTTCGCCCTGTATGGCGCTCCGGTATCATTTCGAGAAATCTCAAGTTCCTAGTATTCAGCAGTAGCGTTAAAAGCGTACTGCTGTACGGATGTGAGACTTGGAAGTCTACCGCGGATGTTATTGGTAAACTCCAGGTGTTTATAAATAGGTGCCTTCGCTCAATATTCAAAATCTATTGGCCCCAAACAGTGTCAAATGCTGTTCTCTGGACCATGACAGGCGAAAAGCCAATTAGAGAACAAGTCGCTAGACGCAAATGGCAGTGGATCGGTCACGGTTAATTACCTGTGATTGACAATAAACGCCGAAACCTCCACTGCCTTTCGACCCCTCTCACTTAAACCCCAAAGTGGTGACCCCGACGTGATCTCCTCATCACCTCATCCAAGATCACCTCACCCCAAAGTGGTGACCTCGACGAACACACGCAACGCAACCTTCTGATATCCACAATGCAAGATGTGCTAGCCAGCAAAGGAGACCAAACTCGACAAAGGAGTAATCTTGGCCCGTGTTTCGGCCAACTCACTAACTGCACGACCTGGATGACAGCACCTAACTTACTTGGTACATCCTAACTGCAGTAAGTCAACTGCACAACCGGGACTGACTTTCCCTAACCGCAGTTCTCTCCGCTTCATATAATCATTCAGCAGCGACAGTGCAAAAATTACCTGGCGCTGCCCTCAGCAGTAGTCATCGCCACCTCAACAGACAGCAATGTGCCTGACTCTGAGGACCAGCTTTACTCAACTACTGAACCACTGCGCGACCTGGATGGCAGCGCCTAACTTACTTGACTCATCTTAACCGCAGTCATCGCAACTTTCCTGCTCTGAAGATAGGCAACCAACACAGGGAAACGTTCCCCATCGCATTACCAGACCACCTAGATAAAAAGTATGAGTCAGAAATTTTAATATGACCTAACTAACTAACTAACTAACCATCACGCCGTCTTACCGAAGGGGTAGGCAGAAAGAATGGACTGTCACACTTTTCTTTCCTGACATATTTCTCTCGATTCCTCAACATTCGCAGTCAGCTGTTTAGAAAAAAACAATAACACAAATGCAACGGAAATCGCAATTAAAAATTACACCATGATAAGCGAATCGTGAAACTCGTTCACTGGGGAGGGGGTGTGTAGGGTCAACAAACCGCGCAGGACTTTGAGACCACACGAGTGGAGGTAATGGACTCAGACTGCTATACCAGCGTATTGCAATGGTGAAATACATTGCATGCACAATCAAAACATAAAATACACTCCTGACACGATAGATTTTCAGCCTAACAAAGCCGATGACCAGTGATGAAAAGTAATGGTTCAGCGCGCGGGTTCATACACAAAGGTTACTAGAGGTTGTTACCTATGGGGGGAAAGAGAAAGCGAGGCAGACCTAGAGCCACCTGGGGAAGAACCCTGCAGGACGAGGTTAAGGCAGCAGGCCTCACTTAGGATGATGTTAGGCATCAGGCATGCGATATAGTCGGGTGGAGAAGGTTCCCTGAGGCCCTATGCACCACGGAGGTGTAACAGGACAAGAAAAAGGTCGCATAATTGAACATTTGGTATTTATGAACCTGCTGTCGTTGGTACGGTACTGTGAGGAAGAAGTCGAGAATACTATACCCATCACGCACTGCTTGGAAGATGGAAAATAATAGACACGTCATATTTTATTATTAACAAATATTATTTATTAATTTGAAACACTGCTATCATATCACAATTCCTTTTTTTAAATTAATTTATCACGATCGCCATGTCACCAAACTGTCTTTGCCAGCTGATTGTAACACCTGATGATGCCAACATTGATTGGCGAAACAGCTGTCGCAACAATTTCATAATAAATAAAATGTAATAATGTTGAAGTATCATAGTATTCACGCCAAAATGATGAATTATATACAAACTACAGTTTAACTTTGTGATCTTGCCTTTCTGTCGCAAACATAAAATACATAACATGAATAAAAACAATCTTAATTGGACATTTATATCGCTAATGATACAATTTTATTAAAAAATATTTTTAAATAATCCAAAAACACTTTTTACTTGTTTTTTCAGTTTCTCATCAGGGTCTGATGAAGCTCTGGTGGGAGCAAAACCGGTTGGCTTGATAAAACAAAAATGAAGCGGTGAAAAAACGAGTAGAAAAGAGTTTTTAATTTATTTTTAATAATGCCACAGTACAAACTAAGTAAGTATACAAAATATAGGACTAGAAACACGATATATTCCTTAAAGTCATCGACTGTCTTTCTCTTCATGGCGGTGTCCATGGTTTGATTGGTAACACGCCTTCAGGAATGTAAGTCCCCAGGGCCTAGAAAAAAAAATAAGAAGTTTCTCACATAAACCGATCATCGAAACTTATCAAGGGAATAAGGAGAGGATGTAACACTTTATTCTTCTATTCTATCCATAGGAACTTCGAAGTTGCTACAGAACTAAAAATCACTATAGAAATGTCAAAAAGATAACGTTATAACGTTACATACAAGAAATACACTTATCTCCAACATGTCTCTTCGACCAGTTATGTAAACTTTCTTCGTTTTTTTTTATTTTCATATAGTATATTGATGACCCCTGTTAGTTAATAAAAATAAAAATGCACGGTCTCCCGTTTTGAAAGGCGTTCCGTTGATTGGAATAAAATTTATATGTCCCATGATGCCCCAAGAATGCAAGAATTGACGTTAAACACGTCATCTCCATAGAACGCACGGGGTTCTATGGTGTACAAAATATCAATGCCGTCTCGAAACAATGCCGCCTTGAAAGTTCTTAACAGGCCGTAGCAACACAGACAATATTTACAACATGGAGCTTTTCTGGGCCGTAAGTATGTGTCTCGTGCCCTGATATCGTATTTTATTTTTGAGAATTCGTAGATTAAATCATGAATTTTAATAAAACATACAAAAAAAAGCCTACCTCAATGACCCATTTTTAAAGTTTTCGATTTTCCCAATGGGGCAAAAAAATATGATCACCGCCGAATATGAGTTAAAAAAAAGATCGACAACGAAAAATATACGCGGACCCTCTGACGTTGTTCAGGGACCCCCAAATCAATTAAAATTTTCCGTGGACCCCCTGAAAGATCCCAGGGACCCCTGGGGGTCCGCACGGACCACTTTGGGAACCACTGCTGTAGAGGAAGGAGGAGAGCGTATTATTTCTAAATTGATTAAATTAATTTTAACTTCAATTAATGTAACACTACGAGTATATCAACCACCACCAATTATATGCAATAATGTGTTGATAGGTTACCCTCGTATCCATATACGAGTATATAATATTATAAAATATTTCCGGTTAGATTTTTGATGAATCTATTTCACAGATTTTGGGCTTTGGATGTCTGTCTTGTATTTTTTTATAACTAAATAACCATCACGCCGTTTCCCCGGAGGGGTATGCAGATAAAATGGACCGCCATTCGATTCTATCCTGACATACCTCTCGAGCTCTCTCTCTCTATATTCTTACATCTTAAGACGCACCCGGTAATTTTTTTTGACTTCGAATGTGGCTCCCTTTTAATAATTGATCAATTTGGTCGTGCCATGTTTTCCTGGGCCGACCTCGGCTTCTTTTTCCAATCACACTCCTGTATCTCTATATTCTTACATCGTAAGACGCACCCGGTAATTTTTTCTGACTTCGAATGTGGCTCCCTATTAATAATTGATCAATTTGGTCGTGCCATGTTTTCCTGGGCTGACCTCGGTTTCTTTTTCCAATCACACTCCTGTATATAACTTTCAACAAGTAAATAAAAGTGAAATATTATGAATCATTTCGTTCTAATTTATTTTATAATATTAAACACCATTTTTAGTGGTTTTACTTGGATTTAATTAACATAAATTATATAAATTGTGACAAATTTGTTTCGCCTTGCGAGGACACTCTCAAACTGAGAATGCCCTCGTAAGGCGATACAAATTTGTCACAATTTATATAAATTGAATCCAAGTAAAACTACTAAAAAATCGTGTTTACTATTATAAATTAATAATGTAGTTTTACAAAACTAATACCTACCTCAACCATCAATAAGTTATAATTTATATTATTTCTGTAAGATATATTATCTTTTCTTCTTCTTCTTAGTGTAGGCTTTGTGGCCTGTTTCTTAAGAGGAATTGGCCTTCAGCGAGATTGACTCTCAGCTGTCGATTCATCTCTTTGGTGGTTGCTCGGGGGTCGCCTACCTTGGGGTTGGCCGTGCAACACAATGAAAGGGAGTCTGGATGGTTCCACTCTCCTCATGTGTGCATACCAATATCTTTTCCTTTGCGTTCCCCACCTAACGACATCCTCGACCTCGCATGTCTCTCATACTATATAACTAACTAACTAACTAAAGAAGGATGAAAGTAGAATAAATGCAGTTGAAATGAGATCTCTTAGAAGAATGTGTGGATACTCTGTGTATGATAGAGTGTCGAATGAAAATATAAGAAGTGAATGCGGTGCGAATGATAGTGTCATGAACAAAATAATGAAAGGATCATTAAGATGGTTTGGACATATTGAAAGAATGATTGAAGAAAGAATGGTAAAAAAATTATATGTTAATGATGTAAATGGAACCAGAAATAGAGGAAGACCGAGGAAAACGTGGCACGATCAAATAAATCAAATATTGAATGTCGGCCATGTCGGCCTTCGGGGAGACGGCGTGATGGTTAGTTAGTTAGTTATCTATAGTTTTACTCAGTGAAGGCAATACTTACCTACTAACTAAAAAAATCAACTATAAGATTAAGAAGTCGATTCCTTTTCAGAAGCTAAGTTTGACTGTTGTTTAGGTAAACAATATTTAAGAAGAAAATCTTGGAACTAAGGAGAGTGAAATAACTTAACGACATAGGGACTCGGAAGTGTTCCGGTGGAATATACTCTGTTGGAAGGTATATCTATAAAATGCCGTGAAACGCCACCTTGGATGACAACAGAAAATTTTCCAGAAAGACTCCCTGGTGCCCTAGAGTGATTCTAGTGATCCTGCGAGTCCCGGGCAATGTATCACTGACCTTACCACCAGGGTCATATCAGACAGGGAGAGGGCGTATGGCGTATCTTCGGCGGCACAAAACTGAGACCCACCAGCCAGGGGAAGGTGACCCCTATAGAAAATCCCCGGAGAGGCATCGGGAAACCATTCCAGTAACACTTCCCAGGAAATCACCGTGGTGAGATATTAATCGCGAACCTCGGAGGGGACAGACACGGCAGTATTAGAAGAGTAAGAAATAAAAATATTATTGAGGCCGAGGTTAATCATAGTATGATTAAATAAGTAAAAAACTTAACTGTGACGAAGTTGAAACATCGACAATTTTGCGGTAATGGATCAGCGCGCGGGTTCATAAACAAAGGTTACTAGAGGTTGTCCCCTATGGGGGGAAAGGGAAAGCGAGGCGGACCTAGAGCCACCTGGAGAAGAACCCTGCAGGACGAGGTTAAGGCAGCAGGCCTCACTTGGGATGATGTTAGGCATCAGGCATGCGATATAGTCGAGTGGAGAAGGTTCCTTGAGGCCCTATGCACCACGGAGGTGTGACAAGACAAAAAGAAGAAAAAGAAGGTCGCATAATTTAACATTTGGTATTTATGAACCTGCTGTCGTTGGTACGGAACATGATATAGAATATGTAGTAGAATTTATATATTGAGTGATTTTTAGTCACATTACAATATTCTTAGGAAAATCCGTGTAGCTCGTCTTTCTGGACCGACGCTTCGTAGATCGTTGCAGTCTCCACCTTCAGGGCGGTTATGATATCATGGGGATTGCAACGATCTCCAAAACGTCGGTCGAGAAAGACGAGCTACACGGATTTTCCCAAGATCCCAAAATACATATTACAACCAACTGTGAAAATCTACGCAAATAATGATACATATTTTTTTTTAGATTACGCATATCATCATACTTTTTCTTCTTCGTGTCGAATAACGCCGGCCCAGCTACCAGATGAATCTCACTGATAGACGCCCGAACCAGATCCTGCTTATGTGCAAAAAAGGCACTCCATTATATGCAGCAAGGGTTGCTCCATACCTCCTTGAATAATATCCCTTCCCGCCATGTTGTTGTTCGGTTAAAATTTTCTACTTTAAATTATTTAAAATAGTTTTTTTATGATTGCTCTGTAAACGTATTAATTTTATTCGCATATGTTTCTAGATATAGTGAGTAATAATGACATCATTATCAGGATATAATGGAGTGTTCCCCCACAGAGCAATACGAGTATATGTACACTATACTTAGGGGTGGAATACTTCCACCCCCATCGCCGAATGTTTTCGAGGGCTTCTCCCCTCTTTGCACACGCTTAAATAAAACAATCTTTGATTCAGTTATGTTAGATAGATTATCATCTACATATTGTGAAAACATCCCTTATTAATGAAAAGAGTGGTCCATGGTTTAATATAAATTTGGGTTTGTGTTTAAACTTATTTTTCAATACTTATTTTATTCTTAATATTGGTTTTTATAATACTTTATTTAAAATTTCTTTACCGACCCATTGCTTCCATGACGAACCCTGGCTTATCTGTCATGCTTTCTCTTTCAGATATTGTTGATCGGTATTATATCATACTCCATTCCATTCCGCCGAGACTTTGCAATTAATTTTTATCCTTTAAAAAAATACGTAGCTATATAAAGTAAAATCTAAATTTCCAAAAATCTCATAAAATAGTTTTTCCTGGTACTATAATATATATTATATTTAATATACAAGTAAAATAACTTGGTTTTTGTTTAAGTATTTTTTGTAGTTTCCAAATTCGTTTTCCATTAATTTCTGTAGGTCAGTCTATTATTTTTTCAGCTTTTGGAAAGCTCAATGAAGACTCGAATATCTGATTAGTAGTAAACTGTCGCAGAAATTTTTAATTTACTAATTTAAATCAATTTAATTATCGGAAGAGGCTACAAAGCTTCTAAATAGCTTTTCAAGTGTGGTAAATATCTCGCTGTTTACGTCGGAAGATATGAAAATTTAGTCGAGTTATTGCTTCACAGTGGCAGGTCAATAAAGTCATCAGTGATCTCTTCAGTTGCAAGGTTAATTCAATTCAATCAGCACGGCGATTTACAATTTGTGCACTCTTCCGGTATGGGTCGATTCACTGAGATAAGTGCTATCTAATTATTAAGTACATATGTGGACCGTGCTTTCGTGTCAGTCTATTCGACAGAAACATATTGCCGAACGGTGCTTAATGGTATATAGAATTTTCATATTGCATGCGAGACCCCTTTCTCTCGCAGGGTGACACGATAGATGCTTTCTTCCATAACCCTTATGTGATACACGTATCTTCGCAACAAACACATGACCAGCACTTTTTAAATGTATTATCTTCAAGCTGTTATTATTTTACAAACTTTCCAGTTTTTCGAGCCATTTTATTTTCTATAATTTTTCTTTATGCAAATAGTTTGAAACAAACACATGCGTATTGACAGCAAGGTCAAAATTTATAAGACATACGTGCGACCTATCGGAATATAATCAGTTACTGAGAAAACTCTCCACATGTTGTCCACAACGCAGAAATAAGACAAACTTGCCAAATTGAGGATATTGTTCGGTGGAGTAAATGCAGAAAAAGATGCTGGAGGGACCATTTAGCCAGAATGGATAGTGACTCGCATATACAGCCGCTAACGAAATCCATTCCGGACACCGTCCACCTGGAAGATCACTTATGGAAAGGAGGAACAGTTACATCCAGGAGAAATAATTTATTGTATATGTCACAGATCGTCAGATCACTCAAAATAAAAAAGACGAAAAATATGCAGAAATAGTTTTAGTTTTGAAATAAATATTTTGTTGTAGATTGCTTGATTTCTTTATATTCAAACTATTATATACAGGTATATTTAATTCAAAATAAACAATATCTTCTTCTGTCGCACTCCTCGTGACTGAGGGCCGTGTCCATCCAGTAAACTACCCATTATGGGTCGCCATGGACGGGAGTTACCGCCAGTCTCTAGGCTGCAGCTATTGCGAGACCAGTCAGTGCCCTGATTCGATCGAACTTGGTGACCGTTGCTTTTAGAAATTTTAATGAGCTTTCAATGTTATATTCATATCTCCGAGCAATGTGCTCAAATTTATCACTCTCTGAGAGCACACCATCCAGCTCTGATGCCCAGCTGGTTAAGGATCGACTGGTGAATTATTCTTGCCATCTAGGGTAAACGCAGCATGCATCGCCGACACCACATCTCGAAAGTATCAATTTTGGATCTCTCCAATGCTCCCATAGTCCAAGACTTGCATCTATAATGGAATATAGAAACGACAAGGGTCTTCTTGAAGAAAAAAAATAATAGAACAATGTCTCACATTTGATAAACACATGTTCATACTTATAGCGATTTATATTCGGTGCTATACCTATAGCTACGTGAAATAATATCATAAATAACCCAATCCACCTTGAATGCGTCCCATCGTTAACCGAAACAGCGTTTTCCAATTTTTTGGTAGATCATTTTCCATCCTCTGTTATACCCGTGATAGCAAAGATAATTAAACCTATTAAGATAATATAAGACACTTAGTATAAAAATGAAATGAAAGATTATTGTGGTTTAATGTGCACTTGCAGAAAACCAAAATTTTCATACATGGGTATTTTATTTAATACACGAATTTCTCCCTTATGACGTAATTTAGTCTGCTGTTAATAAAACCATATATAAATCCATAAAATATTGTTGATATAACCGGAATATATGTTAAAACATATTAATCTGGAACGATAGTCCTCGTTCACTGAGCCCCAATAAAATAAATTTCATTATAACATTTAATTTTGTTACTTGAAATTTCACGGTAAAAGTTCATTGTAAATAACAAAAATAAAAAATATTGAATAAAGTATTTTTTAAATACAATATTTAAGAAATTATTCAAATTGAAATAGGAACAAATACACATAAAGGTTCGAAAAATCGCGAAAATTTAACAGTTGATATATTATTGTAACACCTGATGGTGTTAACATAGGTTGACGAAACAGCTGTCTCGAAAAATAAAAATGAAATTGTGTTGCATAAAAACAAAGTTTTATAATTTAACAGTTTATAATGTTGAAGTAGGTATCATAGTGTTTCGGCCAAAACAATGGACTATTTATATAATATTTAGTTAAAATCCACTAATGTTTGTGTAATCGATCGGTTTCATCACCAATACCAGAAGATGGGAGCGAGCTGCCGAAATCGGTCGGAAACACAAACATTAGTGGATATTAACTAAATATACATTTAAGAATATATTTTTTACATTATTTTCATTAAGTTTCATTATTTTATTAAAATTAATTACTTGGAATATCTATAGGTACTATTTGTATGTCAAAAATTCAATAAAAAAATATTTTAAATTATGGTATTATATATAAGCTAAGGTGGGTAAGGTCACATTGCCAGATATAAATAAATAGACAAATACTCTACTGCAGTGGAGAAATTCCGTCTTGAAAGTAGGTAAACAGTGATTAAGAGACGGCTACACAAAATAAGTGTCGGAAGACCACAGACCAGGAAGATGAATGAAGAACTTGAAGTCAACTCAATGAACAGACTGGAAGCATTTGAAATGTGGCTCTATCGCCGAATGCTCAGAATTCCCTGCATAGACAGAGTTACCAATACCTGAGGTGAACTAGAGTTGACAGGGAGCTGTTATCAACTATCAAGGTTCGGAAGATTTCACATCTGGGTCATGTACCGCGTGGGGAAAAGTACCACCTTCTCCAACTGATATTGGTGGAGAAAATTGAGGCACGCCAAGGGCCCGGTAGGAGACAGATGTCCTGGCTGCTAAACGTGAGGGAGTGGACCGGCATACGAAGTGTGAAGGAGCTGTTCCGAGCGGCGCAGGACAGGGACAGGTTCGCCGAGGTGATTGACAACGTTGGGGCGACCCGACAGGGCACTTGAAGAAGAAGGAGCAAATAAATGAGGCCCATGTTCAGGAGTGGACATGTCCACGGGCTAAAGAAGAAGAAAAGAGTACGAAAGTAAAGTAACAATCATTTTGTGGTGAATAATTAAGGCGTCGTATTTATTTTAGTACCTATATTGTTTAAATAAGATGTTAAAAATATATATTTGCCTATAGAAAAGTATTGTAATCCTCATTTTATTTTTAAACAAACAAACAAACCACTACGTCGTGTCTCTGAAAGGGTAGGCAGAGAGAATGGACCCCCACACTACTCTATCTAGACACTCCTCTCCAGATTCCTCCACATTAATACTCGCAAATAGGTCCTTCCGACTTCTTTATTTTTTTATCAAATTAAAATGTATATTCTTTTGGCGAACGGATTGCCAAGACGATGGCAACGAACTGCCGAAACCGGTCGGTAGCAAGCGAATATATTTTTTTAACATAATTTTACGTAATTTAATAACTAAGTTTCGCAACCCATCACACCGCGTCTCCCGCGGGATCGAAAAGAAAAAGATGGAGTGCCGCATCGGTTAAAGTGTGGCAGTCCATGCTTTCTGCCTACCCCTTCGTAGAGACGGCGTGATGGTTGCTTAGTTAGAAGTAAGATATAAAAAATATTTTAAAATGACAATTAAAATTAAAACTTTTTAAACTAAAATAAAATTGTAATAACGAATTAATACTAAAAAATAAATGGGAAATTAATGAAATATTACAGATTTAAAAAAAATTGTATTCATTCTTATTTGGTATTAGAATTTCCCTAGAGAGGGGTGTGGCCTAAAACCGTTTCGAAAGCACTGTTAGACAGCTATCAGTGGAGTACCAACCCCCGCATTTGACGTTTTACGGCAGTAGACACCCGAGAGTGGCCGCGTGCACGTGTCCGCGAATCTATTTTCTAACCCCTCCGACTCTCCACACTCACTCCATCGTAATAACAAGATAACAATTATTGCAATAACACCTGATACTTCAAACACATCATTATTTCCTCGACGATGTCAAAAGATAAAAAATAATTGTGAATAGTTGATTATTTTGTTGGGATTATCTTTTGAGGGCTTAGGCTTAGAAAACAATTTTAGTGCACAATTAAAGTGAAATTTCAATTTATTTAGTGATATTTAAGAAAAATTGTGTATCATTTCAATTACACGCATTTTCAAATTTATGTTAAATCAAAATTTTAATTTTGAATTTAAATTTTCATTTGCGCAATGGAATATTGACATTAAATTCAAATTGACGAAATGTTTACTAAATAACGCAATACATAGATGAATCAATATAAATTACACATAAGTTACAAATAAAGAAAACTTTGTTATTATACGATATTTTGCAAAAAGCAAACTTGCGGAATAGTAAAATTAAAGTGATAAACAGAAACAACAACAAAAAATAACTGGGACGTGTATAATTGTGCAATTATTTTGTCCCACTTAAAATGTTTCATCAGTAATAAATAAAATAAATATTGCGTACTTTGAATATTATAATCTGTAATAAAAATCTTTTTTTTAGAACACAAAATTTTAAATACCACATATTAAATTGGTAAAAAAATACACAATCAGTTACACGAATCAATGGAACATTAATTATAACATTTGAAACAGTGAAATAAATGTATAAAAAAAGTTAAACAATAATTAATGATATTTTATATTATCAATAATAAAAGTAATGCCATATTGTGCAAAAGTGCCCCATTTAAAAGTGTGGAATAAAAATTAAACATCTTTAATAAAAGTGTATACATTATTATCAATTTTAACAGGGGAGAGTAGAAACATTAGAGTAAGAAAACTTATCACCACGTAGTCGGTAGTTTCCATGCGATTCCATGTACGAATCTTACCTCAACGCGGGAATCTGTTTCTCAAGTCTCGGAAGTCATAGATTTAAGATGTTCAGTATAGAAGGGATGGACTTGGACGAGGCTCTCCCGGGGCTGGCGGGGCCATCAGGGGCCTCCCCGCCAAGTCCGGCCCACAGCGCTGACCTCTTCCTATTGGACGAGTCCTCGGACAGCAGCCTTTACGGAAGCGACCAGGAGAACAGACTGCATACTTCGAGCTGTAGCCAGTGAGTCATTAAGAATATCATTTTAAAATAAATACTGCTAAACCAGCGTGAAAGGTTTTGGAATTGTTTATAAAATATGGACCAATCCATAGAGATTTTTAAAAATGGGTTATTGCAACATAATGAATATCCACAAATTGTAAATAACACACTGTCTACAATAACTCAAATAGCAGTACAAACTTACTTATGGAAGAGAAGCATGGAAGTGCCAAAAGGTTAAACTAATTAACTAACTATAAACAAACCATTACGCCGTTTCCCCGCAGGGGTAGGCAGAGAGAATGGCTATCCTAGCAAATCTCTCTAGTTCCTCCACATTCATACAACGAGTCATACACGCACGTCGCTTCCTTCGACTTCTAAAATGACCAACCTTTAAAATTTGATTAATTTGGTCATGCCATGTTTTCCTCGGTCTGTCTCGACTCTGTACTCCGTTTACATCATTAACGTATACTTTCTTAACCATTATTTCTCCATTCATGCGTTCCATATGTCCGAAACATCGCAGCGATCCTTCCATAATTTTGATCATAATACCTTCTTCCGCTCTACATTCCTTTCTTATATCAGCATTTGAGATTCTGTGGTATATCGTTCAACCACACATACGTCTTAGGGACCTCATCTCTACCGCATTTATTCTGCTTTCATCGTTCTTCTGCTAGTTACATGCTTAGCTTCCATGCATTAGGGATGGGACCAGAACTCCATTGTGAACGGCCGTTTTCGCTTTCATTGATAACTAACTAATAGAAAAGAAAACTCAAAAAATTATAGAAACAACATATTTCAGAAGGAAACGTTTACTACGAGATCCATGGGGCTAAAGGGATGACAGAATTCCCTATCCACTGTACACACCGCAACAATTATATTATTTAATTTAGAAATCAATATCTACATATAACGTCGACCTTCGCGGCAGAGTGGTAAGAGCTCTGGCTTCCATACCAAAGGTCCCGGGTTCGATTCCCGGCGATGGCAGTGTGATTGTCACACTGTCATTATTTTGTTCATAACAACGTCATTCGCACCGCATTCACTTCTTATATTTTCATTCGACACTATCATACACAGAGTATCCACACATTCGTCTAAGAGATCCCATTTCTTCTGCATTTATTCTACTTTCATCCTTCTTTTGCCAGTTCCATGCTTCGCTTCCATACATAAGGGTCGGTAGAAGAACACCATTGTGCGCTGCCATTCTAGCTTTTTGGATAGGTTATTGTTTGCGATGACAACTTTAAGTGCACTATTCACTTTGTTGCCTGCCCCAACCCTTCTTTAAGTATCCCTCTCCACTCGCCCATCTCTTGTAAACATACTACCCAAATACAATACTCATCTACTTGCTTCAAATTTTCACCATTCACGCTAATGATGCAGATTGTCATGATTTCTTCTTTTTCAAAAATCATTACCTTGGACTTTTTAACATTCATCATCAGATCATTTCGCATGCATACCTCATATATACAATTCACCAGGATGTATAGATGGCACATCCCAAACTTTGTCACTCATCAATTTTCTTACTCTTTCTATTAAAATTCTGCCATAGACTTTACCAACGACACTCAAAAGACTAAAAGCTCTGTGGTTTCCACATTCCATGCGCGATCCTTTTCCTCTGTACAGGGGCATAATAAATGCTCTCCTCCAGTTTAGCGGCGTATATCACTCCTCCAAGCACTGGTTAAATAACTTACACAACCATGCAGAAACCACTTCGCCACCGCTTTTATTTATAATATTTAGTTATTATATAATATTATATTTAGTATTATATTATACAATATTACTAATCTGTATATGAAGTCGAAAATAATGTGATGTATTATATGTATTATGTAGCAAGTACCTAGAAATAATAATTTAAGGGTATTGATCATAGGCGGTACACCTGTCGAATGGAAACATAGTTACCGACACCCGCTTCGGGAATAATCCAATCAATAATTGCATTTACTCCTGTTGTATAGTCATGATTCAAGCAACAATTTACTCAAACAGAGCTCTTACTTGCATGGAAACTGCTTTTAAAACAAACATCTACATATCCGCCACATTTTATTAACTTCTCCTTACACGACATACATCTACTATATAAACAGATCTCCATACGTTCTTCATCTGACTTCTGACATTGTTGATTTGTCGTTCTACCTTTTTTTTACGACGACCTTCGTGGCAGAGTGACAAGAGCTACAACTACCATACTGAAAGTCCCGGGTTCGATTCCCGACGTTGGCAGTGTTATTGTCACACTGTCTTTGGTCTGGTGTAGAATTCACTTGACACCAAAATGACGATAGATTAGCTACACGACATGAGAATCAATAGCTGAAAAGTTGTATACAGTAATTGGGTTTAAACAGCTTGCTATAGATAAAAGTGGAAAGCAACGTTAAATTACCACATTAAAGGCCCAAATGGCATATTGTTCCTTGATGTGAAACTCTATTTTAAATAATTAATGCGAATGAAAACGTCAGTTTTCTAGAAGTTTTAATACGCAATATTTTATGAGAAACGTCATTTGATAATGCCTTCGCAAGGAGAAAAATATAACAAGACTTATAGAAAACAGACGTTTTCATTCGTATTAATTGTTCTCCGCAATTATATATTATCAATCTTTCAAAGTATTCAAAACATATTTGTTATCCTTTCCCTCTCTGTATGATAGAGTGTCGAATGAAAATATAAGAAGTGAATGCAGTGCGAATGATGGTGTCATGAACAAAATAATGAAAGGATCATTAAGATGGTTTGGACATATGGAAAGAATAAATGAAGAAAGAATGGTAAAAAAATTATATGTTAATGATGTAAATGGAACCAGAAATAGAGGAAGACCGAGGAAAACGTGGCACGATCAAATAAATCAAATATTGAATGTCGACCATGTGAGGAGTCAGAGAAATCAACGCGCTTGCATGACACGATGTATGAATGTTGAGGAAGCGAAAGAAATATGTCAGGAAAGAAAAGTGTGTCAGTCCATTCTTTCTGCCTACCCCTTCGGGGAGACGGCGTGATGGTTAGTTAGTTAGTTAGTTTATTTTGAAATTATAATTATTGTATCGAATTTTAAATGCGTTTTTATTAGTCTTTCTTTGTTTAGTTTTTATTATATTTTTACACCTGAAGATGGAGGGTCACGCTCGACCCTGTGACCTGTACCACCATAACAAGTGGAATCGTAGAAGTTAATGCTAAACACAATAGCCTTTATCAAAATGTTGATAGCCAAAAGAATATATAATGAACGTAGGGAAGCATGTTTACAAGAGATGCAACAATAGAGAAAGATATCGGAAGAAGGGTTGGAGCTGGAAACAAAATAAATGGTGCACTCAAAGTCATTACTTCAAATAGAAATATATCGACTGAAGCAAAGATTGCAGTGCACAATGGAGTTCTAGTACCGACACTTATGTATCGAAGTGAAGCTTGGAGTTTTTTACTCCTTACACCCGAATTTTACTCCGAAACATGAAGTGTATTTTTATATTTTTTCAATGAATAGTGGAATAAACAAAGTTTTTCAATTTCTTAAGTATATTACTATGGAATTCCACAGTGTCTTTGCGTTCAATAAGTTGGTATTAAAATAATATAATTGTTTATTTTTTTGGTTGCAGGGATTCGTTCTACCGCAGCTGCTCGAGGCGCAGCCACCGGCGGCGCTCCAAATGCCCGCAGCAGGCCATCCAGCAGCGGCAGGCCGCCAACCTGCGCGAGCGCCGCCGCATGCAGTCCATCAACGACGCCTTCGAGGGGCTGCGCGCCCACATTCCCACCCTGCCCTACGAGAAACGCCTCTCCAAGGTGGACACACTGAAGCTGGCGATCGGGTACATCAACTTTCTGGGGGAGCTGGTGAGATGCCCACTTCAAACAATTGTTAATTATTTTTTGTGTCAATCAGGAGTTTCACCAATATATAAGGTTCCCACCACCACCCGAGACTGTTATACGCCCTTTCGTCAGTCTCGCTGCACTATCTAGGCCTGTTCCTTGTCCATCCGAGACTTACGTTAATTTAATTTAGCCTTTTCTTGTCATCAATCAAAAGGGTGACGGACCACATTTAATCTATTCTTTTAACCTTATATATCTCCTGCGCGGCCTCACATCTCTTTATTATTAAATAAAATCAGAAGTAAATATTATATAAAGCATACCTTAAATTAGTAAAAAACACATTAAAATTATATAAAACACACATTAATACACAATACACAATAGGACAAATACGAGTATATAACAAACTAAATTTTAAAACAGGAAGAAGATAATGTATGAGGGAGGCGGGAAAATGTTAAGTAAGAATGAATAAATTGGGATGGGATGGATGGAGGACAGGTTTTAGAAAGAGCAGAAATGAATTAATAAAAAACAGTATATATAAAATACACATTATAAACAGAAAAGTAGATCAGAACACACCCACCAAGGGGAAGTTTTCAGGAGTTTCACCAATAAAATGACGGAAACGATATTGTTTAAGGATTAAGCACGAGTAAAAATAACGTTAAAGCAACAATTTCCAAGAGAGTTGGTACCTCCAACCGATTAGCGTAAACCATCTACTACCGCCCCCGGTCAATATTCGCAAAAACGCGTTACACTTTTAAGAATTACATAACGAAGGAGATTAATACTAAAAATATGGAAAAATTACACCTCAACCCTCTTATTCATTATGTATTATATGACTTTTTTTATAAAATGGCAATGGTCAAGTCATGTTGCGAGACAAGTGACTGAGGACCAAGAGATCTCTAATGATTGCCTTGAGATAATAAAATAGTAGCAGCCCCAGAAAAGGATGGAAGATGATGTTGTCCCTGTTGTGGAAAGAAAGTGTGTAAGAGCAGCCCAGAACAGAGATAATTGAGAAAAAAATGAGGGGAAATTCACCAATGGAGAGATGATTGATGAGAAGAAGAAGATATTTTTTTATAATGCATATTTAATATAGTAATAGTAATATAGTGTAAAATATATTTTAATAAAATAATAATAAATAAATAACTCAAAATACATAATGATTATATAATAGTATAAAGAAGTGCGCCAAAGAATTCCGTTTAAAAAACTGAACTCTGACCCAATACAGTTAGAAAACTCTGGGTTATTTATTGTTTCTTGAACAATGATGTAATAATCCATATTAAATAATTAATACAAATAAAAAGTACATTTTCTAGAAGTTTAATGGGAATTACATGTACTTATTGCCTTTCTGAGGTACATTTGATAAGGCCTTAGAAAGGCGAATCAAGGCATTCCTTCATTCAACAGGCGTTTTCAATAATATTAATTATCTATGGGTTAAATGTGTTGTGTTTTCTGAAAATGAGGCGATGGGTATTTTTTTCTAAAACGAGACGGTTAGCAAAAAGGTTGAGAACCTATGGTTTGAGCTTGTTATTGTACGGTTATGGGACTTGGAAAATTAACCGCGGAAAACTGGAAAATCTTTATGATATTCAAAACCTTTATACATTATAATCTCGATTTATCGGCTTTTTGGCAAATGCGGATTCCATTTTGGCATCCTTCACAAATCGATTCTGGTTAAAGCCTTATGATAATATTAAATTCAAATACTCTACTCTCATATAATATACTCTCATCTTTTCATAAAGTTAAATTTAATTCCGCAATTGTAAAGTGTTAATTTTAAATAATAACCAACAATTTTTTGTAGAAACGTACTATATGTATATTTGTAGAGAAAAATAATATTTAATTTAAAAAGGTTTGTTATGTATACACACGTACCTACAATAATTCGTCTTCTTCTTCGCTTGCGCTACAGCCCAAATCGATCCTTGGCCTTCTTCAACTTCTGTTTCTTACTTCTGCTGCCGTTTTCTAATTCGTAATTTATAGAAGCTATGCAATTTTTTTTTCATGTTTTTATAGAATGGCAAATGAAAATAAAGTGGACTAAGGTCAACCACAGTATTTAAGGGATACTCCTGTTTTAGACGCTCGAAAAAAATACTGTTTTTATAATTTTTTTTATGAAAATACTAAACTAACTAACTAACTAACCATGTCGCCATCTCCCCGAAAGGGTAGGTAGAAAGAATGGACTGTCACACTTTTACTGATGTGGCACTCCATTCTTCTCTTTTACTTGAAAATACTATTATTGATATTAATATAAGGGTGTTTTTATGCTCAACGGTTACTCTTGAAAAACATGAAAAAAATCTGTACTTATTATTATTAATTTTTTTTATTAACATAAACAACCGGCGAACAGAATATTTTAAAATAGACGTTGATAACTCAAGTAAAGCTCATCTAAAACAAAACAAAACATTTGTTTAGCTGAAGTTAAGCTTGAGCTAGAGCCACTGATATATTGAAGTATATCAGAGGCTCTAGCGCAAACTATGGAAATTAATATTTATTTACGAGTATAAATAACAAAAGACGGACATTTAAGAAAAAACAAAAAAATACGAATAATAATCGGCGTGCGTGCATGCTACGATGTATGAATGTAGAGGAATCCCGAGAGGTATGCCAGGACAGAGCATTGTGGCAATCCATCCTCTCTGCCTACCCCTCCGGGGAAATGGCGTGATGGTTAGTTAGTTAGTTTGTTAGTTATAAATAACAAAAGACGGACATTTAAGAAAAAACAAAAAAATACGTTTTTTCACTGATTTTGGTCCAAAAAAAATAGTAAAAATCTAAATTTTGATTTGATTGTAGTTTGGGCTGAAGCTATTACTGTGTAGAATATGTGGTTAAAATTTCAGGAAAATCGGTTCAGTGGTTTCGGAGAAATCACCGCCGCCGACCGAAAAAATATAGTTTTGAGAAAAACGCGTTTAAAGTTTTTTTAAAGTCTTACCTACAGTCAATCAGCGATCCCTGCACCATATAAAATCCCTTCAGCTCAAAAAACCTAATCTTCTCTATCCATATGTTGTAAACGAAATTCCTCGTTATAATCTTTGCACTTTAAATATTTCGATAGCATTGAGATAACTAGGATAAAACTTATAATGCTGTAACCAGCCGTTTGATCAATGTGCACATCGATAGTCGTATCTTTTGATTTTTTCAATTTTTGGGCAACATAAAGTTTGTGAAATAATATAGATAGACTGCTCCGATCACTCTCAACTTTTAACAAAATACTTTTAGATATATATACTTACGATAATTGTAAAAAAAAAGATTTTTTGAAAGTTATAAACCAGAATGATCCCTTATGTAAAATGCATAACGAAATTGATACACTGAATTCATATACACATTTACATAAATGTATTTATACTCGTATCAATATTTGTTCGAAATTTCTTTTCTGATGTTTTTTTGTATTGTTATGAAATAGCGAGGGCATCAAAGCAATACTTATGGCTTATTTTTTTCTTAGGTCCGAAATGACAAAAGCTTGAAAGAGCCTGGAATCACCGGATTGTCGAGGACACTGAAACGAGATGAACCTAAGAAGATCATAATTAAAGGTATTGTGTAGAAATATAATAATAAATTGAGTTATACGAAATCTGACCAATATTTTATTTTTCTGTATACTTGTTGTTTTTGTTTGAAAATAATTATTGCTATTATTTTTAATAGGTAAAACTTCGTCGTTATTGTGTTCTAATTGGGATAATCGTTATAATAATTCCAATGGGATTTTTTCATCACTTTTATTGATTGGTTGAGTTTTGTGTTTGCACCGAAAACGTAAATATGTTATTTTCCATTGTAAAATCGTTCATTAAAAACTATTTGTTTGTCTGCGCACAAGCAGTGACGCTGTTGCTACTTCTGCAAACCAGACGCACTTTTAAAGAGGTTACGACTTCGGTTTTTCCTATATAGAGGTCAGTTCAAATAGAACGACTCTCTTATACAGAGTTTTTCTGCTCTCTTTTACAGAGGTTTTCGGATGTAAAATGGCGGGACCTTAAGCCAGCTCTCTGTTTTTTGTCCAGATATCTTATATCCATCTTCGACTGTATATTTATATGGATTTGGTTGTAAAACTTGAATTCGTATATTATATTATACGTATACTATATAAAGAAATATAATGCATATTCAATATGTTTTGGTTTTATCATATTTAAAAATACATAAATAGATTAAATTGAACAAGAGCGATTATATATTTGTATCTACAACTAAATTATATAACATTCTTACCTTTCAAGATGAGTTTATTTGGTGATTTAAAAATATATATTTGACAAAAATGATGATTTATTTATCTCTTTGAATTAAATACTTTACAACAAACCCGAGGTTCGTCTATTTTAGTATTATTTAGTATAGTATTTAAAAAAAAAAAAATTTAGCTGTCGATAAATTGAGGTACATTTTTTTCTTCATAAAAAGTATTATATAAACTTATATCAAACAAATAAAACCACCATCTACGAGAATTACAATCTCCTATTGCTTTTTCCTTCAATGCCCAAGTTTCCGGAATTCAACGAAACTTTCGATTATGTGGAGGAGTAAGAAAACCTTTGAGCTTACGCTATCGGAAAAGTTATCACAATCGAGAATACGTTGGCTTTATACGAGCACATTGATAAAAAACATTTTGATATGAAATTTTCGTTATTGTTTTTTTTGTTAAAATAATACTTATCAGCCATCTGTCGTTCACTGCTGAATTTTGGCCTCTCCCAAAGCACGCCACTTGTCTCCTATCCATCGTCACTCTCATCCATCCAGGTCCAGCAATCCTTATAACATCGTCTGTCCAGCGGATAGCGGGACATCCAACCTTACGGAATCCTGGTCTCCACTTCCAGAACCCGTCTCCTCCATCGGCCGTCGGTCCTCTGACAAATATGGCCAGCCCACTGCCACTTCAGACAGCTTTTCCTTAGATGAAATTTCACCCAATTTTACTAACATAGCTTAGCTCTTAGTATGTAACCGATTTAAGGAGATCAAACGGGGAATAATCATGCAAAGAAACGTGACGATGATACGAGTTTTCACGAGTTAGATCGTATATTTATAGCTACTCATTACTGCATGCAGAAAAGTAATGGGTTTTATGTGGGTGGCGATTCATGATTGCATTCTGAGTGCGTTTGTCTAACACCCCCATTGTCCGAGGGGCAACGTATCGAGTCCCGGCGCCCGCGCCACCCCGCCGTCTCCGAACAATGTTGCACTCGTGTTCAACTTAATTGAATGTATCGGATTAATGCACCTTTTATCTGCGTGCGATTGTGCGGTACGTTGTTTGGTTTACACAAATACTGTTAATAAAGCGCATGTTTTCTCTGTTAAATACGATTTCATTCAACAACGAGATCCTATTGTTCCTTGTTTTGTACGACCTAAATGCAAGATTTAAATGAAGCAATTTAAATTAAGAACTATTAAAATAATAATAAAATAAAACGATATTGTTTTAAGAACTACTTTCACTTTTGTATTTTAAGACGAAAGTAGAAGTATTATAGTTAAAAAAACAACGTGTTTATATCATTATTATTTAAAAAGATCTTCCATCGAGGGATTTCAGGAAAATAATTAAATTATCTTAAAAACACTATTTTTGAAATTAGAAAGCAAACGTCTAAAGAAAGCATAATTTATTTATTTATAGAATATACACAAATGACAAATTCTTAAACACTGTTAACATTGTGTCAGATTTTTACATTAGATTGTTTTATAAATATTTATTTCTTTACAATGTAAAATATGTGCTTGTTCCTAATTGTAAATGTACACAAATATATCTTATTTTGCATTTCGCATTTTTTTAGTTGCCAGAGTTAATTATCACTTTCTTATTGTTGCAAATATTGTTATATTATAATTTCTCTACCTTATAATCAAATAGCAAAAGGTGTAAATATTCCTAATTGTTGATTAATAAAATAAAAACATTAGTGTTTGCGCTTTTGCCTTTTTTGATGTGGCGTCAGATGTAAATTACTTAATGTTATTTTTTTTGTTTATGGTGCTTTTTTTTAAATTTGTAATTTTAGAAGAAAAAAATGGTCCTCACTTTATCGCTGAATATATACAACTGTTGTGTTTTTTTGTTGCGTATGTGTTATTTTAGAGAAAATATATCTATATTATTTTGATTAATTTGTAATTCGTTTAACATGTCTTCTAATAAAATATATATTATTGCTATAATTTTTTGCGATACATATGTAATTAAGTGTAATGTATGTTAATTGTATAGCTGTATTACTGAAAGTAGAATAAATACCGTAGAAGTGAGATCACTAAGAGAATGTCCTGAAAAACTATGTTTAATAAAGTAACTAATGATGAAGTAAGAAATTAACATAAGGCGTAAGTAAAATTAAGATAGGGTCACTAAGATGGTTTGAACATATGGAACAACGAATGGATGAGAGAAGAATGGTTAAAAATATATATACAAGTAGTGTGAATGGAAAAGTATGTCGAGGAAGGCGTAAGAATGCACGGAATAGCCAAAATTAATCAATTACTAGAAGGCGACAATGTTCGAAGAAGGAACAATTGACGAGCTTGTGTGTCACGGTGTGTGAGGCGCGAGAGTTATGTCAGGATAGAATCGTGTGGCGGTCCATCCTCCCTACCAACGGGGAAACGGTGTAATGGTTAGTGAGTTAGTTAGTTAGTTAGTATTACACATTCGTATAAGAGATCTCAATTCCACGCATTTAATATTTTCATCCTTCGTTCTACCATACTAATTGACCTCATACACACTTTCGTTGTTTGTTCAAAAACATCTTAGTGACCCTATCTTAATTTTACTTGAGTGAATGAATAGGCCGAGGAAAACGTGGTACGATCAAATAAATCAAATATTGAATGTCGGCCATGTGAGGAGTCAGAGAAATCGACGCGCGTGCATGACACGATGTTGAGGAAGCGAGAGAAATATGTCAGGAAAGAAAAGTGTGGCAGTCCATTCTTTCTGCCTACCCCTTCGGGGAGACGGCGTGAGGGTTAGTTAGATAGTTAGTTATGAATGGGTAAAAACCCGTAAAGTAAGAAATAATTTTACGAGAGTAGAATTTTGAATACAAGAGAGCGAGAGAAGAATACTTCGATCATCTGCGAAAGTAATTCGAAATGCACACAATGCGCATGCTCGAGAACGTTTCTGAATTATTTAGAATTATGTTGTAATTATTATTGTTTGACGTAAAACAAACAAAACATAAAACTTCATGCGTAATTTGGTTTACTTTCGTAAATATTTCACGGATTGCAAGTGGTTTTTATATATTTGTTGTTCTCTGATTTTTTTTATTTTGAGACTTTTTATACCCTGAAAAGCTCCGGCAGGAGCAAAACCGGTAGGATTCAACAAAATAAAAATAAAGTGGTGTAAAAACTAATAAATGTGGGCTGTGAGAAAAGACTGACCGAACAGTGCAGTCTTTAGAAGTTTCTTCTACTAAATACTAACATGGAGGCTATTCTACGCCAACGGACCCGCAAAGCTGAAAGCACGGTCATAGAAACTTGCTTTATTGGCTATGACTGGAATCGTAATGTTGTTCGCATTTGTTTCTACTGATTGGAGTGGACGTTGTGTTTCCGTTGGCATATTCACGCAGAGGTCCGAAATATAAGTTGGCGCTCTCTGGTGTCAAACACAATTTGTATTTTACTCGCTCCCGGATTTTGTCGCTATGTCGCAAACAAAGCAAAATCAATAAACATACAAGAATATATAATTTTACAGCTCCAATTGAATTTATCTTTAGCATCACCCAGGGCACGTTAGTTCTGGAGGATGAAGGGTTACATTTCACCCTAAATCAACTTCTTCCGATGAGGCTCCGCATAAAAAAAACAGTGCAATATATATATTTTTATTATTGCTATTAAAACGTTTTTCGAATACTTCGTACACATGCGATGTGTTCCACCTGTGTGCCGTGTAATGTCCCCCTGTATTGCCCACACATTAGTTAGAGATTCCACTTTATTTGGGGTTCTTAATTCGCCGGGGGTCGGGCGTGTTGACACCCCTCCACGGGACAATAGAGGAACTGCATCATAAACCTATTAAGCCGGGCTCAAGCCCTGCAACCGAATGAAAGTTTTTAACAGTGAATTAAAAATTATAATTTTAAATTAGATGTAAATTAATTTATTGTAATCTGGAATTAACGAATACAAAAACATTCGGTACACACACAATTTTATTTCTTATAATATATTTTGGCCGCCGGGGTTACAATGCTGGATAATGCTTCTTTTTTGTCAGCCTTTATCGGTCCACTGCTGGACATAGGCCTCATCCCTTCCCTTCGACTCGTCTCTATTTTCTGCCAGCTGCAGCCACATTTTCCCCTCCACGCCCACGGTAGCAATGTCGTCGGCGCACCTTTTTTGCGGCCTGCCGACGCTTCTCTTATTCTCCCATGGTCTCCACCTTATTATTTTCTGGGTCCATCTATCCTTACTCTGTCTCGCGACATGACCCGCCCATTGCCACTTCAGTCTCGCTAGTCGTTCCATGATGTCCGTTATTTTTGTTAATGCTAAAAATGAGAACATCAGAGGTAGTCTAAAAGTCGCTCCCATAGCGGAAAAGCTAAGGAACGTCCATGTGAGGAGGATGGACCACAAGGCCCTGCAACTGGAAGATGAAAGAAGGGGACCGGATCGGCCTCCTGAAACGTGGATGTCCACAGTTAGGAACGATCTAAGGACGCTGGGACTGGACAGCCATATGACCAAGATCGCGAGGCTTGGCAGGGCCGTGTTAAGAGAGCCGATCCAAAATAACGGGAAATGGCCAGTTGAAAGAAGAAGAATATATTTTGGCACAAATATGAAATGTTTTTAAAAGTAAAACTACGTAATAAACAGAATTAATAAAAACCAAAAACCTACAATTTTCGATCTTATATAACTCCTGTTATTATTTGCAAACGGACATTATCCAGTGACACCAAAAGAACGTCTGTTTATACTTAAATCTATAAAATGATAAATATCTTCGCTTCCCTAGATTCAATCCAAGGGATTGGTTTGAAGCAAAGTGTAACATTTTTGCTGGTTCTTGGGATACCGATATATATATAATTTGTGTACGTACAACAAGTTATTTGAATCCAATCACTGTATATTGTACAATTTTATCAATTGATTCTCGTGATATGTGATAGGTAGAAATTTTTATTATCACGTGAATTCTACCCCAGATCAAAGACAGTATAAGAATCACACTGTCATCGCCTGGAGTCGAACCCGGGATCTTCGGTGTAGCTTATGCCACTCTGCCACGAAGGTCGAATGATAAATATACAATATTAAAAAAAAAGTTAATTCATTCGTGCCTATTGATTGTTATTTTTCTTGCATTGAATTTTACAGTGAATTTTTTTTGTTAAATTTTATTTAATCATTCAGCTAACCCTATACAAACATTAAATAAATAATAATAAAAAATGACGTAAATTTTTAATTGTAAAATTGGGTTTTAGGGAATTTACGCGGGATTTGTTATATAAAATAGCAAAAAACGTGATTTTATGGTTTTTAACGTTTTAAACGTATAATTGAATGAAATACATTATAAAGAGGTGGAATCGAACCTGAATATCGCACCTTGAGCCACCGTGCCCCGAGAAATAATTTAAATGAACATCCCCCATTAAATCGTCCTCATGAAGTGGCCAAAGGAGTCCGGGAATGAACAAACAACACAGCGTCAACAAAGGGCCGTGTTATTGGAGGGCCGGGGCCCTAATCCGGACCCTCGCACGTGCAGCCCGACCCGGCACGACCCCCGCCCCCGTTTAGTGTGCCATTATATGTCTACCCCTTGCGGGAGTGCGTGCAATTTATCGTGGGTCAAATAATACGCTCATCATCACGCAATTATTAATTGAACGAATTATTCAACGATGGAAAGTATAAATACTAGATTAATAAAGAAATTAATGCAGTGCGAATGTAACTGTTCTGAATAAAATCAGGATCATACAGTTGGCTTGGACACATGGAAAGAAAAAAAAAAGTGTAAAGAAGAATTAGACTAAGCTGGGCAGCTTTCGGAAACATAGTTACATCCTTAAAAACCGGAAAATACCGATCAACCCGAAACGAAAAGTCTATGAAGCCTGCGTCCTGCCAGTTGATACTTATTGTCTTGAAACTGTTACATTGTCCAAACAAAGTGCCGAGAAACTACGAGTGACCCAAAAAGCCATGGAAAGAGGCATGTTAGGAATAAGCCTAAGAGACAGAGTTAAAAACGATACGGTGAGAGAACAAACGAAGGTCACTGACATCATCCACCGGGTGGCGACTCTAAAATGGCAATGGGCAGGTCACGTAGCCAGAAGCTCAGATGAAAAGTGGACAAGAAGACTGCTAACTTGGAAACCGTGGACGGCGAAGAGAAGTGCAGGGCGACCGCAACTACGGTGGAAGGATGATCTGAACAGACACGTCGGAATAACCTGGATGCAATCTGCACAGGACAGAGTTACATGGAAGCGAATGGAGGAGGCCTTTATCCAGGAGTGGACGGGAATAGACTGAGGAAGAAGAAGAAGAAGAGACAAGAGGTAAATGAAACTAGAAATAGAGGAAGACCGAGGAAAACGTGGAACGATCAAATCCATCAAATATGAAATTTCCGCCGCGTGAAGAGTCGAAGAACTCGACATCCGTGCATGGTGCTATTATTAAACCTGTAAGAAAATTGAGACAGTGACAGAAGTATGTTAGAAAAGAACAGTGTAGCAATCTATTCTTTCTGCCTACCCTTTCGGGGAGACGGCGTGATTGTTAGTTTATTAGTTGGTTTTGTAAAGGTAGCATAATCATAAGTACGATGGATTCACTTGTCTAGTCCCGATAAACTCTTCACCTTCTTTTTCTCGTTAAAGTAGGCCTTAAGGTCCGTTTCTTACGAGGGATTGGATTACTACGAAGTCGAATCATCTTTTTGGTGGTCTACCCGGGGGTCTTCTACCTTGGAGTTGGCCGTGCAAAACAATGTACACAGCAATGTCTTATCCCCACTTAACGATATATTCGACCTCGCATATTCTCTTATTCTAGTACTCCTTATTTTGTCACACCAGATATGTTCCTGAGTGTCTTCATTTCTGACACTCAGAGGGCGTTTTTTTTATAATTGTGGTGTCCGCCCTGCATTCAATTCCATATTATTATGTCATTATAGGTACCGATAAGCTACAACTCTAACTAACTTACTAACTAACCATCACGGCGCCTCGCCGAAGCGGTAGGCAGAAAGAATGGACTGCCACACTTTTCTTTCCTGACATATTTCTCTCGCTTCCTCAACATTCATACATCGTGTCATGCACGCGCGTCGATTTCTCTGACTCCTCACGTGGCCGATATTCAATATTTCATTTATTTGATCGTGCCAAGTTTTCCTTGGTCTTCCTCTATTTCTAGTTTCATTTACATCGTAAACATATTTTTTTCCATTCATTCTTTCCATGTGTCCAAACCATCTTAATGATCCTTTAATTATTTTGTTCATAACACCATCATTCGCACCGCATTCACTTCTTATATTTTCATTCGACACTCTATCATACACAGAGTATCCACACATTCGTCTAAGAGATCTCATTTCTACTGCAATTTTTCTACTTTCATCCTTCTTTTGCCAGTTCCATGCTTCGCTTCCATACATAAGGGTCGGTAGAAGAACACCATTGTGCACTGCCATTCTAGCTTTTTCAATTGTTGTAATTTTTAGTTATTCTATAATATAATTATTTCATAATAAATTTCGCTTTTTGAAGTATGTAGTGATTACACAGGACCGTACCGATTATATTTGAAAAAATGTTACCTCAAGCACATTGAGATTTTTTTTTAAAAACGCAATATTTAGTGCAACTCTCGGTTTTTTATTTTACTTATCTATTGAAACTTTCTCCGGGGCAGATGTTACAATTCACAAGGGCCCGCCAACATTAACCATCGATTATTTCACCTAGGTACTTGTAGGTACTAAATGTATACCCTGTAATGTAGGGGTGGTCAACCTTTGTAAAATCGAAAAAAAAAAATTGTAAAAAAAATTATTAAATTGTGACCAAACATTTCGTAAATTGAATACACATTAATAGTTATAAAACGCATGTTACAAAAATTAGCTAACTAACTAACTTACCATCACGCCGTCTTCCCGGAGGGGTAGGCAGAAAGAATGAAACGCCACACTGTTCTGTCCTGACACACTTCTCTCGCTTCCTCTCTATTTCTCCGACCCCTCACGTGACCGACGTTCAATATTTGATTGATTTGATCGTGCCACGTTTTCCTCGGCCTTCCTCTATTTCTAGCTCCGTTCACGCCGTTTACAAATACCTTCTTTACCATTCTGTCTTCACTCATTCTTTCCATGTGTCCAAACCATCTTAATGATCTTTTCCTTATTTTGTTCATAACACTTTCATTCGCACCACATTCACTTCTTATTCTTGCAGTTGTCACTCTATCATATACAGATTTGCCACACATTCGTCTTAGGGATCAATAATTCATAATACAACACACCATGAAGATGGCGACTGAAACAATTTCTAACTTGTTAGGTAGAACTCATGATCCAAAAATTATTTTACTTGTAATTATTACGTATATAATTGAATCAATGTTTTACTAATTGTGTACTCATGGTGAGTTAAATAAAATAAGTTGTATTAGCTAAAAAAATTGTGTTACCATGTCAAATATTGTTAGCGTTGTGTCACTAGTTATGTCTATGTACGTGGAATAGCCTCAATGTTAGTATTAAGTATGAGCATAGTGAGTTAAATTTAAGAATCTTCTAAGGACGGCAATGTTCGGTCAGTCTTTTTCTAGTTCGCCCTTGGAGTAAATTGATTTTACAAAACGGCGCACTCAACATTTTAAATCATCATAGATCATCTTTTGTGCTTTGGTCGGTTTCCAGAGTAGTTCTTTATTGACCTAAGCTTTCTTCTCTGTACTGTGAGCTTGAGGTTGTTTTTTGTGGTATGTAGGCTGCTAACCTTGCACGCCAACCTTTCTCCTTTTTCATCCGGGACCAAACAAGTTTTGAGGATTTCCGAGATAAAGACACTGAGGACGATAGCAGGCAAGACACTGAGAGATCGCATGAGGAACACCAGAATAAGAGAGATATGTGAGGTTGAGGGTATTATAAGATGGAGCAGACAGCGAAAAAGTACTGGACAGTCATGTTCAAAGAATGGACACCATCAGTCTCACCTATATTGCATTGCATAATCAGCTTCATGGGACTCGTCCTCGTGGAAGACCTCCTAAAAAATGGAAGGACAGATGGGAGTCTACCTCATAGGAGGAGCAACACTCTGGAGAACAGACCACATAGGTCTACAACAAGGAAGAAGAAGAGAAGATAATAATGCAATATATGTTATATGAGTTGAATGTTGATGAATGAAGTTGTCGAACTGTGGCCACAAATCAATTCTTATGCATCATTTAAAATCCGGATGTATGAATGACGATCTAATAATATGTTAAGCATACACATATGTACATGTTCTGTTACGGTTGTACATAATATATAAGTTGCACGTGACCCTTCTAGAATGTTTGACACGCGATTTGATTGGTAATGACCCCATGTACCGGAAGTAATAGGGGAAAAGTTATATTGATGCAACTATCCAAATTTCAAAAAAAAAATTTGCCGCCGCCTGATTTTTCATATCTTGGCGTCATCTGTCACTAGTTTCCTGGCAGATTAATACGCCCTGAAACTTATTTACGTACACACTATGGTACACTCCCTGATTTACGCCCTTTCCCTTCCTTAAAGGATCGACCGAATGGTAGTTTTCCCAGTGTAGATCAGTTCTTCTCAATTATTGGTCTAGCACCGCCTGGTGAAAATTTGACGCAATTGTTCATCCACACATAATAAATCTTTAAACCATTTATTATAAACTTACATAGTGCAATTCTATAGTGAGCAAATTTTAAAATTAATGAAACGTTGTTTTTAAAAAATATATATATTTAATTTTTCTCCTTATGTTTCGGAGGTTATATAACTTCATCTTTGAAAGAATGGAATTACATAAAAAAAAAAACGAAAGCTATCGAACAAAATGGACACACATTGTGTAATTCATAAAAAATAAGTTTTTTTTGTAATAAATAGCAGATGAGGTAGAATTGTGTATATTTTTTAGAAAGTATTATAATTTTAACATGATGTATATCAAAAGTAAGTTTTTTCACTTTGGGGTTATAATTTAACTAGGAATTTTGGAAAATCCGAGAGAAAAAGCATTTTTAAAGCGAAAAGTTTCAATCAATTGTATGTCGAAAATACAAAATAAATGTATTAAAATTTTTCTTAACATATTAAGAGTGACTATTCAGAGTGATATGATTTCAGATAAATATCAGTAAAACAAAATCGAATTAATAAGTCCGTTTTCTAGATGTTTTATTACATTTTGATAGTTGACATGTGACGCCCTACTATTCTACATTTAATAAAGCCGAAATATGTCATTCCCATAAAACGTTTGTTTTGTTTGTTTATATTTTTAGGAGTTGACACGTTTCGCCCTTTTCCTAATTCCTTAACGGGGCGAAACATGTCATTCCTATAAAACACAATAAAACTTCTAGAAAACAGACATTTTGAATAGTATTAATTATAATTGGATTTATTTAGTGGTCAGGAATTAGGAGTATACGGATTGTTACTGAATTACAAAAAATATGTTTAACTTAAAACGGGCGATTTTTTAATTAAGACTTTAGTATTATAATTATATAAGGTGTTTTTGATAAAAAGCATTTAATTTTTTTTGTTCATAGTAAACCTTGTTTGCATTTACGACAGTGTTTCTACCAAGTTTTTATAACCATTCCTGGAAAAATTGAAATACGAAAATATGTATCATTTCAATTGTTCAACAAGCATTATTTATGTTTTAAGATTTTTAAAACTAACTAAGTAACTAACCATCACGCCGTCTCCCCGAAGTGGTAGGCAGAAAGAATGGACCGCCACACTTTTCTTTCCTGACATATTTCTCTCGCTTCCTCAACATGTATACATCGTGTCATGCACGCGCGTCGATTTCTCTGACTCCTCACATGGCCGACATTCAATATTTGATTTATTTTCCTCGGTCTTCCTCTATTTCTGGTTCCATTTACATCGTAAACATATAATTTTTTTACCATTCTTTCTTCATTTATTCTTTCCATATGTCCAAACTATCTTAATGATCCTTTCATTATTTAGTTCATAACACCATCATTTTAAGATTTTTATAATTTGTTTAAATACGTATTTTGTTTGTCGACCAATTGACGTATTTATAAAGAAACATTTTTTACTACAAATGATTTAAAAACTATAAATAAATGTGAGATTAGTAAAAAAGGTTAAGATTTTATAATTTGTTTAAATATGTACATGTATTTTTTGGCGACCATGTTATCGAATTTCTAATCAATGCTCGTGAATTTGCATTCTGAATATCGTGTGGTCTGACCATGAATATAATTATAGCGAGTATTGTTTCAGGTGGCAGCGCGCAGGCGCACTCCCTCTCGTGGTCGCGGCGAGGGGAACGCCCCCCCGGCGGGACGCTGTTCGCGCGCCTCTGGACGCCGGAGGACCCGCATTCCCCCAGGACCCCCCCTCACTAGACATCGATACACTTCCAGACTCCTCAACATTGTAACGTTAAGTTTCATGAAGCAGAGCCCACCATTTTGTTCGCCCGACGCTTCCATAGATTATTAAAGCATGTCACTTGTAAGAATATAATATTATATTAGAATTTATACTTTTTTTTGGCGAATTTAGTAGAGGGTAAAATTGAGACATGAGCGGCTACCCTGTTACGGAAGTGCGACATGATGTAGTAAGCCGTCAATTATAAATAACGGTAGGACATTGAACGCATATGACACACACGAATTGCAAAAACATGGCATGAAACCAGACATGGATGAAGTTAGTCGTAAAAAAAAATGAAATAGTATCAACGAACTGTCATTTTTTTATTATCAATTGTTTCTTTAACAAAACCTTCTTGAAAACCGCTATAATATTATATATAATTAATTTATAAACGAATGAACACGTCTAGAAGTTTTATTTTATTTTATGGAATTGACATGCTTCGCCTTGGTAAGGCATTATCAAATGTCATTTGATAATGCCCTGACAAGCCGAAACAAGTCATTCTCATAGAATATAATAAAACTTCTAGAAAACTAACATTTTCACTTGTATTAATTATATAATATATTTCAATGCGTAATGTTCAGTGTATAGCTAAATTATTGTACATATTATAACGAATATCTCTTTTCAAATGACGAATGCGTCTTTGGTTTTACGAGTCGAGACGCTTTTATCTATTTAAGGGGGCATTAAAAAATAATCAATAATACTCGTATGAGTGAAGTTGATAAAAATCTGATCTCAATTTTAAGACAATCTGTCTCTCTTTTTGTCTTATCATCGTCTGGTTTTTGCTCTTGTCCTCATGTTCTGGTATACAGTAACAAATTCTATCAATAATGCCAGTTTGATAATTAATGCGAACGAAAACGCCTGTTTTCTAGAAGTTTTATTATATTTTATAGCAATGATTTGGTTACTTACTAAGGCATTATCAAAAAGCAAAACATGTTATTCCCATAAAATATAAAACTATTAGAGAAGAGAAGATTTCATTTGTATTAATAATTATATATGGAGCTTTTCATAATTGTTCATGAAACAATACCTGAATAATAAGAGTTTGAGTGAAATTAGTTTTACACGTTTATAATACATTACATCTCAAATAAAGGAATAAATGTTTACATACAATATTGCATTATATAATGCAATATTGTACTCGTATATACATATTATGTTATTTCAACAGCCTATCCAAAAAAGCTAAGATGGCAGTGCACAATGGTGTTCTTGTGCCGACCCTTATGTATGGAAGTGAAGCATGGAACTGGCAAAAGAAGGATGAAAGTAGAATAAATGCAGTAGAAATGAGATCTCTAAGACGAATGTGTGGCAAATCTGTATATGATAGAGTGACAAATGCAAGTATAAGAAGTGAATGTGGTGCGAATGAAAGTGTTATGAACAAAATAAGGAAAGGGTCATTAAGATGGTTTGGACACATGGAAAGAATGAGTGAAGACAGAATGGTAAAGAAGGTATATGTAAACGGCGTGAACGGAGCTAGAAATAGAGGAAGGCCGAGGAAAACGTGGCACGATCAAATCAATCAAATATTGAATGTCGGTCACGTGAGGAGTCGGAAAAATCACGTGCGTGCATGACAAGATGTATGAATGTAGAGGAAGCGAGAGGCGTATGTCAGGACAGAACAGTGTGGCGTTCCATTCTTTCTGCCTACCCCTCCGGGGAGACGGCGTGATGGTAAGTTAGTTTTAGTTTTTCAACGTTTAAATGACATAAAATAGGGTAATACAAACAGCTAACCAAAATTAATAGTATTTCTTGAAAGGGGTTTTGCAAATATATTTTTAATGTGATAAGTTTAAATTTATATTTATTCCTAAATAAATTATTATGTTTTAGATATTAATAGATGTTTATAAAATCAGTCATTGAGTGAAGCAAATTGCAAAAAAATATGATATTTTTCAATGACCACCCTGTTATTTTTTTTTAACTTGTAGTTTAAAATGTTGCTTGGAAATAATCGATACATATAACTTTGTCAGTCGTCCAACTTTTTTATACATAATAAAATATGAAATATGAAGATACATTTTTAGATTGATTAAAAAAATTCAAACGTGAAATTTTGTAGTCGCTATGAAAGTATTGGGTATCAATTGCAGTTTACGTTTTATTTTACTTGATTTTTTATTTATTTATATTTTAATAAATGGACAAAAATGTTTTCGTCTTGTCATGCAGATTAAAATAAACAAACATCCAATGGTAATTACTAGGACTCGGAATTATATTCGTTAAAAAGATTAAAATATTATTTTATGTGTGCCAAAATATGCTTTTATATGCTCTTACCTTATATTTACTGTTTACTAGAAAAGACGATTTCTTATGTGTGACAAACAATTTTTTGTATCGTACAACTACATATTTTTATAAGGATTAATTGTATCACAATAGAGACGAAGATATAAATTGTTTTCTGGGAACAGAATATGGTGGCCAAGGCGCTTACAGGACTTATGACCTGTCATTGGTTGGGTTGAGCGATCGCTTTATGCTTAACAACATTCCCCATTCCACCCTTCTTACGACCACCTCGTCTGACAAATTTTTGGAAGTTGTATATATGCTAGAATGCTGCGCCTATCTTCACATTTTTTAGTTCACTCTACACTAGCGTCATATAGTATGACACAGTCGATTTTTTACCAGAGTTCGATTTAGAAGGGAGAACGAACTCTCGAACTTGTAGATTGTGCAATCATTGATGGCGCCATCCACATGTTCTTTCAGCAGGATGGATGAATTTTTTCAAATTACTTCTCAAATTAGGCTCAACACAGCTTACAGCTTTTCCTGGCAAGGTCCCCCTTTCTCTTGGTCACGTCAATGATTAGTTTCTCAGTTGCAGAACAATTTCCATGACCGAAGTCAAAAGAGCACCCCGCGCCATCTGCTTTTCAAACATCACTGGACAATTGTGAAAATGAGCCATAATAAAATTTAACTCAGTGAAGTGTTTCGGATTGTTAAGCTTTCTCAATGACATGGTTGTCTTCGTCGTCAAAAGTAGAGATCACCTCCTTTACCTTTTCTCCACGTTCAACTCGTTGGCTGCGTAAAAATATCGCATGCTTTACAGAGAACCTGAGAAATATCAAACTTTCGAAACCACAAAACTTTATTTAATTGTATCTCAATAGAGACGAAGATGCAAATTGGAAACTGAATATGGTTGATCAAGGTGGTTGATGGTTGATCAAGATAAAACAGGACTTATGACCTGTCATTGGTTGGGTTAGGTGTACACTTTATGTAATTACAACATTCCCCATTCTACCTTTCTTATGACCATGTCTGACAAATTTTTGGAAGTTGTATATATGTTAAAGTCCAACGCCAGAATTCACATGTCAGTTTCAATGCGCCATCTATGAAGATTTTGATTATATATGTTAATCTCTAAGATTAATCTATATAATCTACATACTAACGCCATCTATGAAGATTTATGTTTATTAAGCATTAAGCAGAACATCTTTTTAACACAATGTGAAAGGCTACCCCGCCATTAGCGCATTGTTAGAAGCCGCCTGGAGATGTCACTCCTATCTATATGCCAAACTTAATCCAGATATGTATTACAATATTTTTTTAATGTATACATACATTCATCATTATGAATACATTCAAAAAACAAAACTTTATATAATATCTCAGTTCTAAATAACAACAATTGTAGACATGCTGTTGAATATTTGGTTGGTAACGCTAAAAGCACAACATGAACACGGCTCCCGTGACCGACGCGGGGCTACAATTTTTAATGGACACGGGAGCCGTGTCCGACGCAGCGATCGTGTTAACATAGTAGAGATCGTGTTAACGGAAGCTCGAGAGGTATGTCAGGACAGAGCAGTATGCCGGTCAATTCTCTCTGCATACTTCTCCAGGGGAACGACGTAATGGTTAGTTAATTAGTTTCAAAATACGTATACAATTTATTTTTATTTTTATGCGTGATATCTTTTATCTTTTGTAAATACGAAAAAAAAATTTAAATGTTTTTTTATAATAGTTTTTGCAAAAATAAACAACATCAAAATGGAAATGAAAAAAAAGGTGGCAACATTTTGTACACGTATTTGCTTTTTTAATAATCTGAAATCATTCGTTGCTGAGAGCGTAAACAATTTTGCTTTTATGATTGAGAGGTCTGCTCATCCTTTTGTAGTCCGTCTCTTGATCTGCATGTTTTTCCTGTTCATCTAAGCATATTATATTAAGTGAAATTAAACTCAATGATATTATGCACAAAGTACAATATGTTAATTTCATTTAAGAGGTAGCAATAATTTATTAATTTATAAGATAAGTTAAATCACGTATGTAAATATGTAAGATAAAAATATGTATTCATGTATATCACAATTATATTTAATCGTAGGGAAAAGTTTTGTTTAACCTCTATATTGGGGTTTGACTACATTTGCAGTCCAAGAAAATAGTTTCGATTGTGTGATTGTCATACTGTCTATGGTCTGGTGTAGAATTCACGTGACAATAAAATGGGCGATAGATTAACCTATCACATTTCATGGGAATCAAATATGATAGCTTTACCCTTAATTAATTTAATTCTACTATACCAAAATACAATAGTTTTATTTCTCCCTCTCAAACATATTTGTTAATTAATTCATTAATATTGTATACCTGCTTACCGATTGGAAGAATTTATGTATAGTTAAAACTAGCAACAATTCGAGACAAACCAAGATTTCCCGGCTTAATCTTTAATGTCCACACGTGTAGACATTACGATGGATGTACATTTTTTGTAATTATAACTGCAATATTTATATCATTTCTTTTTAAACTCATATAATTATAATAATTTATATCAATACATTTAAAAACGATTGTAGATATCCTTTGTATATTAAATATGCTTAAAAATATTATATTATTTATTGAAAAGGTTTGTGTCGTTCTTTTACTTTATACACTTTTACCCAAACACTCAAAATAAAAGATAATCAAATGATTTTACTGAAATCTCTTGATTGAAGTTCATTTCAAATAATAATTAAATAAAACGATGTTTTTTTTAACTACTTCCACTTTTGTTATTATTTCGACAGCTTCCGGTTTCGCCAGGCTCGCTGTCGAAAAAAAGACAAAAGTGGAAGTTGTTCAAACATATCGTTTTATTTAATTATTACTAAAAATAAAAATATACTTACGTTCATAATCACATTGTTCCGATGTCATCCTGATAACCTCTTGCAGTCAACTTGATAATGATTTTTCATTTTCAAGGTTCATAATTTTTCACTTCCTTTTTACTTAGCTTTTTCCTACCCTTCACTTTACTATGTATATATTTAATAACGTAAAATTTACAATGTTGATTTTTGGAAATTAAAATGGATTATTTAAATTAAATTAAATACACATTATTCACATTACCTGCATTTATTCCGAATTACAATATAACATGAATAATAAATTTAATTTACTATGATATTATTTATTGATGAAAACGTCAGTTTTCCAGAAACGTTATTATATTATATTGATAATAATTAGGCTAATTTGTACAGCGCCGTTTTAGTGAATAACTCGCCTCGATGGCACTTTGACAAGGTTTACAGTCATAAGTGCTGCATCTGACACCAGCAATCGGATAATATAATAGTTGTTTTTATTTTATGCAATATTTTTAAATGGTGCTTTTTTTTGGTTAGATTTAAAATCAGTTTGATTGTAAATGCATCTGAGGCGTGCAGGGAGCATATTCCAGGTGGACGGACCTGTCACCGCGAAAGCCCGAACTCCAAAATTTGTCCGGAGGCTGCGTTTTGGTTCAACTAATCTGCCTATTGCCGAGGGGATTGCCGATCGAAGCGTAGATTGCTGCAAGTTAGGGCTATCAGCAATACGAAAATCAGATATATATATAGGCTGGTACCATTTTGTGAAGCGCTTTAAAAACCGTCCAGCATAATTCATGCTGGATTCTTTAAGCCAGTGAAGATCCTTTAGATATTGTGAAATATGAAAATTTCAACACCTTTTATAAGTCGTGCTGCCGCATGCAACGTAACTATAACAATGTTCAAACAAAGTGCCGAGAAACTACGATTGACCCAAAGAGCCATGGAAAGAGCCATGTTAGGAATATGCCTAAGAGACAGTCAGAAACGATACGGTGAGAAAAAAAAACAAAGGTCATTGACATCATCCACCGAGTAGTGACTCTAAAACGCCAATGGGCAGGTCACGTAGCCAGAAGCTCAGACGAAAAATAGACAAGAAGACTGCTGACTTGGAGACCGTGGACGGCAAAGATAAGTGCAGGGCGACCGCAACTACGGCGGAAGGATGATCTGAAAAGACATGTCGGAATAACCTGGATGCAGTCTGCACAAGACAGAGTGACATGCAAGCGAATGGAGGAGGCCTTTGTCCAGGAGTGGACGGGAATAGGCTGAAGAAGGAAGGAAGGAAGGAAGGCTGCCGCATTGAAAGTGAAATATATTATACAATGTAAATCTATATAGCCTAATGTCTTAGAAATACGAAAGCGTCAATTTTGATATTATTGGTAAATAAATCGTTTGAAATGCTATTTCTAAAAGATATCTTATACTCGTACATATAATCTAAGTAAGCACTTAATATGCATGAAAACGTCTGTCTTCTAGGAGTTTCATTATATTATATTTGATGGAATCACATGTTTCGCCCTTCTAAGGCTAATGTTAATAATAAAACTCCTAGAAGACAGACGTTTTCATTCAAATTATTATTTAATATGGAGTTTTAAATCATTGTTCAAGAAACAATAAATTTTAATAAGCCATTATTATGTTTTATAAATAAATTTAAATTGATTATTAAAGTCTTCATTCGGGTACAATATTTTTATGTTTATTAGAAAGTATTTTCAATAATATTTTCTTAAGTCAAACGCCTTTTTAATGTATTTTCTTTGAGATCTTGGGTATATATTCGTGTCTCATTACGATATATCTACTTATCATGAAAATCTACCCAATTATTTCATTTGTATTTTTCTTCATTACTTAATTCGTCATTATTACGATAAAAATAAAATTTGTTATTCTTCAAGCATTAAGAAAGTTCTCGATTTAGATTATAAGCGATTTTTTTTATTAAAAGTAATATATTATTATATATATTCGTGCGTGCATGGCAAGAAAAATGTGACGGAACTTTATTTTCGGCTATCCCTTCGGAGAGACGGGGTGATGGTTAGTTAATAAGTAAGTTTATATTCTGGAATTCATTTGATTTGTTTATTATAAGATACTGTCAAATTATATAAAAAGGGTATTAATTTTTAAAAAAACGCTTTATTGACGTCGTAAATAATAATATGAAAGAAATTAACTGAACAGATTAATTAACAAAAAAAACGATAAAGTTAAATGCCGAATGTTTCATTTACCTTTTATTATGTTCAGTCAATGGGAGCTCAGAGAGATAGGTTTTGTTTGAATGTAGAATGGAGGCGTGGGAACTTCGCGGCTGCAGCCAATGAGACGCTCGGGAAAATATATCGACCAATTCCAGAGGGGTTCGGAAAATTTACGACGTTGGCTAGGGCTTTTCAACGTTTGTAAGACCGCCTTGCTACGGACCAGGATCGAACATTTTACGACTGTAATACTAACGAAAAACACTATTCGCTGTCATTGAAAATTAAACGTTTAAGAATTAATTAATATTGATTTATATTATAACTTTCGTATGAACCACTTAATTTGTGGTGTAACAATTAAAAATAATAATTATACACTTTTAATATTTGTATCTAAACCACTTTATTTTGTCAATAAAGTGGTTTAGATACAAATATGTTGTATGATAGAATACCGAACGATGAAATAAGAAAGAAATGTAAGGCAGATGACTGCATCATGAATAAAATTAAAAAAAGGATCCCTGAGATGGTTTGGACATATGGAACGAATGGATGAGTGTAGAATGGTCAAAAAGTTGTACACAAGCAGCGTGAGTGGGAAAAGAAGCCGAGGACGACCGAGGAAAACATGGCATGACCAAATTAATCAATTACTAAAAGGCGGCCACTTTCGAAGTCGGAATAATCGACGTTCGTGCATGGTACGATGTATGAATGTAGAGAAAGCCCGAGAGGTATGCCAGGACAGGCCATTGTGGCGTTCCATCCTCTCTGCCTACCCCTCCGGGGAAACGGCGTGATGGTTAGTTAGTTAGTTAGTTATTATATTAAAAGTCTATTATTATTTTATTAGACATGGAGAAGGGAAAAATGCTTGCCATAAGTCTGGTGAACAGAATACAATACCGAAGAGTCTTGACGTGGAGACCATGGGAGGGGAAAAGAGGCATCGATCGACCAGAAAAAGACGGGCTGACGATATAGTTCCAGTCAGCGGAAAAGATGGACTAGAATCACACAGGATGGAGGAAAATTGAGAATCTTTAAAGAGGCTTACATCTAGCAGTTAATGAGAAGATGAAGAAGAACATTTATTATTAACTAAAGTTAACTAAGTGACCATCACGCTGTCTCTCTGAAGGAGTATACAGCAAAGTTCTATCCGGACGTACTTCTCTCGGTTCATTCATTCATATAATATTTTATTGATTTGATCATGCCACATTTTCCTCGGTCTTCCTTTCTTGTTCCGTTTACATCTCCAAATTTCGCATTTTAGAGTAATAAAAAAAATTCAAATTGTTTTTGTATTTTTTTGCTCTATGCACGATGAATGATAACCTATATTTAGCATTCCTCATGCAGATATACTCGTATATGTTATATTATATATAAACATGTCCAAAATATTTCAAAATCATTGGTCGTATCAAAATAAAAATAAAAATTCTAAATTGTTACATACGAGTATCATTTAATAAAATTTTATTTCATTTATAAATAAATTTATATAAAAAATAGCACTTGTAAGAAAATAAAATAATAATTAACTTATAATTTAACTAAATAAAACAATTGCAACAAATACACATATGGAGCATATTGGAGATATATTATATTATATTTAAATTTTGCGTGTTATTTATTTAAATTAATAAATAAAACGTAAATAAATCGTTGATTTACGCTTTTCAATTAAATAAATGCTTTAGCCATCGTTTCTTAACCCGAGGTTCGCGATCCTACCCCCGCCCTCCGGGGATCGATATGAGATATAATAAGGTGATAGCAATTTTCCAAAAAAATATGAACCATACAAATACGCTTGCTTTTTTTCGCTGTTACACCAGATATATATTTTTTATTTTGTCACCAATGTGTCCATTTTAATTCCCCAATTTGCTGTGAACGCACTCCGTTATTTATTTATTTAACACAGTGATACAATAAGTCGTTTTACGTGTTGCTGAAAATATGTAAAAATTATTAACAAAACTTTTCTTCTCATTCTCTAGGTTTTCAAAATCGGGTGGGATAACTTGCACAAACTTGTCTTAGCGTATCAAAGCACTCTAGACATATGAATGCAAGCCACAACTAACTCTGTCCCTGCAAGCCCCTCAACAAAAAGGCCCACCGCGCACTTAGGCAGCCAGGTTGCCGCAGCCAGTCCGACATACTCGTATGGCGGTGTATGGGAGCCCGCGCACTAGGCAACCACGATTTTCTGGTTGCGGCAGCCAGCCGAACGCGTCTGAGTGCACGGCAAGCAGCTGGCTGCTAGCAGCCAGAACTAGCGCGAACAATACTAGGCGATTGTATGTGGTTGCCGTCAGTCCTAACGCACTTGTTAACCCTTAACGTACCGTGTTCAAAACAAAACGCTCGCTCCCATGTGGTAAGTTCAGTTTACCGCTAACTTTATCTAAATATCAAGCATATGACTCGATGAATCAAAATTTAATTTATGTCATCTTGTAGGGAATTTCATTAGGAATAGATCGATATCTATAACATACATGGATTATTTGAAAAACATATCATTATTAATTTTTTTCTGGAACCATGCGATTTCTGATATGGAATGCGTCACAGCATACGAGCAACTGGACACCCAAGTATAAACTTGTCTGCGCGCCGCAGCCGGCGGGGCGAGACTTTACGAGATTTTACGTATGATAAAGGCACCTAGGCAAAATGTATAGTACGTTCAAGACAACGAGTACGTATTAATATTTGTCCCTTTTGGTAAAGTGTTAATATTTTCACAGTTCTGATATTATTAAGTTGCGTTCTGCGTTTCCATCCACAGTCCGTATTATTACGTACCTATTGAAAAAGCCAAAGATATAATTTATAATACGTTCAAAACAGCGAGTAAGTATTTGTCACTTTTGATAAAGTTGTAAATATTAGCAAAACAAATTCTACCTTAACACGAATGAAGGTGAGGGCAGTCTTAGAAAATTTTTTTTTTTGGGATGAAGGAAGTAATTTTTGCTTTTTTTTTATTACGAAATATTGAGAACACTTCAATGGAGGATTACAATTTTTTTATAATATTAGGGTCCATAGGTTTTAAGAAAATCAACTTTAAATTGGCAGTGGAAACTCAATTGACCACATGGCAACGCGACGGTTAAAGCGGCCAAACGTATTTTGTGCTCCGTGACGTTTTGCAAAATGATTTTCTATACGGAGAAATTTATTCTGGGTATTATTATTATATAGTAAGAAGTAAATAATAAATGTTTTGAATAATTAACACAATTTTTATTTTATTTAATTGGTTGCTATACTGGCTGCTTTTTAACTGGCTGCTCAATATTTCTGGCTGCCGCAACCTGGTTGCGGCAACTTGGCTGCTTGGTGCGCGGTAGCGCATAGGTACGTGCAAGTGCGGTAAGAAGTAACAAGTTCGAACTGGTAAAAGTACCTAGTATGATAACAAGAGGTTTTTACGTACCCTGTGGTTTAGACTTGTTTGTTTGTTGGTATTTGTGGCAAGTGTAAACACATTATTAACGACCTTCAGAGTGTCAACAGTTATGTCTGCTACACCGAAGGTCCCGGGTTCGATTCCCGGCGATGGCGGTGTAATTCTCACACTGTCTTTGATCTGGTATGGAAATCACGCGACAATAAAAGGGCGATAGATTAACTACCTATCAAATGTCATGAGAATAATTATACAGTAGAACATCGACATAACAAATCTCAAGGGGTTTTGAAAAAAATCGGTATATCGAGTCATTAGCTATATTGAGGTTCGTTGATATGCTGATTAGCGGATTTAAAAAATATGTTTAATCGAAAAATTCGTTTTATTGAAGTTCACTGTAATAGCTATACTATAATATATGTATCGATTTGGCTCGCGCTGTAATAATGTAAAGAGCGATTCAAGAAAATAAGATTAATTATTATTTTTACTTGTCGTGTTCGGAATGTAAAATATTGATAAACATTAAATTATTATAGTGAGTGGGTAGCAAGTTTTTCACTTACGTTTTGGCTTTTTAAGGGGTCGCGATTCTAAAACATTGAGAAACACTAGATTTAGCTCAAGAGCGACCGTTAATTTTGTTGTGCCACGAAATGGTTTATCCACTTAAAATATATCGAATACAACCAAAGGTAGTCCTTCAGTCGGCATGAAGTTTGTCGAGCTTGTCCTCTCTGCAGTCTGCCACCCGCTTTGGCAATTGCGCCCCCGTGCGGCCCGCCCTTTCGCGGAGGGGCCGGAAGGCCCCCACCAGCGACAGGTACAGCACTAGACGTGGAATGACCACCGCACAAACAGCTGCGAAAATCAAAATACTATTAATCCCACCTGCTATACTTTTAACACGAACTTCCTCGGTTGTTATCCCCAAAGGCCATTTTGAAATACCTACGCATTTTAAGAATATAAATACAGGGTTATTGGTTATTGAATGCATTCCTTCTAGGAGGTCGTAGGGGAGATTATTTCCGATTAATTATGTCATGTAAGGCATTATTCCAAAGTGAACCATTTTTTAGATAAAATAAATAAAAGAAAAAAAATAATTTTCGAGGTCAGGTGTTTTGAAAATGAATTTTTAAATAACTGTTAGTCGTGTAGATCATTGACCTCGCATGCAAAGTACGAAATGCATGACACCACATGAGTGGAGGCAATGGACTTCGACTGCTGTACCAGCATATTGCATGATGAAATACATTGCACGGACAATCAAAACACCTGACGCTTTACCAGCATATTGCAATGACGAAATACATTGCATGGACCAAAAGTGACGAATAAGGGGCCCGGGTTCATTCACAAAGGTTACTAGAGGTTGTCCAGAACATCGTGTGCAAAGGAAGCGAAACATATAAAAGCCATACATCCGATCACTCGAGACACGAGTTATCATCGCGACTTCTAACCGACACGAGTCTACGTTATCAAGTCTACGTCACGAGGAATCTCTGACTATATTCACTCGATTAAATCACGCTGCTTCTAGCCAGTCTTTGCCGCAGCTGATCCTTAAAAACACCCCGTACCGCATCGCCATCCGCTGCTCATCGCCCGAACTCCGCCCCTGCTATCGACATCCACCACGCTCTATTACGAGTACATAATACTAACTAACTAACTAACTACCCATCACGCCGTCTCTCCGAAAGGGTAGGCAGAAAGAATGGACTGTCACACTTTTACCGATGCGGCACTCCATCCTTCTCTTTTCGCCCCGCGGGAGACGCGGTGTGATGGTTTGCGAACCTCATCGCTATTCATGTATAATTACTTGCGATCTACAATGAACGCTGAAACCTCCACTACTTTTAACTCCCACCACATCCCGAAAGTAATAATTTTTTTTTTCTTAATTAGTAAACATAACAGGCATTCATTATCAACACAAAAACTCTAACTGTCTGTCCACATTAGGAAATACCAGACGGAAATGTCATAATTTTATTTACTTTTATGAACAATTTCCAAAAGAAAGGCGATTTAAAAAAATTCACTAATAAAATTTTCGTGCAGATTATTTTAAAAACATTCACATATTTTTAGCTTTCAAACGAGGTATTTGAACTAAACATCGGTTGTAAGATTACATAGAAATCCACATTATACTAGAAGTAAGAAGAAAATCGGCTAATTATACAAATAAACAGTTATTTTTTAAATTTATTTTTAAAACACCTGATCTCGATAAACTAAAAAAATTGTTAAATTTTGCATAATGCCTTATATGACATAATTTATCGGAAATAACCTCCCCAACAACCTCCTAGAAGGAATGCATTCAATAACTAATATCCCTGTATACATTTAGCTTTTTATATAAAAAAAAAAGTTAATGTGTGTATGGCGGATTCTAAAGGAATAATTTGATGTGCACTTTTAACGGTTGGATAGATTGAATCCAGTCTTAAAAGGCCGAAAGGAAGGCCGAAAGGGTGAATAGATGGATCGTTACTCTCCGGTACGATACACGCGAAATCATGCTGCGAAATTGACGTGTCATAAACTTAGGGATCTTGGCTATTTTTGCATTCACCACCATCTATTTCGCTTATTTTGTTCTTTTGAACTGAGGATCAGAATTTCAGTTCTGAAAAAAGTCCGAAAATCCCACCCTCAGACCATAAAACCCGCTAGTTTATACGAAAGATCATTGGTGATTTTAAAAAAAATAAGCTGAAGGTGATAGATAATGTAGGAATTTATTTCGTATAAAAAAAATTCATTAAAAAAAACGACATTACTTATGGATATCCTAATATTTAAAAATATATAGGTATTTAACAATAAAATGTGCATAGTACTTATTATAAAAAACTTTATTATGTCGGTTCAAAGGTAAAACTCATTAAGTTACATTTAAATTTTTTTTTGCAATTTCTGTATCAGACTTGTGAATTCTACGTCAGAAAATAATCACCAAGTGTTTTTATTAAAGAATAACTGTTATTATTTAATAAATACACTTGGTGATTATTTTCTAACGTAGAATTCACAAGTCTGATACATAAATTGCAAAATAAAATAAAAAATTGAAAATTTCACTTAATGAGTTTTACCTTTGAACCGACGATATGTACCTACCTATATGCACTCTGTTCAACAAATGTTGTGTCTCTTAGCATCATAATAATATCACGGTCATCTTTTGCCGAATGCATTGGAAATTTTATAGTTTTATGAATTTGTAGTTCACCATAAACTTATTATGTTTTCAGTTGCCATGATTTTGCCAGACTCCAACGCTATTATTTTTATTATTTTAAAAAGGCTTACCTCAAAAATAAAAGGACTTTCTGACTTATTTGCATTATTAGTAATGTCAATATACTCACACGTTATTAACGCTATTAAAACACCGAGCCCCGATTTCCAGATAAGTGTGTAATCATTTTCTTTTAATTTGGCCATAACAAAATCGTTCCAGACCACGTCAACAGGAACGTAGCTCTGCAATGCGTATGGAATATACACAGCAACAGCCATTGCAACCTTTATGACTTCGACCAATCTACAATACAACAATACAACATATATAAAACATCAATCAACGCATGCGAAAATAAAAACAGATTAAAAAAAGTCGAGGCCCAGTTTAGAACTGCACAAAACAGGGACATGTACTCTCAAGTAATAGTCGACGTCTCGACGGGGGCGGCATGATACATAATGAAGATGGAAACTTAAAAGTCTATACTGACTCGTTGGCGCTGGAAGATGAGAAATTGATTCCGAAACGGTCCGTCCCGTAGTTGATGTGATCCAGAATTCCAGGAGCGAGATACAAAGCCACGACGATTGCCATTCCAATATTCAAGACTCCAAAATAGCCGAGAAAGTTAGCCGGGGTCTTCATGTTATTTTCCAGGGCGATAACCTAAAAAAGTACTAGACGAATTATCATTTTCAGTCAAAACGACATTTTACCATTACTTATATAATATATATATATATAAAAAAAACAGTTCATTAAACACTGAAATTCCTGCGATTGTTTGAAGAAAACGCCCTTGAGGCGAGAAATTTAAATTATTATTATTTTTAATAACACTGATTCGGTGCTGTATTGAGGATTTCTACGTTTGTTCACAGGATGTTTTAATTTCAGCCACTACGGACTAACCAGCTTTTGGTGATGCTTGTAGGGAAAGCAATTCATATGTTGAATTTCATGGCTTCAGATGTGATTTTTTTGTGTATGAGTGTAGTAGGGGAAAGTCGGGGAATCACGAACGCGGGGTAATCCCGAATTCAACAGTTCTACTATGTTAGACATATATGGCAGTATTATGTTCACTGCCATATTAACAATCACGCCACCTCTAGTGATAAACGGCAATTTTTGAGAAGTGGACGTGCGCGTGATTCAAGGTAAGAATATTTCAATATTTTTTGTGTTTTCGATGTAAATTTTTCATGAAAGTAACTTGATGTAGCTTTATTTTTACGATTAAGTATAAATATAACGTTTAGAAACTTGAATAGTCACTTATCGAAGATTCCAATGAGACTAACGCTAACGGCAAATTGTAACATAACCTAAAATAATGTTTACGAATTTTGCATTTTGATCCTGCGTGGCAATCAAGAACAGTCCATGCGGGGGAATCTCGAACGTATAAAAAGACTGCAAAGTGATGAAAATTCCAAAAACAAAATAACCAGAAAAGAACTGAAAATTTTCAACAGTATTGATGATTTTTTATGATTCTAAATCAAGAGAAGAAAATAAAGGACAGAGATGAAGACTATCGTTGTATTTTTTGCTATGAAAATTAATATACCCTATGAAGATTGGATTATGTGCAATATATGTAAAAATTGGGCTCATGAGAAATGTACAGACGGACAATCAACATCGGTGGGATATAAATTGAAGACTAATTAGCGATTATTTATGTTAGTTCGTAATTACCCCACTTGGTGTTCGAGATTACCCAACTGACGTCGGGTAAACCTGAACGCTAAGGGTTCTGTTTTTTCCCCAAAATTGTATTTATTATTTAAAAAGTCAAAATGTTGATTAGTGAAGTACTTAGCTGGATAGTTATACTTGCTCAAGAAACAATAAAAGTAATTCTATATCATAATTCCGATGTTTTATTCAAACATTCCCTTAGATGTTCCTAATTCCCCCACTTTCCCCTAATGTCCAAAATAGACTAGAAAAAAATCTAAATTTAAAATTAACTTAATCGTTACATTATTATGTTACATAGCAGATTACGGAAAATTACCACTCCAACTGCTTCTACGGCGAACAGGGTGATGCCGAATGAGAGTGGGATTGTGGGGAAGTCTTTGACCATGTTTGCCAATACGTCCGTGTACCAGAGGACCACAGCTATGCCGATGAGAGCGGCTAATGGAGTCAGCGGACTGCGGTTCCGGACGCACGTGACCGTGAGTAGAGGAAGCAAGAAGGTGCATGAGAAGACCCTCGTATCGACCTCAAACCAACAATCGATAAACTGGAAGAATAAACATAAGACATCATTATACTTTTAATCAAATTTTCCACTGTATTGTATCTTCAACCTTTGCATAATTTTTGTATATGTTTTAAAGATATTTTTTTACTTTAGAAAAAAATCTGATACTACTTAAATGACAAGAATTGTAGCAAACACATTATCGAAATATAAACTATAGAATAAGACAAAAAACAAAAACCTATGCAAAAAAGCTAGAATGGCAGTGCACAATGGTGTTCTTCTACCGACCCTTATGTATGGCAGCGAAGCATGGAACTGGCAAAAGAAGGATGAGAGCAGAATAAATGCAGTAGAAATGAGATCTCTTAGACGAATGTGTGAAAAATCTGTGTATGGTAGAGTGTCGAATGAAAATATAAGAAGTGAATGCGGTGCGAATGATGGTGTTATGAACAAAATAATGAGAGGATCATTAAGATGGTTTGGACATATGGAAAGAATGAATGAAGAAAGAATAGTAAAAAAATTATATGTTAACGATGTAAATGGAACCAGAAATAGAGGAAGACCGAGGAAAACGTGGCACGATCAAATAAATCAAATATTGAATGTCGGCCACGTGAGGAGTCAGAGAAATCGACGCGCGTGCATGACACGATGTATGAATGTTGAGGAAGCGAGAGAAATATGTCAGGAAAGAAAAGTGTGCCATTCCATTCCTTCTGCCTACCCCTTCGGGAAGACGGCGTGATAGTTAGTTAGTTAAGTTTAAATAAATTTGAACATCAAAAGTTACTTTATTCGTTACATAGGTATAAAAGTTAATGGATATATGATAAATCTGATTACAAGATTATTTAATCCATACATATTTTAAATTAGCGAAAATCTATTTATTACAAATAAGATATGAACGTTTTAGAGTATAAAAATGCACATGTTACGCCTGTAGCACACTGCAGCGAAAGCGAAGCGGATACCAAACTCTAGCGAATATCAAATGTCTGAATATGAGAAAATCTGTCTTGTTGAATGACTCATTATACAGAGTAATAAGAGTAATAGATATACAGAGCTTCACTCTCGCTGCAGTGTGCCTGTAACATGACCAATTTTTTAACACGTGCAAATGTTTCCTATAGGCCAGCGATGGCGAACCTATTGCACGCGAATGAAGAGAAAAAATAAAAGTGATTATACAAAAAATTCAAAAAAGTTTTCGAAATAGAATAAAAAATATTTAAACAGCCATGTGTATTTTCTTGGTTCATCAATAGTTTCACAAACGACGGAAACGAAGGATATGACGAATTTCATTCATAAATATATCGCATTGTTCAATACTTCCCGCACTGTGCTGGTCCCCCGAGGTTTTCAAGAAGGTTTGTTCAGTTTCGACAACTTGAAGAAAATACAAAATTTATTACCCACCCAGACACATATACGTATCAACAATTAAATTTGACAATGTTTGAATTCGGATCATCTATGAGAGTAGGCTGACTTTTCGTGCACATGTTGAGAGGATTTGTAGCACTGCACTGAGGATGTTGGGCTTCATCGTCCGGACCGGCAGAGTTTTCAGGGATCCCAATGTGCTCAGAGTCCTATACAACGCATTGGTTCGGAGCAGACTCGAAAGTGGTTCTGTGATATGGAGTCCTCACGAGGCGAGATATTCCGTTATGCTGGAGAGGGTTCAGAAAAAATTTCTGAGGTATCTCTACATGAGGGAGTATGGTAGCTATCCTTGGCTCTATCCCACGGCATTTCTTTTGGGAATGCTCGGAACCAATTCTCTACAGCTTCGAAGAGATGGACATCTAATTACCCATTTCTTTAGATTAATTAGGGGATACTTCGAGAACTCGGCCGTACTGGAGGGTGTACGGCTTTTTTCCCCCGATAGATATCTCCGACAGTGACAGCACAGATTGTTTTACCTACCGGCCGCCAGAACCAATCTGCCTCTGGTGACACCGATGGGAAGATCAATTAGTCTGCTGAACGCGGTCTCCTCGGAGATCGACGTCTTTCATGTTAGTGAAAGTACGTTTAGAAGGCAAATACTCTTAATTCTGGAGAGTATCCTGTCTTCCTAATGTTGAACCATCTCTTATGCGTTTCTGGTAGTATATTATACATAATATATTATTTTACCTGTTCTCAATAGATGCCTTAAAAATAAATTTTGTAATGTCTGTTGATGAAATAAACTGATTTGATTTGAATTCATGGAACTAGATGATTTTTAAATGGAATTGGTAGATTTTCGTTGAGTTCGATATGGACACAAAAATTTTAAGATTTAAGAATTATTTTGAAAGAAATTGAGCGAGATCGATTCGTTGGACCAGTCCAGAGGAATGCCGAAAAGAAGCACTTACAACTTGACAATCCATCCCGGAAACTTTTTCTTGTCTTAAAAAAATAGTAATGGGCATTTGAAATTTTTTTTCGTCGACTGAATCCTGTGAATCATTAGTTTCTTCAATGAACTTTATTAAATCAGACATAAGAAGTAGACTTACAGACGAAAGTACTACTGCTTGTATTCCATTAAAAGCTACCGGCTATGAACCCGACATTAAAAAAATGGCATCTAGCATCCAACTAAAAAAATCTCACTAATTATGAAGTTTTGAGGGTTCTACATTTTTTTTTTGATTAAGTCTATTTTTAATTAATTTATTTTATTTTACCATTAATAAGTATTTAATTTTTTTTTTCGGTGTATTAACCGCCCTTCCTTTGGGTTATTTTCCGAGAAACGTGCAAAAAAATACGGTTTTTTAATAATGAAATTGAATTATTTATTAATTTTATTTTTTTAAATTACGAAACGTCAAATACTCGACCGCACACTTCGCCTGCCCCTTGTAAAACTATCATATTTATGAAGACTTGTACTCGAGTGTTGTTGGCACACGCGCGTATCCCTAACAGTTTGAGTATTTTAGGTACATTACTTTTTCTCAAGCGCGTACGTGATACGGGATAGCGCAGAATGGTACAATCACAGTGAACGGATCACGTACGTTCAAATACGTAGGGTGGTTAATGCTTTGTTTATATTAAAAATCTGAAGTTACACAAACATTTGATACATTTTTATTTTCATGGCATGTGGCACGCGACATATTATTATATTGAAAAAAGAATTTTTTTGGCACTCGGGCTCAAAAAGGTTCGCCATCACTGCTATAGGCGTTATCTGTTTCGTTATTCGAATATCATCTAACGGAGTTCTAAAAAGCTATCTCTAGGAAATTCTAACCGCAATGTATCTACATATTTTGTACACTAATCTATTTTTCATTACAAGTTTGATGTGTCACCACTTCGTGGTAGAATTTAGACTCAGACTATGAGTGACATCTAGCGGTGTTTTAAAAAGCTATTTTTAGGAAAATGAACATGCAATATACTCGTATCTAAATATTTTGTACCCTTACATAATTTATATCATAAGTTTGATATGTCACATTTTACGTTATTAAATATGATTATCAGCAATTTTTTATGAACATTCATACATCCTGTCAAGCATGCACGTCGATTTCTCAGATTCCTTACATGGCTGACATTTAATATTGATTGTGCCACATTTTCCCTGGTCTTCCTCTATTTCTTGTTACGTTTACGTCGTACAGATGCTTCCTTCATTTATTCTTTCCATGTGTCCAAGCCATTTTAATGATGCCTTCATTACTTTGTTCATAGAAATTTCATTCGCAATGCATTCACTTCTTATATTTGCATTTATCACTCTATTATATACAGATTTACCAAATTCGTCTGGGAAATCTCATTTCTATTGCATTTATTCTTCTTTAATCCTTCTTTTGCAAGTTCCATGCTTTACTTGTATACAAGAGATTTAGCACAAAAATATTGTGCACTGCCATCTTAGCTTTTTGGATATGGTTTTGTTTACGATGACAACTTTAAGTGCACCATTAACTTTGTTGCCTACTCCAACCCCTTTTTCAATACCCTTCTCGACTTGCCCATCCTTTGTGGACATACTTCCTAAATATAAAAATTCCAGATATTCACTATTCACGCTAATACTATTTATGGTATATGCTTTCATATAATGATTATGATACCTGTTTGAGAGTATCAGTCATGAACCTGATGTAACAGCAGCAGATGGACATTTGGTAGAACAGGAGGAAGGTGTCCACGAGGGTGGGCACGGCAGGCTCTAAGCGCGCCACCCAACGTGGTCCGTGTCGCAGGGTCAGCAAGATGGTTTCCAGATAGCTAAGGCGTGGTACGTGCAGCTGTTGGCATAATTTATACTGGTTCTGGACCTGTATCGAGGAGACAAAATGGTAACCGACAAGTTCTGAAGTTTACTTCTGGAACCGAAGGACTTTCGAAAAGAACTCTGGTTCAAAATTTAAATATGAGTATCACTAGTGAAGTCCGGGTTCTTTTCACGGATTCTGATCATATTAAGATCAACCTTAAGAATTCACATCATAGTAAACCATCCATAAAAAGATTATAGAGGGATATTGAAAGAAGTGTTGGGGCAGGCAACAAAGTGAATGGTGCACTTAAAGTTGTCATCGCAAAACAAAAAATATTCCAAAAATCTAGAATGGCAGTGCACAATGGTGCCAACCAACCAATGTATGGAAGAGAAGCATGGAACTGGCAAAAGAAGGATGGAAGTAGAATAAATGCAGTAGAAATGAGATCTCTTAGACGAGTGTGTAGATACTCTGTGTATGATAGAGTGTCGAATGAAAATATAAGAAGTGAATGCGGTGCGAATGATGGTGTTATGAACAAAATAATGAAAGGAGAAATAAAGGAAAACCGAGGAAAACGTGGCACGATCAAATAGATCAAATATTGAATGTCGGCCATGTGAGGAGTCGAGAAATCGACGCGCGTGCATGACACGATGTATGAATGTTGAGGAAGCGAGAGAAATATGTCAGGAAAGAAAAGTGTGGCAGTCCATTCTTTCTGCCTACCCCTTTGGAGAGACGTCGTGATGGTTAGTTAGTTGGTTAGTTAAAAAGATTATCCGATGCAATAATTTTGACAATGTGAAGAATAAACACAAAAGTTACAATAGTCTGGTTGGGCTACTAATAATGGTCATGAATCCTTCATCAGGGTAGGATTTTATGAAAAAGAATAAGAGTCATACTAGGTTCCAGGGAAGAAACTCAACAAAAACAATAAACCATCATGCAGTTTCTCCGGAAGGGTAGTCAAAGAGAATTGATTGCCACACTACTCTATCTTGACACACCTCTCTAGATTCCACCACATTCATACAGCCCTATTACCTAGTATGTCAATATCTACTCATCTTTACCATCTAGGTCTAAATAGTATTCTATCAAATTGAAATGACTTACGGCAGCTCGTAAACAATTAGCACACAGAACCCCAACAAGACAAGTGATTGTGATTCCAAAGAGCAACCCTGAATAGTGAATTACTTGTGGCATTGCTAAAACACCGGTCCCCAAACTACTGCGCACCAGATGAATTAGAGTCTTCATATAACTGCAATAAATGATGAACTAATAACAAGACAACAAGATTAGAAATATATCTATAATATATAGAAGATACCAACTAACTAACTAACTAACTAATCATCACGCCGTCTCCCCAAAGGGGTGGGCAGAAAGAATGGACTGCCACACTTTTCTTTCCTGACATATTTCTCTCGCTTCCTCAACATTCATACATCGTGTCATGCACACATGGCCGACATTCAATATTTGATTTATTTGATCGTGCCACGTTTTCCTCGGTCTTCCTCTATTTCTTGTTCCATTTACATCATTAACATATAATTTTTTTACCATTCTTTCTTCATTCATTCTTTCCATATTTCCAAACCATCTTAATGATCCTTTCATTATTTTGTTCATGACACATCATTCGCACCGCATTCACTTCTTATATTTTCATTCGACACTCATTCGACACAGAGTATCGACACATTCGTCTAAGAGATCTCATTTCTACTGCATTTATTCTACTTTCATCCTTCTTTTGCCAATTCCATGCTTTGCTACTTAGATACTTATAATACTTAGATACTTATAATCGTAATAACAAGAAACTTGTAATGAATTTTTTTTTAATTATAACTGAGCTTAAAATTAATCTAATGCAAAATTATAACGATTGGCTTTAAGCATGCTAAAAATTAATATGTTTTTTTATTATTATTTAAAAACTTACGTTGTAGGATTATCTAATACTCGGAATTGATGGGGATCATAATTATCATCTTCTTGGAAGGGTCCACGGGGTGTCTTCTGATGAAAACCCAGCGATGGTGGTTTAAGTTGAGGTGATTTTTGAGTGATTTGTTGTGAAATGTCAGCTGTTTTATCTATCAAAGCATCGCATGGCTGATGTGAAGGAATCGGCCATTGGAGAGAGGATATCGATGACTGTGACAGACAAATCGGTGAAAGTTGTGTGGACACTTGCTCAAGCAATCGACATGTTTTTCCAGAAGATAAAGAGGGTGGTTTTAGTGTTGAGAAAGTGGGATCAAGAGTTTTAACAGATGGTTTACACGATAGGGAAGTTGTTTCCAAAGTAGAAGAACTTGATATTTTGTGTGCAAAGCTAGATGTTGTGGAAGTTGATGTTAATGTCGGAGATAGAGAATCTTCAAATAATTGAGACTGATTTAAAAAGAATGGTGTTAAATTTTCTGCCAACATCGCCCTAGTTGAAATATTTTGAGTCAGAGAAGGTGAAGATTCTACTAAACCTGGGGTTATGGTTGTGGGTAAACAATGTAATGAGGACTGCGGCTCATCTAGATTTTGTTTAAATGTTTGTACTTGAACCGTAAACGAGAAAAATAATGTGTCCTGGTCCAATGATCCCGTTTCTCCATATGACAATTGTTCAGTTGGAGCTAGATCTATACTGAAATTCATAAGAAAAACTTTTCTATTGTAACAAGAAGTTAACATTCTGAGGGTAAAATAACATAAGACGAGAAAATCGTGTTAAAAACAATTTTTGATTATTTTTCCAGTACTGTAGAGCAGTGCTCCGCATGTGCCGCGGCACACTGGTGTGCCGTGAGCTGGATGCAGGTGTGCTGCGGCTATATCTCAAGCCATGTCGGAACTCGTGAATAACGAAAGAGTCGACTCTTTCGTAAATCAGTTCAGGAGATATTGGTGACTTTTTTTTTGTTTATTTTAGGTCATTCGTGAAAAATCGGTCGCCGCTGATTTCTACTGGCCGGAAGTTGCTGGCAACCTCAATTTTTTAACTTAGCAGGGACATCCGGTCGGTAGAACTTCGTGGCCAAGTGGTTAGTGTTACGACTGCCACATTGAAGGTCCCGGGTTCGATTCCCATCGATGGCAGTGTGATTGTCACACTGTCTTTGGTCTGTATTGGATTCACGTGGTAATAAAATGGTGATAGATTAGCTACCTATCACATGTCATGAGAATCAATATGATAGCTATTCTCTTTACATCGATTTGGCTCCCGGTGTAATAATGTAAAGAGCGATTCAACAAAATAATAATAATAATTAAAAAATTCAGAGTTTTATTCTTGTACTTTGCTTCACATGGATTTCATTTCACAGTGCCACCTTCTTAAGCCTACATCAAGAAAGCTCGAATAAATTCATGAATGGTTATTTAGAAACATAATTTTAAAAAACTACAATCTCCAAAGATAACAATACATCATATCCTAATGATATCTTCCTGAAATTTCGATATTGAACCTTGAAACAAATGAAACACTAACCCTCATTAGTTAAGATTGATTTAATAATTATTTTAGATGCAATATACTTTAATATATAATTTTGCAAAATAACAACATAACCTAAACACATATTAATTTAATCCACAAATAAAATAGATCACTAAAATAATAAAAAAGCTATTTCCAGTAGTATGGACTTACGGTATTCCAGGTAGTCTTCTTTGTAAATCCATTATTTGAAATTAATAAATAAAAAATAACAATGTTACAAAATAAAAGGTCTACAAATATACAATATATAATGAAATGTCAAAAATGAACACCTATTCCTATCTACTATTTCTATTTTCAAAATTATTCATTCTTACCTTACTCGATGATTTTGGTTATTAATATTCTACTTCACCACACATGTATGAAATATAAAATCCTTACTCAGATTATCGTTATCTTTGAGCAGCATCAGAATCACAATAATTTTCTTCTTTTAACCTGTTGTGACCGTCGACTCTCCTGAACGTAGGCCTCTATATTTTCCTCCTTTCAATCCTGAGCAATCAGCATCCTTGACACTTCCACTCTTTGGGATATACGTTTGCAAAAGCATAGCCACCTTTGTCCACTTTTCATCTGGGTCACGAGCAACGTGTCCATGTCTCATAAGGGTTGCTGCCAACTTGATGGCGTTGGAACTTTTGTCACACAACAAGTATGTCTTCATTCCAACTATGTGTCCATAAACCGATATCCAACATAAGCCTCGGTGCTCACTGCGTAAAAATATATCAGCTGAGTTGGCACTATTTTGTGTCATTGTGACTCACCATAATAATAATAAAAAATATATTTTTGCTTGACAGAGCTGGCACCTATATACTTTAAAAGCGAAATGATGGATATTAACCGAGCAGGATGAGATGCGATCAAATTGCTCCATCAGCCTAACCCACAGGTTATAGCACTAATGAATGATGAATAGACCAATTTGTGTGGTGAAAATAAAAATCTTGTTATAATTGTAAAAAATATTTTATAGAAAGAAAATGTAGAAGTTAAACATAAATAATGTTAAAAACAAATGACAAATGACAAGATCTTCCCGATTGTAAGGAAAATTGAAATATGTATTACATTGCTTGACTTCCGGATGTATTCTCTAATTGAATAATATAAATTATTAGGTTTTCTACTTTGAAGAGAGTATATAAAAATGTGGTGATAGCACATAAGAAAAGATATTTTTTACCGTTTCAATGAGAACAGACGCTGCATAATATTGTATATTTGGAGGTATATAAAACAACATTATCTACCCTATTGGTGGAAATAAGTGGTTGATAAAACTAGGTAAATACTAGAGTATTGTAAAGTTGTACTTATCCCAGAAAATCAAATGCTAATAATATTATCAAATCATGCAGGCTGACTATTTATGAAAAACGTTTTGCAAAAAAAAAATACTTTTTTGACTATTTTACACGATGTTTGATGCCATAACTTTCTCTGGTGACTTTAAATAAAATCAGTACAAAATATGGCAAGAGATTCATTAAAGTGTAATCTGTATGCTCTATATAATATCAAAGGTTTGAATTAAAATGGTTGTAGAGTAGATTTGATAAGACAGTTTCACTTATAGAAGTGAAAAATTTGATCCACTTTACCTTAAACCTAATATTAATAATTAAGCACTTCAGTCATGGCATTGCATCATCTCTCTACTATCCAGAGTAAAGGTATAAATTGATTTTTGTTAGACAAATCTGACAAATAAATAATTGTGTATGGCTGGCATAAAATTATCATGAAAATAAACATGCCAGATTTCTCTATTTCACAATCTTGTCTTTATACTTTCTCAAATTAATGAACTCTCAGACTTGGATAGCCTATTTAATATGAATTGGACCAGAGGAAAATATTTACCACTTGATATTATTCCTTGTTCCTATAAACAGAAGTATAAAAACATAATATTTTATAAATAAAATGAAAATATTTGTCGATAGAATAAACATAAAATTTTATTTTTTGAAGAAGTACGTTAACACTTTATTTCTTATTTGTCTTTATATTGCATCTCCATTGAAAATTTGACACAATCAGTTTCTTAGAGACCAGTGGGGTTAATACATTGATATAATTATTAGATATCTATTGAGTATTCAAACCAAGCTAAAAATAATATTAAAATCAGTAAAAATAATAAATTACCATTATGTTCATAAATGGCAACATAAAATAAAATAAATGAATATCAAGAACAAAGCTTAAATTTTTTTTTTTGGTATATGTTAACCACGACATGGCACATCAAATATTTAATGGTAAAAATAATATAAAGTATATTAATTTGTTTTCAAATAAAATAACAACATTACAAATATGTATCTATTGAGTATATAAGGAAATAAACCCGGGTAAAAAGCCAAAAAAATTAATTAATTTTTTTGGTGTAAGATGAATTAAGATAAGTGTTGAAAAAACTAGATTGGATGACACTCCTATTGCTTTATGAACTGCCCTACTTTAAGTTGAATCAGCTGACTTTAGTAGTTAAAGGTTACTACGTTTAATTTGTACTTTTAAAAATAATTTGAAGATATAATACTCAAAATATTTCTTGTTTAATAAACACTGTTGAAAAAATATCACCTTGATTATATTTATTTGAAATTGCCCGACACCTGTTCGTTCGCGTGTAAGCTTCGTCAGATGTTAACATCGGTTGAAAAAACAACTGTCGTGACAATTCGAAATAAATAATCGTCTAACAACGTTTTATTTAAACAGTGAATAATGTTAAAATAATAAAAGTATGCAAAACGACGGATTATCAAGTATTTCTTTCATCGCAAAATCTGACATGTTATTGCCAGATGTAAAATGGTTCAGGTTGAAACAGTTGGTAAGTTTAAAGTCGTTGTGGAGAAGCTGATTCTTGAACTGGAGGGGCCCCGCTGAGCATGGGTGCTGCTGCAGCTGGTGGGATTCTTCCGTGTCACCCCAATGTAGCCGGCTCCTAATAATTGGGATACACCAGCAGTGCAGACCACTGACAAGCCCACCAGGTCTCGATGCTTAAAATGACGCTCCGAAGAACTGCAAAAATCAATTGAAAATTAATTGCAGCTCCAGCTCTTGGCAAGACCTACCTTGATCGAGTAAGAGGAATACAGCAATCCGAGAAATCTGCGAGGTCGAAGATGTCATCGACCGTGGCTGAGTGGTAGAGCTCACGACTTCCCATTCTCAGGTCCCGAGGTTCGATTCCCCTGCGATGGCAGTGTGATTGTCACACTGTCATTGGTCTGGTAAATTCATGTGACAATAAAATGGCGATAATTGGCTATCATGTCATGAGAATCAATATAATAGCTAAAATAAATTAGCCATGCAATTGGGTTCAAGCTTGACCTGTTGCAAGGAGAGAAAGAAAAAAAAAAAAAAATGGTCCAGATGGAGGCGTCAAAGCCAGCGATACTATCAACACGTAAAGGATGAGCTCAAATAGGGGATACCACAAGCTCAGACGCCAAGCGGACAAGCGACCAGGAGAGGGCCCCAAGCTTTGATTATGGAGAAAGCTGGAGTTCAGGTGCCAAAGAGGCCCGCCTGAAATAACAGACTCCTGAGTCTACCAAAGTGAAGAAAGAAGAATTACACCATAAATCTTTGAAAGTTATATTATTAATGAATAGTGCGTTCAAATTAGCTCTGTAGCCATTTGTGAAATGAAAACTTATATACAAGCCATTATCAAGTTGCTTTGATATCTATTCTTCAATGTAAATCATTCAATCATCTTTTTAGCACGGCGTGTTGACATTTTGACCAATTTGTAGATTATATTTATCATATTTTTTATGTTTTTTCCACCGTGTTATTCGCGCTTCTAAATTTAGTGTTACTTACAGCAAAAACAAATAAACCATCACGCCATTTCTCCCACAGGGTGGTAGAGAGAATGGACCGCCACACTACTTTCTATCCCCTGTCACATCTCACGTTCCTCCACATTACTCCCCGGGTTAGCCTACGCCTGCACGTTGATTCTTCCAACTAACCCATTACCAACTCTGTCTACAAACTCTGTACTCCATTTACACATTGTGCGTCTCTCTGGATCTACACTCTTTAACCATGCATTCTATCACACATAATATCAAACATTTGTTATCAAAATCATCCACATCTCGTTAACTTCCATTTCTCTTCCAAGTACCAGACTTTAGATAAATGTACATAAATCAATTACTGAACTTACCATGTCACTTCTAAATTATAAATTAATTTTCAATTAAAGATTAATAAATTACCAGAATCCTATTTATTATGTATTGTTGCATATTAAATAATTATAAATGAAAAAGTCAGTTTTCAGAGGTTTATTAAATTTTTGAGGAATGACATGTTTTAGCCATGCTATTTACTAAAGGCATTATCAGCATTGATAATGTGCAAGTAAAGCAGAAACGACATTGCACATAAAAATATGTTATAATAAAATCCGGAAATGGGACATTTTTCATTCGATGTTTATATTGTTTATTCTTTTAATTTATGTCTTCCACATAACTATATCGATTACAGAGCAAAAAGAATATATTTGGTATATATAAAAGTTAACTACATACTTAGGGGTGTTTATTAACATATTAGGCAAGTATTCGTCCACGGGCAACAGTGCGCCACCAAGGGACAACTCGCGGCAACGGTGGCCCCTGCGCGCTGCGGCAGGTACCCCAGGGTCAGTAAGGTAACGCGTACTTAGAGAGGCTCAGGGGTTTCATCCACATCGGTCTCTTTCGACCAAGATATCTGCTTGGAATGAATTAATATTATTCCAAGGGACTGAAGAATGGAAATCCACAGAAAACATCGCACAATAATAAAGCTTTAACCCCCTTCTGCATCTCTCAAGTCCGTCAATGTAGTTATAATCCTTATCAATGTTTACCACGAGCACAGATATATTTTTATATAAAAATCTATAATAACTAGAAAAGAGAAAGACCAAAGGAAAACATTGGACGATCAAATCCAATCAACTTTTAAATGTCGGCCACGTGAGGGAGTTAGAAATCGGCGTGGATGCATGACACAATATAAGATATTTGAGGAAGTGAAGAAGTATGTCCAGAAAATAACAGAAATGAGGAGGTATGGCTATTGTTAATTAATTATTATAAATATTCACAAAGAATATTTATTTTACTATATATTATGGATAAACTGACTCATAAATTGCCAAAGCCCAAAACTTCTCAGAGATCGGCGTCTTTCATATTACTGAAGTCGTTCAGGGACAAATACTCTTGACTTTAAGTAACTTGTCTTCCTAAAATTCGAACAAATACTAATGCGTTCCACTGGTATTGTGTTGAGATTTTTTTATAATATTTATCTGTACTCGTAGATGCCTTGCTTAATGTCTTTTGAGTTAACCAGTGTTAATAAACTGATTTGATTTGATTTGAAAAAAACATATTGGAACAGAAATAAGGGATTTAAAATTTTTTTAAATTACATGTGTACAAAAATAAGGTATAATTGTAATTACATCAAGTCCCATTCAATTTTGTGTTGCTGGATATCTTCCAAAATCAGCTCCAGTTTTCTCCTGAAGTGAGCCTCAAAGCGTAAATCATCCTCCAGAACCATCACGACCTCGTGGCCGCGGGCAATAACCTAGAATAACCGCAACATTAACTAACTTAAAAGAAAAGTGCCGAAATGAACTAATGATTACAGTCTAGCTGGTAACATTGGAGATTATTTTTTAAAGATTTTTGGAATCTCTTACAATTGCATTATTAATACAATATGAATTGTGAATAGTAAAAAAAAGTGGAAAGGTATACACGTTTGCAACATAACAAAAATATGAACATAAAACAAAGCTTAAACTACTTGTATGAAAAGGGAACTGAAAAGGAATCGAAGATGGTAAAATCAACATAATGAGAGAAAGAGGAGAAAACAAACATTGTTCTCTCTATCTATCTATAATCTTAATAATTGATTATTGAAAACATCACAATTTTTTTTTAAGAATAATATTTGAAATGCTGAATTGTTTTATTTTTAATGATAATGTTTCATATTCAGATGCCATGCTCTTGTGTATTTAAAATATACTCACATCTTTCCAAATGTTGTAGTGGCTCAAAAAACACCCAATTTCACCAAATGTCATGGGTCTGAAAGAAATTACCGTAGAAAAAACAAATTTAAAATAATAATATTTGAGTATACATTCACATCAATGAAAATTTACTTGCTTTTTTTTGTATACAGCAGGTCGTTTGAACCCAATTACTGTAAACACTTTTTTTTTTTAGCTATTATATTGATTCTCATGACATGTGATAGGTAGGTAATCTATCGCCATTTTATTGTCATATAAATTCTACACAAGACCAAAGTCAGTGTGACAATTACACTGCCATAGCCGGGAATTGTTCCCGGGACTTTCGGTATGGCACTCGGCCACGAAGGTCTTCACGTTCAAAACATATACAATCAATTTAGACATTACTAACTAACTAACCATCACGCCGTCTCCCCGAAAGGGTAGGCAGAAAGAATGGACTGTCACACTTTTACTGATGCGGCACTCCATCCTTCTCTTTTCGCCCCGCGGGAGACGCGGTGTGATGGGTTGCAAACCTCACCACCACCAATAGGCATCTCCCGCGCACACTTCGATCGTCCAACACCCACAAAATAACACCTTCAACAATTCACTTATACACGAAATATCTACAAATTTACAGGAGCACTACATGAACCAAATTTTCAAAATTAATTATTACTTATTATCGCCCAGATCTTGTAAACATACTACCTAAATAAACTAACTCATCTACTTGCTCCAATTTTTCACCATTCACGCTAATGTTGCAGACTGTCATGATTTCTTTATAATTATACAATATTATATAATAATAAAGTGATTCTAAGTAATTTAGACATTGTTATACCTAATATATAAACATCAATTAAACATTACTGCTGAAAACACTAGTGATTGAATTTACCACACAGGTTCCCCAGTAGAATACACAAAGAGAATAGACAGTTAAAATATGTTATCCTGATTTAAAAAAATCATCCGATTGGTGATATAGTTTCCTCAGTTTTTTCTTAATTTCATCATCCATTTACAATCTCTAACTAAAAAAACTAACTAACTAACCATCACGCCGTCTCCCCGAGGGGGTAGGCAGAAAGAATGGACTGCCACACTTTTCTTTCCTGACATTTCTCTCGCTTCCTCAACATTCATACATCGTGTCATGCACGCGCGTCGATTTCTCCGACATTCAATATTTGATTTATTTGATTGTGCCATGTTTTCCTCGGTCATCCTCTATTTCCAGTTCCATTTACATCTTTAACATATATATTTTTTACCATTCTTTCTTCATTCATTCTTTCCATATGTCCAAACCATCTTAATGATACTTTCATTATTTTGTTCATAACACTATCATTCGCACTGCATTCACTTCTTATGTTTTCATTTGACACTATATGATGCACAGAATATCACACACTCGTCTAAGAGATCTCATTTCTACTGCATTTATTCTACTTTCATCCTTCTTTTGCCAGTTCCATGCTTCGCTTCCATACATAAGGGTTGGTAGAAGAACACCATTGTGCACTGCCATTCTAGCTTTTTTGAATCGGTGGTTTTGATGACAACTTTAAGTGCACCATTTATTTTGTTGCCTGCCCCAACCCTTCTTTCAATATCCCTCTCCACTCGCCCAGATCTTGTAAACATACTACCTAAATACACGAACTCATCTACTTGCTTCAAATTTTCACCATTCACGCTAATGTTGCAGACTGTCATGATTTCTTTATAATTATACAATATTATATAATTATAAAGTGATTCTAAGTAATTTGTTGTATTGTGTTTGATGGGTACATAATTTCCCAAAACCAGTTGTTTACTTATTAAATTTTACTAAATAATATTTAAAAAATAAAAATATAAATCTACCTTTTGTGGTAAGGATCTTCGTAGCCAGGAAGAAATTTTATATCCCATTCTTTAATAGTTTCCAGATTTAATTCCCTGAAACAAAAAGAAACAAAACTTATTTTAATATACGTTCTATAAAGACTTATACACAGATTGTGCAAATATGGGTTTATAATTGACACTTTCAATACAATAATAGTCAATACCTTGAAACTCACATACTGCAACTCAATTACGATACGCGAGATTCAAGTTATCGGAAAAATCGACGACTTTGTGTGTCACGATGTATGAATATTGAAGATAGCCCTAGAGCAGTGGTTCACAACAGGATCGGTATCGCACATCATTAGGCGTAGAACAGCGGCTTCTAGCCTGGGAGGCGTGGATTGTTACCAGGGGTGGCGCCAGTTATTTAAAATAAAAATTTTACCATAATATCTATACATAAAACATCGCATAGCTTTCAAGATTTGTGCTAATAAACAATAACAACCCTCGATGATGCGATAGATGTGATTGGTTTTAGCGATTAAAAATAATTTGTCGTGTCAGGATGTCTGATGAATCTGATCTGGAAGAACAAGCACATAAAACATGCGTGCGACCTATCACGTATCGACGTACGCTGTAGAGATGCGGGCCGACACTGTGCGAATCAAGGGACTACTAAGAACATCGGAGATGAAGATCCTAAGATCAATTACTGGAAAAACTCTCCGAGATCGTGTCCGCAACAAGAAAAACTTGCGAAATAGAGGATATCGTTCAGTGGAGTGGATCCAGAAGAAGATACTGGAGGGACCATGTAGCCCGAATGGATGGTGACAGACTTTCATATACAGCCGCTTATGAAATCCCCTCCGGACACCGCCCACCTGGAAGACCGCCTAAGAGATGGAAGGACAGTTAGACCTCACCATCCGACGAGACATGATTTCTGTGTCACAGATCGTCAGATCTATTAAAAGAAGAAGAAGAAAAATAATATAATATAAAAATAAATATACATGAAAGTACATGTTATTGCATTACCTTGCTGTTAATTATAATTATATTTTTTTGTTCTAATAAAATTGTTGGAAACCGCAGGCGTAGAAAAAATCTAAAGGAGCGTTTTTTATTAGAGGGTTTTAAAAACTAGCTGCTACAACCCTGGGAAAAACTTGCATGAACATGCAAAGTTTGATTAATACTCAAAATAATAAGAATACAGTAAATTTTGCCTAAAGGCTGTGCCACACTGTTTTAAACAAGGTCTCCACATCGGTCTCCACCGGCGGTTTTAAAATAGTCCAGTAACTCCATCTCGCTCTTAAAGTATCCGAGCGAGATGGAGTTACTTAGTTTTTTTCAAAACCGCCGGTGGAGACCGATGTGGAGAGCTTGTTTAAAACAGTGTGGCACGGCTTTAAGAGAGGCCCATTGAATCTGTGTTTGAAAATTTCTAAAATGTATTGCTAGTATGGTTACATTATTAATTTTAAGAAAGGGAGGCGGTAGGCCAAAGAGGTTGAAAACCTATGCTTTAAAGGTAGTCGGGATTAAGCAGTGTTGCTGTATATCTTTTCCACATACACCTACTGGGAAATGACATGATGGTTGGTAAGTAATTATGTATTGTGTTATATTTTTCTTATAGTTGCAACCCGTGAAATATTCACGGAAGTAAAGATTTTCTATCATTTAAAAACTTCAATCCCAATCAGGAAAAAGTTTCAACTTTGAATGTATTTTTTTTTCACACACGTTAAAAATTGGTGACGTTTACGAGTAGAATTGTGCTACATCTATTCAATACTCTACAACAGGCGAACCCAGACATAAAAGGCTATCACATATTTACAGATAGATTTTACACCAATCCAACACTTGCTGAAGAACTCTTGAAAAGGAAATGTTTTCTCACTGGCACGATAATGACCAACAGAAAACGTTTACCTAATGATATAAGAAAACCAAGATTAGCTGTGGGACGAAAGATGGCGTATAGAAAGGAAGATAGTTTGGTATTAGCCTGGCGAGACAAAAGAATAGTCACAATGCTCAGTACAAAGCATACGTCAGTTTCCCGATCAATGAGAAGAAGAGCAAGGACAACACCATACCAATCCAATCCAAATGATATAATAAACAAACCAGTAGCCATTTCAGATTATATAAAAAATATGGTCGGGTGGATCTTCTTCTTCTTCTTTGCTAGCCTTCATCCCTCCACTGCTGGATATAGGCCTCTTCCAATTTCTTCCACTCGTCTCTATCCTGCCCCCTTTGTATCCAAGATTTTCCAACCCTTTTGATAATATCATCGGTCCATCTCATCGGTGGTCTTCCGACACTTCGCCTATTTTCCCATGGTCTCCAACCGAGTATCCTGGGTGCCCATCTGTTACCACCCTGTCTAGCCAAGTGTCCAGCCCATTGCCATTTCAATTTTGCCACTCGGTCCATGACGTCAGCAACCCTGGTGCGGCATCTGATTTCTTCATTTCTTATGCGGTCACGCAAGCTCACACCAAGTATCTTTCTTTCCATGTACACTTGAGCCTGTGGACACTTTTTGCTATAAGAGTTGTCTCTAGTCCGGCGGGTGCTTACAGCAGATCTATTGATCTGCTGTATCAACATCATATTGTTTCATGCGAAAGTCTTTGAAATGGTGGAGGAAGTTATTTTTTTGGGGTTTTGAGACATCAATCGTAAATTCTTATATTTTATATAAGGAATGTGAAATCAAAAAAAAATAGAAAGCCAATAAATCATAAAAAATTTCGCCAACAATTGTTGATGCAACTTATTGGAAACGTTCGCGCATCTTCAGAGTCCAAATTGGGACGATTAACGTCAACTGATCATCAGCAACGGTTAGACGGAACTCCCCATTTTATTTTTAGTAGATCAGGGAGAAATTATAGAGACTGTCTGGTGTGTTCAGACCGTGACAGCCAAAAAGGGAGAAAGCGAACGCTATTTTTTTGCGACATTTGCGAAAGAAAACCTAGGCTTCATGTCGAAGACTGCTTTAAAAAACATCATACAATTGATGATTATAAAAATTAATAACTAAAATAATATTTGTAATATAGTCAATGAACCTCCTGCATATCCCAAAAATAAATATTTTATTCATAAACCCCCAATTTTTTTATTTTTTTACATACAAACATTTTTTCATGAAATACATTAAAAATAGCTTGGAGTTGGTGGGAACTTTTATGAAAAAAACTTGGAGCCCAAAGGGTTAAACATTTTTTTGTTTATAAACTGTTAAATAAAAAAACTTTGTTTTATGTATCACAATCGTATTTTTATTTTACGCGACAACTGTTTCGTCAACCTATGTTGACAACATCAGGTGTTACAATAATATATCAAATGTCAAATTTATGTTAAATTTGACATTTGATATATTATTGTAACACCTGATGATGTCTACATAGGTTGACAAAACAGCTGTCGGGTAAAATAAAAATTCAATTGTGATACATAAAACAAAGTTTTTTAATTTAACAGTTTGTAATGTTAAAGTATGATAGTGTTTCGGCCAAAACAATGGACTATTTTTTGTTTCATTATTAAAAGTTTTTTTCGTGATTTAATTGTATCTCAATAGAGACGAAGATGCAAATTGGAAACTGAATATGGTTGATCAAGGTGTTTACAGGACTTATGACCTGTCATTGGTTGGGTTAAGCGCACGCTTTATGTAATTACAACATTCCCCATTCCACCTTTGTTTATGACCATGTCTGTCAAATTTTTGGAAGTTGTATATATGTTAAAGTCCTATGCAGATTTCACATGTCAGTTTCAATGTGCCATCTATGAAGATTTTGATTACATATGTTAATCTTTTTAAGATTACTCTATATATAATCTACATACTAACGCCATCTACGGAGATTTATGTTTATTAAGCATTAAGCAGAACATCTTTTTAACACAATATGAAAGGCTATCCCGCCATTAGCGCATTGTTAGAAAAAAAAAGAAGTTTTTTTTATCTAATATTCTGTGTATGTGTGTGTGTGTTTATGTGTGTGTGTGTTGTGGGCCAGAAATATGCATAATTTGGAGCTGGATACAATAGTATTGTACTGTAAAAACGCAATGGGAAATGCGAAAGATATCCTGGTCTGGAGGAAAGTTGTAACCCAAGGCAGAGTTCGGTCGAATGCCGACCAATAGACCGGCACTACGCGAAATCGGCGCGCTAAGACTCTCAGTTCGTAAGAGGAAACAAAATTATCTAATTTAACTCAAGTATGTAATTCAAACAATACTTATTCGCTTTAATAATAAGACAAATCAATTATATAAAACAAATATTTAAAAAAATGTTCGCAAATATTAATTGCACAGCCGAAATACATTGTTAAAAAAATCATTTTCTTCGGTTTAAGTTATGATTATATATGCATACACGCAAGATTACTATTTTAAATATAATAACATTATAACAACAAATTAATAATACTTAAATAAAAGAAGACCGAATTACAATTTTTTTTTTGTAAATTTTAACACGTAACTAAATATTTTAAAGCAAAATAAACTATGTGCGCCTCGTAATATTCCTATGTCCTACTTTCACAATTTAATTAAGTGTTATTGCGTTATTTCAATATTTCATAGTTTGCACATAATTAAAATTGGAAGACGCGCTATTTTTTTTATTGATGTAGGGTCGAAGCACCAGTATTTGACCGCCCCCCGGTAAATGACCGTTGGAAAACAAAATATAATAAGAATTGCTCTATGTGTGTTCTTATGCAATTCTTTGAATATTTACATATTTTTATATGTTAGGGTGTTTCATAATGTGACAATGTAACAAAATCTATGTATTGTATCAATAAAACCTGAAGTGGTCATTTACTGGTGATTGTGCTATTTTTTTAGAGAAATATTAATTTTAATAGTAATACTCATATTACAATAAAAAAAGTTAGAGAATTTATAGAAGTCAATGTGTTTTTTATTGTTTTATTTTATTTTGTACACTGAAATAATGAAATTAATGCCTTTAATGTGGATTTCAGTACAAGCTGAACCTTAAACGGTCATTTATTGGTGCTTTGACCCTAATATATTTGTAAAATTTCGTTATAATATAGGTATTTGCATTTTTTGTTGTTGATTTAAAAACGGAATTTGTATTTTTTTTAAATCAAATGCGTTGTGATAATTAAAATGTGCAGCAATATTTTATATTTAAAATGTTGTCATTTTCGTTAGACATAAAATGAGTTCATAAATGTTTTATATATTATAGGTTCATGTGTAAATTAAAAGTGATTTTATGCGCATTGCTAAAGACAATAAATAACTAACTGATATATAATATGATCTAACTAACTAACCATCACGTCTCCAAAGATGGATCGCGACACTGTCCTAATAACTCTCGCGCCGCATTCACACACCGTGACAAGCACGCTCGTCGATTGTTCCTACTTCGAACATAGCCGCCTTTCAGCGACTAATTTGGTCATTTCATGTCTTCCTTGGCCTTACTCGATTTCTAATTCCATTCACATTGGAAAAATAAGTCGAGAAAGGCCAAGAAAAACATGGCATGATAAACAGAAAATATATTACAAATTAAAAAAAATCTTTTGAAACATGTGTAAAATAAATTTCTTACTAACTAACCATCACGCTGCCAGAAAGAATGGACCGCCACACTGTTCTTTCCTGACATATTTATATTGATTCCTCAACATTCATACATCGTGGCATCCACGCACATCAGTTTCTTCGATTCATCACGTGACCGACATTAAATTTATTTTTCTTCTAATTTACGAGTATATAAACTATTGTAGGATTATTTTTATTAAAGTGGAATAACGAAATTATTATTAAATTACATTTTGAATGTATACAAATACTTGTAGGCAAATACTGCGTTGTCTAGCCCTGTATGATAATTGCATTGCTTTTCACATTGCATTAATAAAGATTTTCTGCTTAATGCTTACACCTAATCTTAATGGATAGCACTGTGTAGATTGAACTAAAAAATGTGAAGTATTTCTCAACATTGTAGCATATATACATCTTCTAAAAATTTGTCTGATGTGGTGGTCGTAAGAAGGGCGGAATGGGGAATGTTGTTAACATAACGTCACCTGAGAGTAAGAGGGTTCCAACTAACAAAATTTCACATTTGACTTTTTTTCGTGAAAAGGGTTCTTACTAACCTTATCTATACGTACAATAAAAAAAAACATGTAATAGTATCGTCATTTTGATGTTACGAAAAGAATCAAGTTCCATCTGATCATTCAAAACACACGATTCGCTGAAGAAGGATTCATTTAAACTTAGAACTTTATTATTCCAACTGTTGCCAGACAAAATTTACGTTTCTCGGTAAAAGAATCTCTGGAAATTGGAATAAAACCCCTTTATTCCAAGATACACACCCGAAACCAACAAAACTTTGACTTCATTTTTCTCAGCTTTTTACTTTTGTCAGTTGGAATCTTCTTACTCTCAGGTGACGATAAAGCGATCGCTTAACCAATGACAGGTCATAAGTCCTCTAAGCGCCTCGACCACCATATTCTGTTCCCAGAAAACAATTTACATCTTCGTCTCTATTGAGATACAATAAATCCTTAAATATTTTTAAATTCCTGGTAAAATTTACCCTGTATCACGCTAGATATTTTCATCAGCAAATGTATATAATAAATGCATCATAAATAAAACCCATTCGACATAAACATCACCGGTACCAAAAAAACTTTGAAAATACTGTTATTATTCTGTGGTAGTGTAATACCGTTACTTCACATGTGGAGAGGCAAAAGCACACAAGCTCTAAAAATATTATTTGACATTTTTATTAAAAGACTCCAACAATAAATTTTTAATTAACGGAGCACAATTTTTATTTTTTTAACATATTATTATTTTAATATTATTTAATAATATTTTAATATATACTCTGTGTATGATAGTGTCGAATGAATATATAAGAAGTGAATGCGGTGCGAACGATGGTGTCATGAACAAAACAATGCAAGGATCATTAAGATGGTTTGGACATATGGAAAGAATGAATGAAGAAATAATGGTAAAAAAAGTATATGTTAATGATGTAAATGGAACAGAAATAGAGGAAGACCGAGGAAAACGTGGCACGCTCAAATAAATCAAATATTGAATGTCGGCCATGTGAGGAGTCAGAGAAATCGACGCGCGTGCATGACACGATGTATGAATGTTGAGGAAGCGAGAGAAATATGTCAGGAAAGAAAGGTGTGGCAGTTTATTCTTTCTGCCTACCCCTTCGGGGAGACGGCGTGATGGTTAGTTAGTTAGTTATTATAGTTAGTTAATATTCCGAGTTCAACATCAAATATAATAGCTCTTAAGTTATAATTATAACATATGCGTAAATCTTCAATTACGAAATAAATTTTATAGAGTGACAAACACAATTTAGGTCTATTCCACGCAAACATTTTTTTTTAATACACCTTTTAGTTTCCAAACAAATCAATAGATCAGCGGTCTTCAACTGATGGTATGTGAAAGCGAATAAATAAGCGTTAAACAATATCACAGCGTTTTATAAAATTAATTAATCTAAACAAAATTCGATGTGTACTTGACACTTTGTACTGCTTGTACGTCTGTTTTTCACAATGTTTTTTTTAAATATATTTAAGGCATGCACTAAAATTCATCTGAAGTACAAAAAAATATATTTATATTAGCAAATGAAGAATATTATATTTCTTTATTTAAAAAAATTATCTTAGTGGTCCACGATGTAAAAAGGTTTACAATTATTGTCCTAGAATATAAACGGACACTATTTAAAACCTTTGATTTTATACTCTTGTATTTTACATTCGATAATCCCCTTGCAAGGCGACACGTGTCACCCCCACAGAATTTTTTTTTAAAACGAACTTCCCATTAATATTAAATAATAGATTTTTCGTGGTTTAACTCTTTTTTACTTTATACTTTGGATACTACCCAAGATAAGAATATAGCTCATCTAAATGCTAATATATTAGGGGCGCAGTTTTTTTAGAAAATTATACCAGATTGGTTCATACTCTCAGCGACAAAATTAATTAATACATTGGAATAAGTTTTTCGCGATTCCAGCACTAACTGTTAGCGATATATTTAAAAAAAAATGAGTAAGAAATAAAAACAAAACTAACCAACTTACGACAGAATAGACTGCAACACTGTTCTTTCCTGATACACTTCTCTCGATTACTCAACATTCATACATCGTGTCATGCACGCACATCAATTTCTCCGACTCTTTGCGTGTCCTACTGGTGTCACGTTTTCATCGGTCTACCTCTATTCTGTACTGTTTACATCATCAATGTGTCCAAATGTTTACATCAATTTCTATGTGTCTAATTATAATAACCCTTTCATTCGCACTACATTAACATCTTATAATTGAATTTAACACTATGATATATAGATTTACCACACATTCGTCAAAGAGATTTCGTTTCTACTGCATTTATTATATTTTTATTCTTCTTTTGTCTGTTTCACGATTCACTTCTATACATAGGGGTCGAAATAAGAACATCCTTGTGCACTGCATCTTAGCTTTAAACAAATATTTACAAAAAAATATGTAATTATTTGTCCATAAACACAGGTAGGAAATGCAGTACTTAAAATACGCGTATTTAGACAATATTTAATTTGATTTAATACCAATAAAAGCATAATTAAGATTTATTTTAATAAAAGTATAGGCATGAGTTAAACAACTTTTGTAATTTAATAATTCAATTTGTCTCACTAGCTAAATCAGCTCAATTTCAGCCGACATGGTTAGAGTATGTTTTACGTAACTTGACTAAATCTTTATTACGAATGAAAACGCCCGTTATCTAGAAGTTTCATTATATTTTATGAGAATGACATGTTTCGCATTGCTAAAGGCATTTTCAAGTGTCTTAACATTTGACAATGCCTGCTTCAGATCTAAGCTGAAAACCCATATTTTTCATATTTCATACCCAAACTTGCATATTTTGTTCTATTATACTTTCTAATCGATCGCGAATATCAATCATGCGCAGCGTTCACATTTAGATTTAAAACACGTCTTAATGCGCCCTTGAGGTGATTACATCATAAAAACAGCGCTTTAAAAGTTAGCATATTATTATAAAATATAAAAAATCTTCTAAAAAACATGTCAGTGCAATAAAACTTTTAGAAAACAAACGTTTTCATTCGTATTAAATATTTAATATAGAGCCAAAATCTGTTAAATGTGGCTATAAGTTTAGGTTAGGTTTACATGATAAGAATCTATTGTGTTTTTTTTTTGTTTCAGGATATTAATCACAAGAGGCGATGAACGACTCCGGAGAAGGGGTGTTCGAAAGGAGAATCAACGAGTCAGATAATTCAAGCGACAGGAGCGCGTCGGAGACCCTCAGTCTCACGATAAGCCTGTACACATACATAGTGCCGCTGCTGGTGGCCCTGTGCCTGCTCTCCGTGGTGGTCAACGCCAAAATCCTGGGGTCCGTGTTTTGGATCAGGAGGCCCATGTCCCCCACTATGCAGATCAGCCTGAGCTTGGCCGGGGCGGACGCCTACTCCGCGCTATGCCTCGGCGTCGGTTTGGTGATCAACAGCTGGCTCCCGGTCGTGTACAGCGACCTCGACATGTCCAACTGCCCGACGCTAGTGTTCGAAGGACTTCGGTAAGTTCAATCAATCTCCCCTCGCATTGTAACTAACTAACTAACCATCACGCAGTCTCCCCGAAGGGGAAGGCAGAAAGAATGGACTGCCACACTTTTCTTTCCTGACATATTTCTCTCGCTTCCTCAACATTCATACATCGTGTCATACACGCGCGTCGATTTCTCTGACTCCTCACATGGCCGAAATTCAGTCTTGATTTATTTGATCGTGCCACGTTTTCCTCGGTCTGCCTCTATTTCTAGTTCCATTTACATCATTAACATATATTTTTTTACCATTCTTTCTTCATTCATTCTTTGCATATGTCCAAACCATCTTAATGATCCTTTCATTATTTTGTTCATGACACCATCATTCGCACCGCATTCACTTCTTATATTTTCATTCGACACTATCATACACAGAGTACCACACATTCGTCTAAGAGATCTCATTTCTACTGCATTTATTCTACTTTCATCCTTCTTTTGCCAGTTCCATGCTTCGCTTCCAAACATAGGGGTCGGTAAAAGAACACATTGTTTTATTATTATTGAAGTTATGCTTCTTTTGGCGCATTTAGTAGAGGATTAAATTGAGAGCTGCGCTCGCACCCAGTTACGAAAGTGCGAAATGATGAAGTAAGCCATTAATGATAAATAACGAATTGCGAAAACAGTTCTCTGTCGACGATCTCTATCGAAAAAAAAACAAAATGTATGACCTTTTCTAAAACACCCAAAACATGTAACCTCGTTATAGAAAATCTATTCATAGGACAGGTCAGGACCTTCAAGTATCTAGACATATACCTGGTGGGGGGAGCTGATCTGCAGAAAGAAATACAAGCCCAAGTAAACAAGGCAGCAGCACAATATGGAAAAACAAAGACATGGCCATTAAGAGTAAGATGAGAATCTATAAAGCATGCGTAAGACTAATATAACAAATGGCGTCGAAGCAAGGGCAGACACAGTAAGGACCAAACAAGTTTTGAGGACTTCCGAAATGAAGACACTAAGGACGATAGCAGGGAAGACACTGAGAGATCGCGTGAGGAACACCAGAATAAGAGAGATATGTGAGATTGAGGATATTATACGATGGAGCAGACAGCGAAAAGGGGACTGGTACGATCATGTTCAAAGAATGGACACCACCAGACTCCCCTATATTGCATTGCATAATCAACCTCATGGGACTCGTCCTCGTGGAAGACCTCCTAAAAGATGGAAGAACAGCCGAGAGTCTACCTCACAGGAGGAGCAACACTCTGGAGAACAGACCACATAGGTCTACAATAACGAAGAAGAAGAAGAAATAAACAGTTCATGAATGAAGTTAGACGTAAAAAGTATAAAATAGTACTAACGAACTGTTTAATGGGCTAATTTCGAATATGTTATGTATTATTACAAATTTAAATATGTTGTAAAAAATTTAGGTTAAGTTTTTTTTAATTTTACATTTATTAATTGCATTGTACAAGTTTCATTCATTATTCTATCGTATTTTTACTTACGTAGAGTATTGTCACGCGGGATAAAAGTTGTCGAAATAAATATTTTAAAAATGAAATCGCATGTTGATTTAAAAAAACATGTTTAATTTTTCACATATCTAACAAGATACACTTTTAGCCCTTAACGGGCGCTAGCTTTTGTATCTTTTGTATATGATATTATATCAATATTTAATTTTAAAAAGGCACAGTGTATGTTAATCGCTCTATTGGTAATATTCAACTGATAAAGTAATAACGCGCAGATTCCACAGACAACAAATTCAATATGAATCTGTCACCTCACACATGCCATACGACTGCAGCGACAAAGTTCTGTTGTCACGTCAGAGATGACTTAAGTCCGTTAAGGGTTAACCTTATATATTTCACCATTAAATGATATTTTCTGATTATTTAACATTATGTAATTGTTTACATTAGACGATGCTTCTGTGATCTGGAAGTTGTGAACGAGAAATACGGAATATTTTAACGAGGCAATAAAATTATCAAATATATTAAACGCTACATGTGAATTATAAATACGTTTCCCCAGAGGGATAGCAAGAAAGGATACACCGCTTCATTCTTTAATATCGAGGATTTTTTTTACACTATAGCTGAAAAAAATCACTATAGCTATTTTACGGGACTGTTAGGTCCCCTTATATGAACTATATATCGCTTGGATACGCGTCCTACGCTATCATTAGCCGAAAGAAACAGTTCAATATCGAACGTTTCGGAGTAAAAGCCGTGGTTATAATTACTATTCATTAAATTATTTGAATAGATTGAACGCTCGCCCACGCTCTTCTCTCGATATCAGTCTGTCTGATGCCAAGTATTTAATTGATTTCGTATTCCTTTTAAAGCATTAATTGCACTTTCTTATTCAATTATTAATATTACTGGCCATTACGTATGTAAGTGAAGCTTGAAGATGGCAGAAGACGGATGAAAGTAGGATAAGTGCAGTAGAAATGAGATCACTAAGAACAACATTCGGAAAAACAATGTGTGATAGAATACCCAATGGAAAAACAATGTATGAAAAAGTTATAATGGAATCTAAGGCGGATGAATGCGTCTTAAATAAAATTAAGAAAGGGTCACTAAGATGGTTTGGACATATGGACTAGTGGATATGGGAAGAATGGTTCAAAAATATATACACAAGTAGTATGAATGGAAAAAGAAGTTGTGGAAAACCAAGGAAGACATGGCATGACCAAATTAATCAATTACTGAAAGGCGGACATGTTCTAAGTAGGAAAAATCGACGAGCGTGTGTGTCACGGAGGTGCGAGAGTTATTTATTTATTTCTTATTTTGATGACTTATATTTAAAGTGCGCCGTTTTGCAAAATCAATTACTCCAAGGGCGCACTAGGAAATGACTGACCGAACAGAGCAGTCTTTAGAAGTTTCTTAAATTTAACGTCACTATCCTCATACTTAATACTAACATGGAGGCTATTCCACGCCAACGGACCCGCAACGCTGAAAGCACGATCATAGAAACTTGCTTAATTGGCTCTGACTGGAATTGTTACGTTTTTTGCACTTGTTTCTACTGATCGGAGTGAACGTTGCCTTTCCGTTGGCACGGGTGTCACGCAGACACGAGACACCTGCAAGGATCAAATATTGTAATAAAAAACAATAAAGGAAAAAAACGTATCAGTATTATTAGTCTCACCCTTAGTCGCTTTTCCAAGAAAAAAATAATAAGCAAATTATAATTTTCATGAACTTAATTTTGATAATTATTACAATTAAGCTGATAGCATTTTTTATATTCTGATAGCAAAAAAATAATAAAAATAACATGTTTATTTATTTCAATGTTTGAATATACGATTGAAATTTTTTTTTTGGTTTCCAATCATAAAAAAATAAAATAAAAATATCGTCTAGATTTTTTGTAAACGCACTGTCTTTCATACTATTGCAAACGATCTCCCTGTCGTGAACGGACTCTACGAGAATATATATATATTTTTCCTATACTGAACGTTAATTTATTAGATATGAATATACATATTAAAATCGCGTACAATGGTTGTTTGGCTTGGTTCGTGCAATAACTCAAGGGAAACAGACGCCATGCATAAATCCCAAAAATAGTATTTTAATCGTTCCTAACAGAAGTCAACACTGGCGGTCCGTGGTATTTTTTCGTTGTGCTTAAATAATATCGCAAAATTATGAATCTCTCCAGTGTTAATTTTTTCTCAATAGATACGCCTCACAAAAGGTAAAAATAACATATTACTTTAAATATTTATTATAATTTTATTAATTTTTAGTTGTGTTATCAAATATTTATTAGGCATTTTTCTTTACGATTAGACGAATTAATATATTATAATATTTGAAACTAGTTGCAACCCATGAAATATTCACGGAAATAAACCAAAGTCTACATTAAGTTTCATGGTTTGATCGTTTGTAATGCATGCACCAATAATCAGAACAAATTTCAATATTATACAGAAACGTTATCGGGCATGCGCATCGTGTGCATTTCAAATTACTTTCGCAGAGAATCGAATTATTTCTCTTTCGCTCTCTTGTATTCAAAGGATAATTCTCGTATTCTTTCATTGACGACAACGGTACGGGTTTTTGCCTATTTATATTACGATAGGAAATATCGCACGAAATAGGGAAAAAAGTTAAAAAAAAATATCATAATCAGATCTCCTTTCCGAATAAATGCTAAGTTCCCATTTTTTTTTTTTCATTTTTCGGCATTAGGGACCGGCATAAGATATAGGGCGCATCACATCTCGTGGGCTAAATAATTAAATATAATTATCCGCCAATGATACAACGGAAAAACCGACGATCAGGTTTCCGTCGACTCTTGACGGGCGCGATATTTACAACATATTTTATGAGTTTATTCATACAAAAACTGATTTCAGCGCATTTCCGTGTGGTTTCAATCAGAGAGCAGGGAAGCTGTTTAAACAAAAAATAACATTAAATATGTCCTTTAAATACATCGCAGAGCGGCTGACACGACTTCAAATATCATAAACGAAAAATAATAGCATTGTATAACTAGGGCTCGGATTTATATTATATTATTTTTGTATGTCAATACATGGTGGAGGACTTCACTTACCTGGGCTCGTCTATAACAAAAGAAAACGAAGATCACAAGGAAATCGAAAGAAGAATCACAATTGGTAACAAAACATTCTTCTTATTTCTACTACCAGCGCTCAAATCAAGAAACGTACACTGGAAAACCAAAATCACCCTGTATAAAACAATCATCCGAACAGTAGTGACCTATGGATGTGAGGCGTGGACAATGACAGCGAAATCCGCAGAGCGACTGGATACTTTTGAGAGAAGGGTGCTGCGCAGAATTCTGGGGCCTGTGAATGACGGTGGAGGCTGGAGAGTGCGGCATAATGACGAGCTGTACAATATTTACAAAGCTCCCAGTCTCTCCACACAGGTCAGACTGAATATACTGAGATGGGCCGGTCACGTTCAGAGGATGCCGTCATCGCGAACCCCAAAAAGATTGCTGGAGTGGTACCCAGGTGGTAAAATACCAATTGGACGACCAAGGCTGCGATGGGAGGATGAAGTTGGGAGAGATGGAGCAAGATTGTTAAGAGTGTCAGATTGGAGGGTCGAAGCGGAGGACAGGAGGAGTTGGAGGCGAAGAATACTGGAGGCTAAGGCTCGATATGGGCTGTAGGGCCATCGAAGAAGAAGAAGATGTCAATACCATATTTTTTTATATTCTCTAACCTTATGTTCACTGTTGACTAGAAAAAACTAGGTCTTATGTGACAAACTATTAAGTGTATTGTATGATACAATTATATATTTTTCTATATTTTCGGGGGTAAGACTTGGTCGATGTTTACAAGAATTATAAACAGGAGAACGACCCCTCGATAAGAACTCATAGAATGCGCAATCATTGATGGCGCCGTTTCCTTGTTCTCCCTGCAAGATGGTTTGCAATTTTTGAAAAATGAATACTTCCTATACTTACGATGTATATTGTTTACTTTTTGCTTGTGTATTCTTGTCGTTTTTTAAAAAAAGGGAGACTACATACAATATGGGCAAAGTAAAAATATAACACTTACTTGCTCTCTCACCCGGAAAACCCTGAAATATTCGCTAAACCCTGAACTATGCTTTTATATTCTCTAATAACTAGGGCTAAAGAAGTCTATGGTTCTCAAAACAAAAAATGCTTAGTCCAGAAAAAAATATGCATATTATGTCAATTCCAAGCCCTAAAAATTACAGTACCCGGTTGTAAGTACGAGTAATATAATTCGGGCTTAAAAAATAGACCATAATCGGCCAAAATCCGTTAGTTTCGACTTGTAGAGTCGTAGACTTCGACTAGTAGTCTTCGGCTCATTTTAGACTTTAACAGTTAACTAAAGCAACATCCTATAAATATTCCGCATAAAGATTTCAACATCTCATTTTGTAGTGTGTAGTTATTACACAGCACCGCTACGCGCGTATTTTTAGTACGTTATTGGAAAGGTTAATGTCTAAAGTACATGTGGATTATTGTGAACGCTCCCGGTTTGAATCTTTTGCTTCCCTCCACTGCTGGATAGGCTTCTTCAAATATTATCCATTTTCCTCTATCCTGCGCGACTTTCATCCATCTTCTTTCCCCGACTGGAATAATCTTGTCAGATGGCTCTTTATCCCCCATGTTATTTTTACTAGTGCTGTCTTTGAGAATTGATACCTTGATTTTTAATATTTCAAGGTGGTGTAAGCTAAGTTTAAAAAATAGTGCTTTTGGGTGTGGTTTTAACTACGTGATTGTAAGTGTGCCTGTCTTGTGGTTCCATGGGCTAACTAAAAAGCATCCCGACATTCGCCTTACAACTGAGGGAACCATGGAAAACCTCAGTCGGGACGCGACGTATTTGTGAAGAAAATACATTTTATAAACAACAACAAACCATCACGTCGTTTCCGTAAAAGGCGGCGCAATGTTTCGTTGTTTATAAAATGTATTTTCTTTACAGATACACCTTGTTGGGATCCTGCACCACGTCATCCACCGCCTACGGTCTCCGCGCCAAGACTCTGTGTGTCCAATTCCGGTCCGAATGTTGAAGCTCAACATCCTCAATGTGAAGCCACAAATTGTCTAGACCAGAAAAATGTTTCAGGCTGGGCGGGATAATAATGACGGTGCTCCATCTGGCGGCGTTGGCGGTGAACCACTACCTGGGCATCGTGCGGCCTTTGCACTACGCCGCGCTGGTGACCCGCCGCGCGACCTGCGCCGCCCTCGCCGCTCTTTGGGCGCTGCCCGCCGCCTTCTTCTTCACATACTTCACTCTCATACCGGGAGACGGCTTCCAGAAACCCGACTGCGGCTTCTCGTAAGTTAATGAACCTTATCTTCTTCTGTTTGTCTTTTTCTTTTTTATATACTTTGTATATATAATACAACAACGGTCATAAGGCCGATCTTCACCTATGCAGCCCCAATCTGGGGCTATGCAGCTTCGAGTCACATACGAAAACTCCAAATCCTGCAAAATAAGGCTATCCGTTTATCGCTTGGTGCGCCTTCATAGACCAGGATCACACAACTGCACCTACAATCGGTAATCCCGATAATAGATGAATTCATTCTGAAACTTGCCTAACGTTTTTACAAAGGACTCCCTTCACATCCTAACCCCACAATAAAATACCTCTCAAATTACGACCCAAACACCTCCAGCCGCCACAAGCGCCCAAAATCGATCCTCCTTCAGAGGAACACTCCGGGCCACACAAATCATGCCCCCGCATAAAAACAACCCACCAAATCACCTTCCAACAATGTTCCCATCAGACGTAAGAGGAATAGCCACATGAGCTGAACCTCTGTAAGCCAGAATATCCAAGTCCAATAACTTTTAAAATTAAATATCAGACATATTTCGGACAACCCAGCCCTTCCTCAGCGATATTAAAAATATTATTAAATTGTTTACAAATATGATCAGTTTTGACAGATGTTATAAATAATCAAATAATTCGCATGCATACCTCATACATACAAGTCAACAGAACTTGTAGTTCATGTTCGTTGTCTACAAACAGGACAGCATCACCCACATACAATAAACAGCTTATTGACGCTCCGTTCATATTGGCACCTACATCCAACCCTTTCAGCTCTTTCATACACTTGGCCATATGTAGATTAAATAACCACGGAGACATTACGCAACCCCGTTTGACACCTTTATTGTTATCAAACTAGGCTGTTGAATCACTATTTACTCTGACACTAGCAGTACTTTCCTAGATGAATTAAATGATTAATGTAATTTTCAGATTCCTACTGAAGTGGCACTTCCGAATGGTATTCTCTTCGATGTTTTTTGGTGCTTTTATACTGATGGCGTTTATTTATACGCACATTTTTAAAATAGTCCGCCAGCACCAGGTCATGCGTCTCCGCTACAGCAGAACGGGCAGCACGCGGGTGCAGGGTCAGGGGTTCAAGGTAAGCTGTCCACACTCTTCCCATTTCACCAAGCCACACCCCAAGCTTAATCAAATTTGTATTTTTTTGCACTAAATTGAGAAGAGTAAGTATACCCCTGTAGGGCCAGAAAAACGAGTTAAATGCTCAAAAGAATTGCCCAGCAACAAGCAAACTGGATAGGCCGTAACATTGGGCATCCGGGCCTGCTTATACTATCGCATAGGGAATGGTTGTGGTAATGCCATATTGAAAGTATTCAACAAGCTGTAAGCACCATAAACAATATTTGAAACATGGAGATTTATAAGGCCGTATGTACCACCATATCAATATTGGAATCTGTGAAGTTACTATGTGTCTCGTGCCGTGATCTCATATTTTATTATTAATATAAAGATTATAAATGTGAAATTAATGTAAAATACGACCACGATCGTATTATAATTCCTTATATAAGTGTTAAAAACCTTTTTAATATAATCATGTGTGTTTCTGCAGTGCAAGATTCTACATAACATTTAAAAAAAATGTGATATAAAATCTTCCCCGTTTGTAAAGTACCAACAATATCAATGAAATAACATTGTTAAAAATGTTTGTTTTTTATTAATTATTTCGAAAAATTCATGATATTAAAAAAAAATTATTGACATTCGATAACTGTCAGATCAGATCGGCCCCACATTAAATACAACATTAGGGCCTGGTAAACAGTGATTTCGAGACGGCATTGGGTTGAGGGCAGAAATTGCAGAGGCCATCCACCTTCCTGGACCAGGTGATAAGAGACATGCGCTGTGGCAGCTACACAGAAATAAAAAAGACTGGCTGGAGACATACTGAGTGGAGGGAACGAGTGAGCTTGTCTTTTTGCCGGCCGCAAGAACCAACCGATAAGATCAAATAAATCAAATATTTAATGTCGCCCACGTGAGAAGTCGGAGAAATTAACGTGCATGATGTATGAATGTTGAAGAAGCGAAAGAAGTATGTCGGGTAATAACACTGTGGCGGTCTATGATTAGTTGGTCGGTTAGTCCAAAATTACTGTTTTAAAATATATGAGGAATTATTAATTTCATAACGTGTGCTTTATTAATAGAAATCCTCCAGTGAGCAGCAGTTGGCGAGCAACGTGAAAGCGACATGGACGACGCTTCTGATCCTCGGCAGCTACCTGATTGGGTGGATACCAGGGACCATTCAGTACCTTCTTGTCTGCGAGGATTGTCTGTACCCCCTTAACTACTTTTCTCCCCCTACCACGTTCTTCATCTGCGTCGGCACCAACACCCTGATAATACTCAAGACAGTTCTAAATCCCATCATCTACGCGGCCAGGATGTCAGAGATAAAGGTACTACTACTCTCCTTTTACTAATTAATGTTTCTAATTTGGTTAATAAAAAATTAACCGAATCAAATAGCACATTTTATTACTTTTATATGAAGCACTTAATCATTGTGTGTGGCATTATCAAAAATATTATTTTGTTTTGATAAATAATTTTATAACTTTTTTCTATTTGTTATGTCACCACTTTATTTTTGTTTTATCATACCATCCGGTTTCGCCCCCGCTGGAGCTTCGTCAGGGTAAACCTCTCCATCCGTACCACCCCAACCGTGGGACCCTTATACGAGTATACTGAATCACATAGAAAATGGCCCCATGCTTGGGGCACATTTATAATTTCTCCAATATTCCCAGATTATGTTAATATTTGGACTACCTTCGACATCTATTGGTGCTACCCAAAATTAAATAATTTATCAGCTAGTTACATATTTTACAAACTGAAAATGGATGTTTATTAAATGTCATTAATATAGGTTTTTTTTTTAGAGGTTTGGTTTTTAAACTAGCAACATTGTTTCTGACTGTCAATTTGACAGTTGATTTGTAGTCAGTACGTTTTGCCATTTCACCATGAATAGACTGACGTCAGAACAGCGCACGCAAATTGAGCAAATTTATTTTTAAAATCATGGTTCGGTTCGCCAAACTTATCGTGCACTGCGTCCATTTTACGGTCGACATAATCGTCCATCCGAGCAAGTTATTCGGAAGACCATGGATCGTTTTCGCACCACGTACACTCTAGTGGCGCATACACAAAGACGACAATTATCGAAAATTGGACTTCACGATTGCGCTTCATTCGAGCTAGCCGTGGCGCTCATATGCCCGAAATCATATTTAAACAGTAATGGCATAAAATTATCTATTAAATAAAGCCAATATCATAGACATTAACATTTTTTTAATGTGTATGTATTGTATACCTCTAAAAAAAAACACCCTTTATCTTACTACGAGAGGTTAAAAAACAAACTGACCAATAGTAGACATACAGTTTTTTTGACACTGACAAAGCTCCAGCGGAAGCGAAACAGATTGGTTCGATAAAACTAAAACAAAGTGGTGAAAAAACAAGTAGAAAAGTGTTTTAATTTTTTTAAATATTTTTTTTATAATATAAGAATATACAAATACACATACGAGAATTGCCTGTAATATTTAAAGAAAATGATTAAGTGAACAAGGCATAACTAAATGGTATGTAATTATCAAAAAAACATTCCATTATGAAAATCTCTCTCTTCATATAAATCCAGTGCTTGATTTAAAAAAGGGTACCAAGCTCACTTCTTGTCGCATTCAAATACCACTTAAATGAACATTAAGAATATTTTTAATATGCCTTCACCACAGCAAAATAAAATAAAAACACTGGATGTATCATTCTATTAACAAAGTTGATATTGAGCATTGCATAACAATGTCCATTTAATCTAGGCATTTGACGCGTCTGAGTACATAAAATCAATAATATTTCATTTTGATTACAGAGGTCTCAGGTACTGATGAATTTAAGGATATCACAATTCTGTGGAAGACATGTGGACCCAAATGATGGCATCAACAATAGAAGCCAGAGTGAAAATACTTCCATTAGCAACACTCGCTCTAATCTTCCCCTCTCTAGGGTGGGCCGTGGTAGTCAGAGGACTTGAAAACATCCATAACACAACAGATAATATACATATTAATTAATTTAACCAGCATCACAATAAATTATATAGTTATAAATATAGTGTTTAGCTTAATGTAATGGTTTTTTTTAAACAAGGATATATAATAAATAAACACATTCTATAAAAAAAAAATGTTTGAAAGCTTCACATTATAGAAACAAATCCCAAAAATAATATGTTACATACTAACTAACTAACTAACCATCACGCCGTCTCCCCGAAAGGGGTAGGCAGAAAGAATGGACTGCCACACTTTTCTTTCCTGACATATTTCTCTCGCTTCCTCAACATTCATACATCGTGTCATGTACGCGGGTCAATTTCTCTGACTCCTCACATGGCCGACATTCAATATTTGATTTATTTGATTGTGCCACGTTTTCCTCGGTCTTCCTCTATTTCTGGTTCCATTTACATCATTAACATATAATTTTTTTACCATTCTTTCTTCATTCATTCTTTCCATATGTCCAAACCATCTTAATGATCCTTTCATTATTTTGGTCATGACACCATCATTCGCACCGCATTCACTTCTTATATTTTCATTCGACACTCTATCATACACAGAGTATCCACACATTTGTCTAAGAGATCTCATTTCTACTGCATTTATTCTACTTTCATCCTTCTTTTGCCAGTTCCATGCTTCGCTTCCATACATAAGGGTCGTATGGAAGCGAAGATATGTCGAAGAAGCGTCTGATATGTTACATATATTTTTTTAAATGCCCATTTACAAGCTTATTAAGAACTGCAGAAAATATATTTTATATACTTGAAGATTGAGACGTTTCCACCAACTGATGTTTAAGCAACATGAAACAAAATAGAATTTTGTTTTTGATAAAACTAAAAGAAGAAACACCGTGGAATCTATTTCAAAAGGATAAGATATAATATTTCGTTTGTTCATTCAAATGTCTTGATTTTATTTAACCCAAATATAATTAAAAATTAATGTTCTAACCTAATTATTTTAGAGAAAATATTAAAAGTTTTTCGATAATAGAGGGCACTGGTCGCCATTTCTTTTTTGAATTATTGAAAAATAAAAAAGACATCTAAATTAATTTAATGTTATGTAATTATTGCTTCTTTATTAATGAACATTATCATTCTTTACTTAATAATGATGACTCATTTGCCATACTAATTATTCATATAGTCCAAAAAAGTCAAGATGTTTTTTTTTACAGATGTGACCCATTAACATCATTATCAATTTCATTACTAGGGCATGACACTATCTGTATATAATGAAGCAAAAAAAATAGTGATAGGAAATGTAATGGTTGAAGTCACATTTAATATTATATTATTCATGTAATTAATATTGTCATATGGTTCTGTGTTTGAGTTTTTTTTTTTTAATATCAGCAAGTTCACAATCCTTTAAATTAACATACAGATCAGTGGCGGTACTGCCATAGAAGCGCAGAAGCCCGGCTTGCATAAGAAATTTTGAATCAAAACCTCTTCTGGCTTACAAAGGTTCAGCTCTTGTGGCTATTCCTCTTACGTCTGATGGGAACATTGTTGGGAGGTGATTTGGTGGTTTGTTGGTTTATGCGGGGGCACGATTTCTTACATTTGGGGGTTTTGATTCAAAATTTCTTACGCAAGCCGAGTTTCTGGGCTTCTATGGGAGTACCGCCACTGATACAGAGATTTTACAATAATTAGATACCAAATAAATGCCAAAAAGACTATTATAATGTTTAAATTGTTTACATCAATACACATAAATATCTATGCCAGGTATTTACCAAATATACGAGGCATCTCCAGAAAGTAAGTGTACTGAATTTTTGTACGTTGCAATTTTTTTTATTTAAATAAAAAAATTTCGTGGTTACCGTAGTACATATGTAAGCTATTTTTCGCCATTCCTCTCAATGCAGGTGGTGAAGCGGGGTATCAACTTTTTGATGCCTTCCTCGAAGTAGTTTCCCTCCAACCCCTTCGTCCACTTCTCCACCTCCTCCTTTACCTCCTCGTCGGTTGAAAACCTTTTTCCACCCATGTGCAGCTTCAGGGAGGTAAAGAGATAGTAATCTGAAGGTGTTAGGTCAGGGGAATAAGCGGGATGACAGGACATCCCTAGATGAGGCGAGCAGTTCCTTCTGACATTGTCGTGCAGCAGGCAGACTCTCTTTATCAGCATGCCGCTCTTCTTGTTCTGAATTGCCCTCTGCAATTTTTTAGTGTCTCACAGTATCTTGCAGAGTTGATGGTCTCCCCTTGAGGCATATATTCAATTAAAATTATGCCTTGACAGTCCCAAAACACGGATGCCATGATTTTTTTGGCTGAAATTGTGGTTTTGAACTTTTTGGCGGAGGGTGAAGAGGTGTGATGCCACTGTTGAGACTGCCTTTTGGTTTCAAGCGTGTAGTGTGCAACCCAAGTTTCATCTCCAGTAACGATGCTAAAATCCGTCCGGCTAGAGAATCTCCTTACTTAACTTAACCTAAACATACAAAAGTCTATGCCATGGAATCTTTTATATTATACAAGGATGATGTGACTGATATCTGCCAATGGACATGAAATTCGAGAAAATTTAGATGAATGGAGAGTTTTAGTCGATGACAGCATGTATATGAGACTTTAATCCAGATGCTGCATTAAATTCAAATATCAGGTTGGACCGCATAATCCTAAGAGTAAAACCCTTCAAGCACATGGGAGTAATAATATGACTGATCCATTGAAGCGGAGATAACGTACCATATAATATCTGAGAGCCGACTAGAATTCTAGGTGATCCGGAAATGTCATTAAGAACAAAAGGTAATTTATAAAACAGCCATTTGACCGATCTTTGGAAGTGAAGTATAGCCGGATAAAAATATTGCGAACAAAAACTCCAAAGAACAGTAATGCGCGTGCCGAGATGATTAAGAGGAGTCACATTAAAAGACAAGGTGTGATACAAATATGTGAAGGAAAGTTTCAAGGTTGCACCCATAACTGAAAAATTATCAGAATCAAGGTTCTGATAGTACTGATGGATGACTTCATATAGTGAGAATACCAAACGACCATGTCTTGAAAAGGTGTTTTTCCATGGCTACTAAGAGAGGAAAAGAAAGACTTAAACCACTCAGCTAATAAATGTCTTGAGGGACATGAATACTCTAGTTTATGTCCCTGTTTAATTAATGACCTTTAAAGTATACATTATATTATATCTTTAAATACTAGATTTACCCTTCACGAATAAGCCGCATTTGGCTCGCAAGCCAGTTTGCCAACCACTGTTCTAGGCCTTAAGAAACGAATTGCCTACCAGCAAAACATCGGATGCCAAATGATTTAAAAAGCCGAACCTGAGTAACGAGAAGAGGTAAGTAGAAAAAAGAAGAACAAACTGATCCCAAATTAGCATTGAATATGGAAATTCATAGGAAAAAATTTATAATGATTGATGAAAATAATATACTAAAAAACAACTGAGCTATATTTTTATCACAGTTTTATTCCATTTATTTTTCTTTTAGTTCCAACCGGTTCTGACAGGGAGAATAAATACATACTCGTATATCTTAATATTTTTTTTATTTTAAATATGATAATTATTTTAACTAACTAACCACCGTGCAGGTTGGCGAACAGGAAATACCACCACTTTTCTCTATTCTGATACAATTATTTAACCTATTTCATATTCATACATGGATATATTTTTTCCTAACAAAAGCTAACTTTTAGAACTTCTCAGGAGGTCCATTCACAATCGTAAATTAGTATGTAAATTAACATAATATTTTAAATCGCAAAAAGAAAATCGCCAGCATTTTGTACTGAATTAAATATTTTAATTGCATGTATTAAGCCGTTAACAACTCGCCACTGGTAACATATGCATTAATGTAGATTGGTACTCACCTGCCGTCGACTGCATTTATGATGTTGACATCGAGACCCAGTTCTCGGAAGCAAAGCTCCATTTTCTGTCTGCGATCAGGTCGCCGTTCCAAATTAATCATATACACCTCGTCAAAGCCCATTTTATCCGTTATTGGGATGGTAATGTATTTGTCAAATATTTTATCAGCCCTGATGAAAGATTCGTCAGATATTGATTCAAGTTTCAAATTAGAGATGTCGTCCATTTCTAAAGTGTCCTTTGAATCAAGAGGAACTGTTACATATCCATATTTTTTGTTGTTACAAATATGCAATGGGATACCTAAAAAAAGAAAATTGCATTTTATTTTACTAGTATCGAACCAAATGAAAAGCAAAAAGGTAGACAGTCGAAAGTAACTTAGTATTATAATATGGTACTTTTAATAATTAGAAATATATGTCTTGTATTAGAGAGATGAGCAGTTTTATTCAAAACCAAAGTAAAAGAATTATTTGAATGACATGAAACAAATGAACTTTTATATAGGGTTCGAGGGACATTCAAACTTTGACGGCATATAGCGGCCATTTTGGTAAAGCGAAAGCTGTCAAAATTGACAAAAATACTTATTGAGTCTTGACATTTCACCATGGAAGGCTATACACATCAACAACACGTTGAAATTGTTTAAATTTATAATCCAAATCAGTGCACTGTTCACCACGTTCCATGCGTTGCATCCAATATATGGCATTCATGGCCGCCCTGTAGAGTCCAATATATGTCATTTAATGCATAAATTTGAGACAATCGAATCGCTGGTCGATGAAGAGTGCCTGCACGTCAAACAAATGCAAGATCGTTGGAGAATATTGATGACAGTGTGCGAGAAAACCCCAGAGAGTCCATTCCGCGTCGTGCGCAAGAGGTAAGTCTTTCTGCGACTTCAACTTGGCGGATTTTGGGTCGAGACTTAGGTTTTCATCCGTATAAAGTTCAATTAACTCAAGAACTAAAGCCTAACGACCACAGACAGCGCGGATTTCCAACTTCGAGCGCTCTTAAAGAAAAACCCTATATTATGCGAAGAACTTCTATGGAAAGGTTTTAAAAATTAATGTTTCCATATATTCCTACCTGACATGTTAGCTGACAAAGCAAATACAATAATATCATCATAAGGTCCTTTGTATTGTGGCACTTGTTTTGGATCATATGCTAATTTGTCAGAAGTGGTCTTCTTCAAATTTATCAATACAGCAGTGTGAATCATGGGAACCACAAAACATCCAACTTGTTCTCGAAACAATGTCAATTTATATTCATCTGTTCTTTTGTAGTAATATGAAGGTGTCATACCATACCTGGAAGAATAATTTGGTAAAATAAAAATAATATCCATATTTACTAACATGGTTGAAGGTTTCATCTAAAAACTGGATCCAGGAACCAATTTGTTTTCTTGGTATCAATATATTTACTGGATATCATCAACGTGCCATTATCAAAACCAATACAATCTTCGTGGCAGAATGGCAAGAGCTATGACTGCTACACCAGACGGCAATGTGATTGTCACCCTGTCTTTGGTCTGGTATAGAATTCACGTGACAATAAAATGGCGATAGATTAGCTACCCATCACATGTCACGAGAATCAATATAATAATTAAAAACAAACTGTATACAGTAATTGGGTTGAAAAGACCCAATATTAATTACAGGCTAACAGTTAATGCCATTGCTTAAGTGTTAAGAGTAAAATATATTAATTGTGGAAGATGGAATAATATCACAAACGAGAATGATATCAAAAACAATGATTGCAGAAATATAAACTTTATATTAGTTCTAATAAAACAACTTACCAAAAGTTAGAATACAGACTGTCTGATTTAAGCATTGGAGACACAATACCTAAATTTAAAAGCACAAGATCTCTTAGGGTTTGATTTTCTGTTAAAAATACATCTGCATCAAGCATCTGAAACAATAAAGATTTTTTTTAAAATCTTGTATACATGTATAGATAAATTAGTTTCACTAATGAATAAAATATATATGTACATCTATTGTTTATTCGTGTATGAATAAATAATACATAATATTTTTTCCTTATCTCTAGTAAATTTTGTTGTTGCAAACATACAATATTAACACTTTGTTTATGGGAAAGAATAAACATGTTTATCGCATACTAGGTTGACACAACACGGTTTTTACAAATTAGCAGTGGGGTGCGGGAAACATGATAAAATATGTATTCGACTAAGTAAAATACGAAGGCGGTTTGATAAGTCAGTGACTTTTTTATTTTCCCGCGCAGTAACTTTAAATGTAATACTGCTCCCGTCAACTACCATCTATGAATAGACTACTGTACAATTTTGAGAAGGCTGCGTCATTTTGTTGAAATGAAAAAAAGTGAATTTCGTGCGCTGATTAAGAATTATTTTTTACGAAAAAAACCCATCACCGAAACCAAGAAAAGGCTTGATAAATACTATGTGGACTCTGCACCATCAATTTCAATGGTTAAAAAGTAGCTTACTGAGTTCTGTTGTGGTCGTACCAGCACAAGAGACGCCGAACGTCCAGGTCGCCCAAAAGAGGTCATCACGCCAGAAATCGTCGATAAAATCCATGAAATGGTATTGGACGATCAAATAATGAAAGTGCGTGAGATGGCTGAGGCTGTAGGTATCTCAACTGAGTGGTTATATCACATTTTACGTGAATATTTGGACATGAAAAAGCTATCCGCGCGATGGCTGCCGAAATTGCTCACACTCGACCATATGCGCAACCGTGTGACCACTTTAGCCACCAAAGAAGGCCAAGGTGGGTCTGTCGGCCAACATGGTCGTAGTCACAGTTTTTTGGAATGCACGCAGCGTATTCCCATCGATTACCCTGAAAAGGGTAAAACGATCACCGGCAAATATTTTTCAGAGCTTTTGGACATATTCGATATTGATTTGAAGCAGAAACGACCGCATTTGAGGAAGAAAAAAGTGCTGTTCCATCAAGACAATGCACGGGTGCACACGTGTGCATTCGCCATGGCAAAAATCCATAAATTGGGCTACGCACTGCTAACCCATCTCGCATATTCTCTAGATTTAGCCCCCTGTGACTATTTCCTGTTTCCAAACCTGAAGAAATATCTGGGCAGTAAGAGATTTGGGTCGAATGAAGAGCTCATCACTGAAACAAACGCCTATTTTGAGGGCCTTGAGAAAATCTATATTTTGGAAAGAATAAAAATATTGGTAAAACGCTGGACAAAATGTATCGAGCTAAAAGGAGACTATTTTGATAAATATAATGCTTTTTTGCCGAAAAATATACATTTTGTGCAAAAAGTCACTAACTTATCTAACCGCCCTTGTATACACATTATCTATTGTTAGATGCTCAACTATGTAGGTACCTGACTATCTGTGGATTTAGTTAATAAAACAAGAGAGTGTAAAAGTTGTGCATTATGGTTTCCACGTCAAACTTTTAAATATAATTTTGAAGATACTGGTAGTTTTAATATACATCAAGGATACGTAATAAATTAATAATACACTTACGAACAAATAATCAGCCCAAATATTTCTGCCATAATTCAAACACTCATTTCTCAGCTTCATGACATGTGTGAAGCGGTTATCTGACCAATGCGAGAGATTCTCCTCATCTAAAAATTTCACAGGTCTGTCTAATATTTCCATGCTGATGTTATGGTACTTCTTTTCGGCCTGTTTATACCAGGTCCTTAAAACATCCGGTGTATTGTCTTGGTTGTGGTCACTCCGAATCCTAAAAATATATAACATAAAAAGTTTACATCCCCTGGATCAAAAGCCAGGTACTTTTAATATTAATCGATAGCTTAATCGCATATGGATTTTAAAATTAGTTTATATTACGGCCGTTCAGATTCGATCAAGCCGAAATTATTTCATAAATACAATGTATTGGAACAGAGTATTGAATTATTTAGATAGAACCAACAATTAAACAATTTATCGGCTATAATCATGAGATATTCGAAAATCAATCTGTTTGTAATTTGAATTAAGATTTAATAAAATATTGTTTGTGGGGTTTAAAAACATTATTTTGTACTCACCATATTGAAATTCTATCTTTTGGATAATCTAATTCCGAAAATAACGTTAAAGAATATGGTAAAGTATGAGCTTTGTTTCTTGCTAATAAACACACCAAAATAGTTGGCCATTTTTCACCATCACTGTTAAAATCTTCACCAAATACTTCACACTTATGGCTCAAAACAATTAATATAGCAACCACATAAATATATTTCATTTTCACAAAGACGTACCACAGTTTTGGTAAATATTTTGATTGTATAAACGTCGACTAATCTTAAAAAAAGTATGACAAAACTTCTGATAATCTTAACTACGGACTAATGTTACCGTGATATTGCATGCAGTTCACAACTTAACTAAAAAAGATATAAGACTAGTTAACGAATACATAAACTGATATTAGACTTCTGCTAGTTTTGATTAATGTAATTACTGTTACAAGTAGCGCCACCGGCACACGCAGTTTAGTCGGACTTTGTTTTCATTATTTTGACATGTGTGATAATTGAAACCATAGATTATAGAAGACAAACATAAATATTATGCTTTTTTATAGTTGTTTGGTGTTTACACGGTATCATTTAAACGACGTTTAAAAAAATGTATTTCTGAAAATATATTGATATAGCCATGTTTCATGGCATAATAGGTGAGATTGCACTAGACAAATTTACATGACCGAAAAGGCGTTTTCTCTCTGGAGGCTTGTTAGATCTTAGTTAAGTTTAATTTTAATTAGTGATATGAAAGACAATTTAAAAACAATAATAGTGATAGTGACAATTCTGTGAGTGAAAAAAAATAGCGTTCTGCCCCGGTATCGCAAAGCAGTTAGGTACTGCCGGGACCAATTTTCGTGAGTGGCCACACTTTGAAGGGGGATGACCTAACCCCTCACCCTGAGGAGCAGGCTCGAGAGGGCTGCATGAGCGATGCTCGACAGTTGAAAATCAGACTTCAGAGGAGGCGGACGTGCGGCTTCCCAGCGCCCGCTGGCCGCGGCGCGCTGGCGAGAGGCCATTCCCGCCTCGCACGTCCCTCTTGGCGCGGACGCCATTAGCGGCCGACTCGCCACCACGCTGGCTTCGCAGATCACCGTCCTCGTGCTAACCAGCCGCGCCAGCTAATCACCATTGGGGCGTGATGCTGGCCACCGCTGTCGCTGTGAAGAAGGCCCGTGCCCTCCGCGGTCCATCATCCGCGTGATGCTTCTGTGTTATGCAGCCTCCGGCAGTCCTTAATGCTGGCCACGACAGCGTCAGCGTCGGTCCTCACCGCAGATCAAGTAGCGTTATTCAGTGACGGTGACATTACAAGCGACTGCCGCCACTGTCGGCGCGGCGGAACGGCGAGAGTGAGAACATTGAACTAGAAAATATGCAAGAGTGAGATGCGAATATAGTGTGGCGCATACAAAGCGCTGTTTATACGCGATATTGTTTTCGATTTTCACGCAATACCTCCGATGTACCCGATAAATTCTGATTATTATTAATATTATTTTTTAAATCTATGCGTAAATATATTATGGAGGTATACCTAAAATCTTAACCTTGTATTTATTATATTTATAGAGATATTAATGGTTTTTAGAAGCAACATGTAGAAGATACCCATCACAGGGAAGGGAGGGTTAATGAAACAATTTAATTTCTAAAATATTCTACGGGCCAACATTTACGCAGCCCTGATCTACATGATTTGCCAAGAATTACGATTGGCTGGGCTGCCCAATCATATTTAAAATGATTGATGCTAATCCCTGCGAATGGGGAGAGATGGGTAACATATCATTTTGTTCCATTTACTTCTAGAAACCTCGCTAGAGTAGTGGGGGGTTGACAAAAATCCTGGTCTGACGTAGTTGGAATATTTGCAACAACGTCAGACAAGGATTTTTAATATCCGTACCCGTAAGTCTTGTGTTATTTTTAGTAAAGGGTGTCCGGTGGCAGAATTAGGATTTAAAATTTAAATAAAAAATAAACTGTAAAGGATATACATTTATTATAATAACTATTACAAAGAACAGAAGTGCGGATTTTATTTCTTAAAAATTGAAGAGAAGTGACGTCGGGATGCCATTAAGTTCACGAACGATATTTTCTTTCAGTGCAAAGATGGTCACGGGGTTGGTTTCAAACGCTTTACTTTGGAGGTACCCCACAGAAAAAGTCCATAGGAGTGAGATCTGGCGACCTGGGTGGGCAGGGGATGTCACCGAAACGGCTAATCAATTTGTTAGGGAACAAATCACGAAGAAGCACCATCGTTCCTCTAGCAGTGTGAGGCGTGGCGCGATCTTACTGAAACCATGTGTGTGAAGGGGAGGCAGGATGTTCTCTCATTTTTGGCAAAAAATAATCGTTAAGTATGCGCCGATAAAAAACCCCGTTCACAGTAATGGCTTGCCCTCGACGATTTTCCAAAAAAATAGGGTCCGATTATTCCACTGCTTGACAATGCACACCAAACTGTCACTTTGGGACTGTGAAGTGGCTGTTGATGTTTTAAGCGTGGGTTCAATCCTTAGGGTGACCAATAACGGCAATTCTGTTTATTTACACTTCCATTTAAATGAAAATGGGCTTCATCACTCCAAAAGATAGTGTTTACCGTACGAAATCGCTCTAATATTGTCTCGCAGAAAATTTTATGTAAATTGTTATCGTTAGATTTTAACGCTTGCACAATTTGAATTCTTCAATATTTTGTGCACAATAGTTTTTGGAAGCCCTGGGGTAGCCGTTTTCTTGCGTACGGACTGACGCAGATTATCGTTCAAACTGTTCGCGACGAGTTCGATGTTTGATTTGTTCTCGACGTCCTGCTGGGCCCCAGCCGTGGGTCTTTTGTCACCGAACATGTTGCCCGGAATCTTCGCACCCATGATCGAATCAAATCTACACTTTTGGCGTCACGTAAACGTCGAATATTGTAATTTACTAAATCTTCGACGCGCAGTCGCACACGAATCATTAGCCTTTAAATAGGCTTCAATTGCGAACGCACGTTGCTCTTCCGTCCACTGCGATATCGTGATTAAATAATCCGCACGAATGACGAAGCTAACGCTGCCCCTTTCATGCTCCTCCGCTTAGCCGTTACAGAGAAATTCGAAATTGAAAACCTAAATCTGCCACCGGACACCCTTTATATGATCAAATATCATCTTCGCATCATCAGCCGTCTATAATTCACTGCTGAACGCAGGCCTCACCCAAAGCACGCCACCGCCCCCTATCCATTGCCGCTCCCATCCATCCATGTCCAGCATTCCTTTTCAGATCGTCGGTCCAGCGGACAGGGGGACGTCCAACTCTGCGGAATCCTGTACGGGGTCTCCACTCTAGAACCCGTCTCCCCCATCGGCCGACGGTTCTCCGACAGATATGGCCAGCCTATCGCCACTTCAGACCGCCCATCCTCAGAGCCACCTAAGTCACCTTGGTTTGTTGTCGAATGTTTCGAAATCTGTCCCTCAAGGTTATTCCTAGCATGGCTCTTTCCATGGCGCGTTGGGCGACCTTGAATCTGTGGACTAGACCTTTGTCAGTGTCCACGTCTCGGCTCCGTACGTCATGACTGGCAAGACGCACTGGTTGAAGAATTTAGTCTTGATGCATTGTGGTATGTGGTAGTAAATCAAATATATCTTCAGGGTATTAATGGTTTGTAATGCGTGATGGGGTATGTGATGTTCATGTTGTCTGTATACTCATGTTGAAAGATATTATACTAAAACTAAGTAACTAACTAACCATCACGCGATTTCTCACGAGTGGAAGGCAGAGAGGATGGACCGCCATACTGCTCTATCCTAACATACATATTGTGTTTTCTTCTATATTCATACATCGCTACATGTACGCTCTTCGATTTTTCCGAGTTCGAATGTGGCCATATTTTCATAATTCGTTAATTTGGTCATGTCTTGATTTCCTCGATCGTTCTCGGCTCTTTTTGGCTATGGCTATTGCGCCTCTTAGGGGGTAGGTACATCTTCTTCTCCGGTCTCTATCTAATGATTGGTCTGCAGTAAGGCGACGCATCTCTTCTTCCACTCCGCTCGGTCATCGGCAACTCTCTTCAACTCCGCATAAGTCCGTACTGTTTGACGAAAAACTTACCTTTGTTCACCACATAAATTCAATAGTAAACAAAGCTATGAGAACCCTCGGTTTTGTGTTGCGGACAGTCAAAGACTTTACATCCATAATATCCATAAAATTGCTTTATGTATCACTTATCAGAAGTCAATTAGAATTTAACTCCCCAATCTGGTCTCCACAATACAGTACCCATTCCCACAAAATAGAACGAGTTCAACATAAATTTTTACGTTACGTCAATTACAAGTTGGGGATTCCCAGGGATAATATTGATTACAATTTCTAAATGATTCTCCTAGGCATGACTAAATTAAACGACCGTAGAAACATAACATATGTAATATTCTTGTACAAAATAATCAATGGAAAGATTGATTGCTCAGACCTGGTCCAACTAATAAAGTATCATGTACCATCAAGGTCTACCAGACAGCATCAACTCTCTCATTGTGATAATGCGACAAGAAACTATTTATATATAATAACTCTCCCATGCCCAGATTACACAGATTAGCTCATGAATACGGAGATATTGACATCTTCCATTCCAACTTATTCGCTTTTAAGTCAAACTTATATTAGAAACTTTCTCGTGATAAGTTATTGTAGTTGAATTATTGATATAGTATTTATAAACATTATTAGTTTTAAGTATTTGCTATTATGCGACCTGTCAATATGTGTTTTGTGTGTTATTATGTATACCTGTCATTTTCTGTGTTTAATTCTATGTGTTATTACTAGTATGTAACCGTCATTATGTAACGAGTATGTTTAACGAGTTTAATTCTATGTATTACTATGTGTTTTATTATAATATTATACGAGTATATCATTCTACCTGTTCCATCATAATCAAATTATTGTGTTTTTGAACATTGTAATGCTTCATTTATATATTCTCCTTGTCATAATTCCTTCTGCTTTATATGTTCTTATGTGAATCATATGAATTATATGCTATTGTTCTTCTTCTTCTTCTTTTTGTCCTGTCACACCTCCGTGGTACATAGGGCCTCAAGGAATCTTCTCCACTCGACTCTATCGCATGCCTGATGCTTAACATCATCCCAAGTGAGACCTGCTGCCTTAACCTCGTCCTGCAGGGTTCTTCTCCAGGTGGCTCTAGGTCTGCCTCGCTTTCTCTTTCCCCCCATAGGGGACCAGTCTAGTGCGCTCTGAGCGATGCAGGCTGGGTTCCGTCTCAGAGTGTGACCGATCCACTGCCACCGGAGGGGCGCTGGGGAGCCTGTGGCAAGGTATACCCCTACAAAATGGTGTAAAAACTCGATGAAGGTGGACGACAGTGGCGAGTCCATGCCGCCACTCAAATATAAGCATGTAGCCTGGAGAGTTGGGCCCCATCAACCCATTAACTAATGCTATTGTTCTAATGTGAATTATATGTTATTGTACTTATTTTGTAAAAGCCATTGTGGCATTCATGCTTTAAATAAATAAATAAATAAATTGTCATAGCGGATAGTGAGAGAGCGAATGGCGAATAACCGGCGCCACAAAACCGGACTTTCCCATTTAAGAGAAGGTGACCCCTACGGAAAAACCTATCAGGGAAGGCAACGGGAAACCACTTTAATAATCTTTTCCCGGGAAAACACTGGAGTGGAACGAATGGAAATTCGTGGAACTAACTGCAGTGTCATGGTCCCTAGTACCGGGCAGCTTTTCAATGTAATATGCGTTGTGTTCCTATTACGTGCAATTTTAATGGTATGGGGACAAGGAAGGTGCCTCCACGTGTGATATTATTATAACTATAAGACACGGCGCCCCTGGAAACGCAAAAAACGGCTAAACCTTCCACCAGAATAGCAAGAATTTAAGAACAATCTCTACGATATATAAAGCTTTCTTGACATTGTTACGAAAAAGAAAAATATTGTAAGATTCTTATTTGGTGAAATCATATTTATCAACATGTATTAGCAGACGTACTGAAGAGAGCCAGAGCCAATAGAGAGCTGTTGTCGAGTGTGAAAGTAAGAAATGTCTCATATTTGGGTCATGTGCTAAGGGGAGAAAAATACCACCTCCTTCGACTGATATTAATGGGTTTAGTAGAGGGACGTCGGAGAGTTGGTAGAAGGCAGTTGTCCTGGCTGCGGAACATAAAAGATTGGACGGGAGTGACCAGAGTCCAGAAACTTTTCCAAGTGGAGCAGGACAGAGATGCCTTTGCTGCAGTGATTGCCAACGTTGGAGGGACCTGACACGGCACCGGAAGAAGATTTTTATAAAAATGAGCAAAATAAAAAGTACTTGAAGCTCGCAAATGACTGATAAAACAGTGTGGCGGTCCATTATTTCTGCCTACCTTTCGGAGAGACGTGCTATGGTTGTTTAGTTAGTTATGTCAACATAAAACTAAAGGTATTAAAATAATTAAATAATAATACATAAAAAAGTATAATGTTTATAATTGAAATCCGTAGTGGCAGCTCAAATTATAAAATTAATGACACTTTTATTTATTTTCATTAGTGAAATTTCAAATAACAGAATTCATTTTTCTAAATACAGTATATTGTTTATTTTTATCATAACGAACATTGATGCTTATATTTTTCAATTATTGTACAAGAAGTATACCATACTGCCTGCTATTTGTAATATTCTATAAAACCTTTCAAATGCCAACAGGTTTTTTTGGTCACATCGAGTCCAAAGTGTTGTATAAGGGTTTCTTCCCTAGCCCACGTACTCGATTTTAAATCGAAACTTTTTTAATTACTCGAAGTTTCTGAAAAAAAAATCGTACAACATTTTGGTTTCAACATTCTCTTTAGAAAACCAGTAATTATTTTCTTTGTTTACAGGAAATGTATTACTGCACAAAATACTAAATGAAAAGAAGAAAACGCGTACTCGTGGATTAACAGAAATCACACTTAAAACTTTCATTTTATTTTAAATCATCATTAGTTTGGATATAATAATTGATACAATAATAAGATTATATAATAATTTTAAACAAAAATTGCTCTCACAGCGCTTATAAATTTATTTATCCCGACTGGTTTCTAAGACACTCTTTATTATCACGCCTGTAAGAAATACAACATGACGATCTCTATCGAAAAAACAAAATGTATGACCTTTTCCAAAACATGTAACCTGGTTATAAAAAATCAACCCATAGAACAGGTCAGACCTTCAAGTATCTAGGTAAGTAGTCAGGCATAGACCTGGTGGTAGGAGGTGATCTGTGGGAAGGAATCAAGGCAGCTGCAATCTCTGGCGTTCTAAAATCCACAATATGGAAAAATAAAGACATGGCTATTAAGAGTAAGATGAGAATCTATAAAGCATGCGTAAGACCAATAATAACATATGGCGTCGAAGCAAGGGCAGACACAGTAAGGACCAAACAAGTTTTGAGAACTTCCGAAATGAAGACACTGAGCAGATCGCGTGAGGATCACCAGAATAAGAGAGATATGTGAGGTTGAGGATATTATAAGATGGAGCAGACAGCGAAAAAGGGACTGGTACGGTCATGTTCAAAGAATAGACACCACCAGATTCCTCTATATTGCATTGCATAATCAGCCTCATGGGACTCGTCCTCGTGGAAGACCTCCTAAAAGATGGAAGGTCAGCTGGGAATCTGCCTCACAGGAGGAGCAACATTTTGGAGAACAAACCACATAGGTCTACAAGAAGGAAGAAGAAGAAGGCTTTATTATCAACATTCATATATCGTGTCACGCAGCACGTCGATTACATCGACTCCTCGCGTGGCTGATATTAAGTTTTCCTCGGTTTTAATGTCATGAGGCGTTGCCATCGTTAACGCGTACTCTCTTCACTAATCTTTCTGTGTGTTCAAACCACCTTTCTTATAATTTATTTATCCTACTTATATATTCTTCCGATATGTAATCAAATTCAAATCAATCTAAGAATAAAAAATAGAGATCTATTATAATATTTAGTATAATACTTAAAATACAACTTAAAGACTAAAATTCACTCGCAACACGAGCAGGAACAACAATTACATTAAATTTTCTACTAGAGTGGGAACTATTGTCCTGCGGATTGATGTTTCAGCATCCCTTCGTATATGGCTCACCATATTTATATTTTAAATAAATGACAAGCTGTTATTACAGTATTCAAATAAAAAAAGAACCCAAACACATTTATTTACTTAAGTTACCTTTAGATTAGTTCGGGCCAGGATCCTACGGAGCTTGTCCGCAGCTCTAGCGCGACGTCGCACACTGGATCCATTTGACAAAAACAGAGACTTAGGGGTCGAACTCCGGATTTTGCCCTGATTTTTTTAAATTGGGTCCTTTGTGTGATTCCAAACCACTTTTACATTTGAGCTTTTCTTGATATAACTGCTAATTTCCAAGAAAAAAAAAATTGTATGAAGCAAAACTGATTTTTTTAATTATTTCGGAATCAGGTGGATACGTCAAAACCAAACTTAGTAAGAATTATGGAGGGCATAATCTTCTACATTACTTGTTACGACATCTACTTCATATCTCTGCCCGTTTAAAAGCAGCAGACATTATAAATTTAAAAAAATTGTTACGAGTATAAAGTGGTTTCGGATTTTTTGTTAGATGCATAAATATGCTAAAATCACTCCATTATTTTGTAAAGGAACGCGATGATCATTTATGCATCTAACAAAAAATCCGAAACCACTCGTAAGAATTAATGCAAACAAATATATGGGTTCACTGAATTTGTATGAACCCACTGCGACCTTTTTTATGCAATTGAATAAATATAAATGAACCACCTGTTAGTACTCGGTACTCGCCGCGCCGCTGGCGCTGCATGCATAATCTACGGAGCGAGTTTCCCGGGCATCCGGCGCTGTATTACGTAGGGTTATGGTTGCCTACCGCTGCTAGCCTGGCTGACCCGAGCGACGAGCGCGGCAGACCCAATCAGTCGATTCCAGGCGACGGCGGTGCTTGTATCGTGAGCTGTCTCTCCCTCGTCCGCAAGATGAAGGCTCTGCTAAGCTGCACAATCCTCCTGCTGTTGGGTGCAACCCTCTCCTCAGCCGGCATGTGAGTTCACTATTCAAACATAAATCTCCTAAGTTCGAGAAAAAATATTTTTTATATTTGATTTCACGTACAAATATAAAATCATTCCTAATATTTATTCATTTGATGACAAAATGCATATTACTTCCACCAATATTTCTTCAAAATATAATAGAAACATATTAATTATATTTGCCATTAAATAACTCTATTTTAAAAAAGAATAGTTAAAACTAAAATTTATTATGTTTTTAAATATTTTAATTATTTGTAAATATAATATTTTTAATCTGATAAAATTAAAAGTGTGTGTATTTTCTTCGTAACAAAACAATCTTGCTTATCTAGGGGGATAGCCACTGTGACGACCGAAAAAACAAATGATTTTCGTTTTTTTTTACCGAGATAATTAAGAAATATGGGACTCGCGGTTTTATTTATTTTATTAAGTTTATATTCAATAGAGTTTTCGAATTTTTTTATTGAAAAATATTTAATAATAACAAAGTTATCAGGGTTGCTGTATATTTAAATTTTTCACAAAATATCGACCGATTGAAAAATTTTCAATTTTTTTTTATATTCAAGCAGTATTAAAAATTAGTAAAAATCAAAAAATTTAAATCGGCTACGCTCAACGATAGCCAAACACAAATAGAACAAACAAAAAAGTTGATAATTGTTCGAGTTATCGATGCTACCAGTTTAAAAAAAAAAGTTTGAGTAAAACGCGTTTAAAGTTTTTAGTTCATTTTTCTTACAATAAAATCATGTACCTTATAAAATACGAGTATTTATACTAACATCAAACTATCGAGTCCTGAGCCATATGATGGTTCTTCCTCTTTATATCCAGTGGTGTCTTTGATTATTATTATTTTTTATTGACCTTTTCCATGCAATTCTCATCAACTTTCACCCGGTTAGCGTCGCGGTCGACTCAATAACAGTCGGTCTACCTCCTATCACTAAAATGACTATAACTCAGTCAATTTTTGGAATTTTGACCTAAAATTTTTTTCACATAGTTTTTAATGTACAAAATTTAAATTAAAACAAACAAAAAAATCACAGTGGCTTAATATCCCCCTTAATATTATATCTGCTTAGTGTTTTGATTTAGGATTATTGAAAATTATTTTATTTTTAGGGATTTATTTTAGTGTGCAGTTCTATTTTCTAGTCGCTCTTTGTGATAATATTATTTTTATGAAAACCGCACGCCTCTGGTCACCTGTCGCTAGGCGATATTAAATTTGGTATAAAAAGCAGTTGCTGAAAAATCAAGTAGGGTTTTTGTACTAGTATATTACGTATTTATTTATTTTTATTATTACTTATTTATTTATTTAATATGTTTACCATCAAATAAAATCGTTGTATTTTACTTATAGAGAAATAGCAGTAAAAATAACATTTTAAATATGTAATTAAAAAGAATTTCAAGTATTTGATTAAATTACTTATTAGTCTTCGCGATTACCATTAATATTTATGAAAAAATATTTTTGCACAAACTACAAATAAAATAAAACGTTTTAAGTTTTTTTTCCTCTATTTAGTATGTAAACATTTATAGCTATATATCGACGTTTAGTTCGTCTTTGCGGATATACATCCTGTTGTCTATAATAATTAAAAATAATTTATAATGACTCTTGATTTCGATTACGAAAAGATATATTCCATTAATGAAAAATGGAATTTATAATGTAATTTAATTGGTTGATTATCAGTTCTGTGTAGTTTCCTCGGCGTCCCTCAATTTCCCCCTCCAATATCAGTTGGAGAAGGTGGTACTTTTCCCCACGCAGTATATGACCCAGATGTGAGATCTTTCGAACCTTGATAGTTGATAACAATTCCCTGTCAACTCTAGCTCGCCTCAGGACTTCGGTATTGGTAACCATGTCTGTCCAGGGAACTCTGAGCATTCGGCGATGGAACCACATTTCAAATGCTTCCAGTCGGTTCATTGAGTTAACTTTCAGGGTCCAAGTTTCACACCCGTACAATAAAACAGACCACACATAGCATTTGATCATTCTTTGGCGGAGTTTCAAGTTTACGTTATCATTGCAGAAGAGTGATTTCATTTTATTAAACGTAGCTCTTGCTGCCTCAATTATACATTTTATCTCTACATCTGGGTCAAGAGATTGCGTTAGTATGCTGCCGAGGTATTCTTGTACATCCTTATTAATAATTCGTGAAAAAAATTGGTCAATTCAATTGCAAAAGCTATTCAGTTATTGGTGAATAAACGAAATGCGTAAATTTGTTGAAAATATCATATTTCTATTTCGTATATTATTTTAGAGACATTTTAAACATAATCGTGTGATTTTGATAAACTAATATATGTAATGTTTTTGGGATAAGATATAACAGAATTCTCTCTGGTATTAAGTCAATTATGTATATAACTTTAAAACAAACTTTATAAAAAACAAAAACTCACTTTTATTTTTCGTTTAATCTTTTCATGTCTCATTTTTGACGTCTTCTATTTTATTTATTTTATTATTATTTATTATTATTTTGTTAAATCGCTCTTTACATCATGACAGCATGAGCCAAATCGATGCAAAGGGGGTTATAGCTATCATAGGGATTCTCGTGACATGAAATAGGTAGCTATTCAATCGCCATTTTATTGTCACGTGAATTCTACACCAGACCAAAGAAAGTGTAACAATCACACTGCCCTCGCCGCGAAACGAACCCGAAACCTTCGGGGTGGCAGTCAATGTCAAGTCAATTGTATGTTTATCTCCATTATTATTATTAATGTTTTACTCCATTATTATTATTAATTTAAAAAATATTTTTTCTATTTTGTATTTCAATAAATTCATGTAAGTAAACAAAAACATATATTAAGTAGTCTTATGTGAACGAACTATTTTTTTTTTCATTTAAAATACTCATGTTAAGGCCCTTAACCGATTTATTTCTGCCGTAATTGAATATGTATTATAAATTAATAATATAGTACGATAGCAATCAAGTGAAGTGGAAATTATTATAATGGATGCTTTGTGCTCCCTATGGCCTGATACACTGCGCCCCTGGACGTCGCACCCGCCTCCACCCTCCACCACCCACTTGCACCCACTTCCACCTTCCACCACCTACCTGCGCCAGCAACTACGTCAATGGCGTACAGCTTGTTGTTTCCCAGTTCACTAACCATATTTCAACTTTAAACATATTTGACTTAGACATAATTAATTTGTGCTGGTCGTATACTCTTTCTTCAATAACATCATTTTGTTTTAATATTAAATGTTCGTTGTTCAATTTCGTAAGTTTCGTTTTGTTAAACGTATTATTATCTCATTATATTTTTAGAGTTCTATACTCACAGTTAAATTTTATATGTTATCATCAGCCGTATTTTATCCACTGCTGAATGTAGGCCTCTCCTAAAGCACGCCACCGTCCCCTACCCATTGCCGCTCCTATCCATCCATGTCCAGCAATCCTCTTCAGATCATCAGTCCAGCGGGCAGGGGGACGTCAGAACCCGTCTCCCCCATCGGCCGTCGGTTCTCTGACAGATATAGCCAGCCCATCGCCACTTCACCCCGCCCATCCTTAGAGCCAGCTCAGTCACCTTGATTTGTTGTCGAATAAATACGTTTCTAAATCGGTCCCTCAAGGTTATTTTAAGCATGGCTCTTTCCATGGCGCATTGGGCGACCTTGAATCTGTAGACTAGACTTTTTGTCAGTGTCCACGTCTCGGCTCCGTACGTCATGACTGGCAAGACGCACTGGTTGAAGACTTTAGTCTTGAGGCATTGCGGCATTTTATATGTTAGCCAGGATGTAAATCTTCTCCCAGGCTGTCGGCTTTAAGCAACCTGTGACCAGCATGTAAGAGAAAAGCCTCAATTTTTTACCAAAAGCATCATGGTATTATTTTCAGTTTCACACAAGGAGTTCAAAAGTATAGGAATTGGTTATTATAGAATATTATAATAGTTTTCAAGTTTTTGCATGATTAAAGAATTGGTTACAGAACACTTTATTTACTTATTTTCATTACTTACTTACATGTACATTATTTGCATTAACAAACATGTTTGTTGAAACATGAATAGGTATCAGGTGGGAGAAATGGGGAGAAATGGAGAGAAAGGGGGAGATTTACTTACCACCGAGAGTAGTTAAGCCAGGGTGATAGAAATAAACCCAACTCTTTAAGATAACAAGCATACATGTCTCTGGACAATCCTTACGTAACAAGAGTTGCATTAATTTAAATTTAAATATATGTTAAAAAGAAAATAATTACACCATCCTACAGGAGACAAGTACCTACTTTTCAAGCTGGAACTACTACCCGCGCAGTATTTTAAGTGAGCACCCTGTACTTCATTAACAAGTCGTCACGTGAGAGTAAGAAGGTTCCAACTGACAAAAGTAAAAAGCTGAGAAAAATGAAGTCAAAGTTTTGTTGGTTTCGGGTGTGTATCTTGGAATAAAGGGGTTTTATTCCAATTTCCAGAGATTCTTTTACCGAGAAACGTGTAAATTTTGTCTGGCAACAGTTGGAATAATAAAGTTCTAAGTTTAAATGAATCCTTCTTCAGTGAATCGTGTGTTTTGAATGATCAGATGGAACTTGATTCTTTTCGTAACATCAAAATGACGATACTATTACATGTTTTTTTTTATTGTACATATAGATAAGGTTAGTAAGAACCCTTTTCACGAAAAAAAGCCAAATGTGAAATTTTGTTATTTGGAACCCTCTTACTCTCAGGTGACGAAGTTGTGACCTCGTTAATTTAAAACAGCGAGGAATATAACTTTTGTTTCCTGATCTAATGTCGTGCCCCCACTTAAAAATCTTTGCAAAGTTACTCGTAGGAACACAACTGATTGAGGTTTAATCAATAACAGCTGCATCCGGGTCTATGTAGGTTACAATTTATAAGCGAACGTCATAATTTATAGACCACAAAAACAAAATATCCCGGGCCGCAGTACTCAGCTCCAGTCATGGGAAAGAATCGGCTGTACAGAATGCTCTATTTGCTGATTAAGAGGGGAATTACACCATTATTGTTACACTCTCCAAGCCTCTTCATTCCTGATATTTTTTCATGTTTCATGAACTAAAATTTTGCATAAACTGAAATGTAATGATTGCTCATATTTTTATATTGGTAAAACAAGGCGTAATTTTAAATTAAGAATAAAAGAGCACATAAGATGTCTCTCTAATAATAATTTTCCTGAATTTGCTTACCACCTCATAGAAAAAGATCATTCATTTAATAAATATATTGGCGTTGAAATTTTGCAAGTTAATAATAGAAATATAACTTTGAGCAATCTCGAAATTTTAGAAATTAAAAAAGCTATTAAAAATAAAAATAAATTTTTAAATAATCAAATAAATTTAACGTCAAGTCCAATCTTTGATTTATTTCCTTTGTTGTAACCTGAACCCCATTAAGAGCTTAAATTTTTTATTATAAATTTTAAATTGAATCATAATATTTGTTATAACAAAAGCATCAACGTTCCAAAATAAATCTTTATAACATCTGTCAGATCATGTAAACAACAACAATTTTATAATATTTTTTTATAAATATGTATCTTTACTGAAGAAGGACTGGTTGTCTGAAGATTAAAGTGTTGTATATACAAAGTGCATAAAAAAGAAAAATAGAAATAAACCATCATAACAACATAAAGTATGGTGTATATAGAAGAAACATTGTTGTTCATGTAAAATGTATTTATTGATTCGATCCATCCATGTTTTTTCGAACTTAAAAAAATATTACTAAGTATGACTTATATTTCTGATATGATTCAATATTATGTCATGCATTTGTCTCGGTGATTTCTTTTGCTATCATTTGTCATCTCGCCTAGATTCATTGATGTTATTTTGAACACAAAGGTATTATAGAAAGGAAAACCTGAACGAATCTCCGGGAGCGAGATGCACGCTGCGGGATATTGCTGGTGGGAAGGTTTCCGTCGGGGGGTGGGGGGGGGGGGGGGATTGTGTTCTCGCACTCTAAATTCAAATAAAAAAAAACTAGCGCGAAACTTCCGGCTGTGCTTCATAGAATTTTATGTCGTGTAAGACCTCCTTGTACGTCGCAATTGAATTTGTATCGGACTTTTACCGAGCGACTTCACAGAATGATATCAATGAGTTTATTTTGTTCTTCGTATTTATCCAAAGTTAACAGGAAACTCTGAAAAAGAAATTTCTGATAAACTAGTAAGCTCATTTACATTGGCCTCTCTTTCTAATAGATTTTTATTATTTTTTAGTTAAAGAACGTTTTACAGATTTGATTTTAATTTTTTGGCAGAAATCGGATAAAATAACACTCATTTCTTTATAGTAATTTTTAATCGAATAATCAATACGGAATTCTCACCTTATCCGAGTGGTAATCAAAACTTATTCGGGCTAAGCATTTTTAAAGTTTAGCTAACTGAAAATAACCTGTGGAATGGATTGAAACAAATATTGTATAATATTATAATATAAGAGATTCTTCTAGAGAGATTTAAAAAATATTTTTAAATACTCGAAACGTACTTCTATACATATAGAGGAGACCCAATCGCTACAACTGGAATATAAGATGGGAAAGCAAATTATCAATGTGGTCTGTTATGCAGACGATGCTATAATCATAGCTGAAAACAATGATGACTTACAAAAAATGCTAGACAGACTACATCACGCCTGTAAGAAATACAACATGACGATCTCTATAGAAATAACAAAATGTATGACCTTTTCCAAAACACCCAAAACATGTAACCTATATAAAGAAAAACAACCCACAGAACCCTTTAAATATCTAGGCATAGACCTGGTGAGAGGAGCTGATCTGTGGGAAGAAATAAAAGCCCAAGTAAACAAGGCAGCTGCAATCTCTAGCGCTCTAAAATTTACAATATGGAAAAACATATATATGGCCATTAAGAGTAAGATGAGAATCTATAAAGCATACGTAAGATTAATCATAACATATGGCGTCGAAGCAATGGCAGACACAGTAAGGACCAAACAAGTTTTTAGGACTTTCGAAATAAAGACAATGAGGACGATAGCAGGCAAGACACTGAGAGATCGCGTGAGGAGCACCAGAATAAGAGAGGTATGTAAGGTTAAGGATATTATAAGATGGAGCAGACAGCGAAAAAGGGGCTGGTAGGATCATGTTCAAAGAATGGACACCACCAGACTCCCCTATATTGCATTGCATAATCAGCCTCATGGGACTCGTCCTCGTGGAAGACCTCCTAAAAGAAGGAAGGACTGGGAGAGCTGGGAATCTACCTCACAGGAGGAGCAACACTCTGGAGAACAGACCACATAGGTATACAACAAGGAAGAAGAAGAAGAAGAAATAACGTAATTCTCTCGCTACAATACAACTGATGTAATAGTTGGAATTTTCAAGTAATTCAAGGAAACTTAATTTGATTGTATGTGTTTCTCTTCTATATTCGTCATCACTTTGTTGTGGATTCACATTTGAAAAACTTTTTGAAAACATTGTATTTTCACAACACTTTTTTGCACCTTTCACAAACATGTTTCGGGGAACAGACTTCCACTCTTCAGTGTATGAATTTTAATCTTTAACATGTTTTTGAAAGGTACACAAAAGTGGTGTGAAAATCGATGTTTTTAAAAACTTATTCAAATGATTGTAAGTGGTTCATCCGATACGAACTTGTTGCGCAGAGTAGGGAGAAAATCCTATGATATTTACACACGCTCTTTGCATTCCAGAATCTCGTACAGTTGAGTGATAACAACGTAGCAAACTGAGAAGATTGTGTACAAACTGGAAAAATACACATCATTATAAATAACCATCTTATCCATAATGCACCCTTAGTGGGAAATGTATGTATCAAAATTATATATACAATAATATACATACATTAAAAAAAAAACAGTGTGTGTACGTATCTACGCACATAAGAATATAATTCTTTGGTGTAACAAAACAAAAGAAAAAACACTTTTAAAGTTTTTAAACACAAGTTATGACAATGATAATTTTTTCACCACACAATGTGGGAAAATTAAATGAATTACTTATCATTGATGGCTAACTTCGTCATCTTTTTTTAAAAAAAGTGATTTGTATTACTTCTTCTTCTTCTTCTTCAGCCTATTTCCGTCCACCAAAGACCTACTCCATTCGCTTCCATAACACTCTGTCTTGTGCAGACTGCATTCAGGTTATTCCAACGTGTCTGTTCAGATCATCCTTCCACTGTAGTTGCGGTCGCCCTGCACTTCTCTTTGCCGTCCACGGTCTCCAAGTCAGCAGTCTTCTTGTCCATTTTTCATCTGAGCTTCTTGCTACATGACCTGCCCATTGGAATTTTAGAGTCGCCACCCGATGGATGATGCCAGTGACCTTTGTTTTTTCTCTCACCGTATCGTTTCTGACTCTGTCTCTTAGGCTTATATTATACTTACTTTCGAATTCCCATACTTACGTATATATTCGAATTATTGTACTCGCACTAATATCATAAATTTGATACAGGTTCTTTCAACTTATTAAAAAGTTTTTACAAATAATGATGCATTAAATATTCGAAATTACCCCAATAAAAAGCGATAGTTCGTTGGTACTATTATAGCTAACTACCTTCATGTCTCGTATCACTTCCGTTGCATGGTGCGCGCGCAGCTCTCAATTTTAACCTCTACTAAACATGCCAAAAGAATTATAACTTTAAAAATGTTTTTATCAATATTTATTAAATTACTAAACAAATACTAAATCATCTTTGATTGACTGGGCACCTTCCGTTACATTAAAAAAAAAACGAAAAATATCGATCAATCTAAAGAGAAAAGTATATAAAGTTTGTGTGCTGTCGGTTGCCTTTAGGGCCTCGAAACTGTAGCATTGTTGTGTTGTAGATACTACGAGTGAACCAAAGAGCCATTTTAGGAATAAGCTCTAGATACAGAGTCAGAAACGATACGGTGAGCGAGAAAAACATAGGTCACTGATATCATTCACCATGAAGCGACTTCAAAATGAAAATGGGTAGGTCACGTAGCCAGAAGCTCGGAAGAAAAAGGGACAGTAAAATTGCCGACTTGGAGACCATGGACCTTAAAGAGAGGTGCAGATTAACCGCAACTACGATAGAAGAATGACCTGAACTGACATGTTGGAATAATCTGGGTAAAGTCTGCACAAGACCGAGCGACGTGAAACCGAATGGAGGAGGTTTTTTTCCAGGAATGGACTGAATAGGGCTGAAGAAGAACACTAAATCAATCTACGAAACGAGGAGAAAATTAATTTTTGATTTTATTGTAATATCAAACAATGACATCTCTCTAACGGGGTCACACAACTCGTTTTCCGGACTCCTGATTTCTCTTCTTCTTATTCTTAGTGTAGGCCTAGTGGCCTGTTTCTTAAGAGGAATTGGCCTCCTGCCAAATCGACTCCCAGCTGTCGATCCATCTCTTTGGTGGTCTCCCCGGAGTCGTCTACCTTGGGGCTGGCCGTGCAACACAATGAAGGGGAGTCTGGATGGATCCATTCTCCTGACGTGTGCATACCAGTATCTTCTCCTTTGCCTTCCCCACCTAACGACATTCTTGACCTCGCATATCTCCCTTATTCGTGATTTCCTTATCCTCTCTTGCAGTGTCTTGCCAGATATATATCTGAGCATCTTCATTTCTGACACTCTGAGCGCGTTTTTCGTGATAGTGGTGTCCGCCCTGCACTCGATCCCATATGTGATGATAAGTCGCACACAAGTCTTATAGATTCACACTTTTCTGCTGATCTTCATGTCAGGATTTTTCCAAATTGAATTATTCAAGCATCCTGAAATGACCGCAGCCTTGTTTATTTGCCCCATCACTTCACACGGTAGATCCGTTTTCCCACACAAGTCCACACCCAGATATCTACATTTTTCCACCTGTTCCACTGAAACACCCCCTACAGACACGCTACATCCCACCTGAGCTCGACAGCATATTATACTCTTGGTCTTTGATACCGATATGATCATATTGTATTTTTGATTTAATTTAATCTTACTCCTAATTTAATCTTAATAAATATTTTATTAAACATCACCGGCGCATAATAGGATGCCTTAGATGAGTAACGGCATGCATCCCTGAAGAGTTGGCAGTTACGGCGAAGATACACGAGAGCAAGTATGTCATAGAGCTAATTACTAGTTGCACCTTTGCCTTAAATACAGGTGCTTCTGTCGGATTAGATTTCTCGACGTTAATAACTTTCTATTTGTTGATTAACTTGAATAAGCTGTGAACACGGTCAAAGCACATTAATTATAACATAAATTGCTTCCAGAGCAATACGAGGTTATTCCGAAAGACCGGAAGAGCTTTTGTTATTAGGTGTATAACTTTCCTTCCGCCGTTTTTTTCCGAAATTCGAGGCTTTATCGTAAAAAACTGGTTATACATTTATGATTCAAAGTATTGTCCATCGCTGGCCACTACTTTCTCCCATCTTTCGGGCAGCATACGAATCCCGCGATGAAAAAACTGGTCATCTTTTGAAGCGATCCACGAATCGATCTAATTTTTTACTTCTTCATAAGACCGGAAGTGCTGGTCAGCTAGGCCGTGTGCCATTGATCGAAACAAGTGATAGTCCGAGGGAGCAATGTCTGGAGAATACGGCGGGTGGGGTAGGACTTCCCATTTCAAAGTTTCCAAGTATGTCTTGACCACTTTCGCAACATGGGGTCGAGCATTGTCATGCTGTAAAATCACTTTATCATGTCTCTCGTTGTATTGCGGCCGTTTGTCTTTCAATGCTCGGCTCAAACGCATTAATTGCGTTCGATAACGATCGCCTGTGATTGTTTCAGTCGGTTTTAACAACTCATAATACACTACGCCGAGCTGGTCCCACCAAATATTGAGCATAACCTTGGAACCGTGAACATTCGGTTTGGCCGTCGACGTGGAAGCATGGCCGGGATATCCCCATGATTTTCTGCGCTTGGGATTATCGTAATGAACCCATTTCTCGTCCCCAGTCACAATGCGATGCAGAAATCCCTTCTGTCTTTGCCTTGCAAGCAGCTGTTCACAAACACACAAACGCCGTTCAACATCGTACGGCACCCAATTTCCTTGTTTCTGAATCATTCCCATGACTTTCAGGCGTTTTGAAATGGCTGGTTGCGTCACTCCCAATGATCTTGCCAATTCTTTTCTGTTCAATCCAATTCTGCATCTTCGAAAACCTTCTCTCCTCCACCGCCATGCTGGTCTTCGACGTTAAAATCACCGTTCTTGAAGCGTTGAAACCACTCTCGGCACGTTCTTTCACTAATAGCGGCCTCACCATAGGTATTTGAGAGCATTCGATGAGCCTCAGCCGAAGATTTCTTCATATTAGAGCATAAAATTAAAACCTCCCGCAAATGACGAGAATTTGGCTCGTAAGCTGACATGTTTAATCGGGAATAACTTTATAATGCAGACACAAATCGACTAATGGCGTTAATTTCGATGGCGTTATGTTTACAAATACTTAAGCTTATTGTATGACATCTATGATCTATTTATTCCAACTACCACTTACCGCTACTGCCATCTTAACAAAGCATCTTAAGCAAAGTTATACACCTAATATTTAAAATATCTCCTTTGGAATTCTCTCCCCATAATTTACATAAAATTTAAAAATAAATACACAGCTCTTGTAATCGTTGTTAATTCTTTCGAATAAATTTGACTTATTTGTCTTTTTCTTTTTTATATACTTTGTATACACAGCAATAACTTTTATAAAAAATGTAATTATATATCAGACATATTTCGGACAACCCGGTCCTTCCTCAGTAATATTATAAAGATATTTAAAATATTATAAAATTGTTTACAAATATGATCAGTTTTGACAGATTAACACGGTCAAAGCACATCAATTATAACATCAGAGATGCATGCCGTTACTATACTCGTATACAAAGTATATAAAAAAGAAAAAGACAAATAAAACATCTACAACACAAAGCATGGCGAACATAGAAGAAATTTGATTTCTTTCGTTTATTGGAACCTGAGTATTTTCTTATCCTGCGGTTTCTAATGCAAGCGATATTTCCATAGATATAACAACATCCAATACCTGTTCTTACCAATTTTGAAAAAATCTGCGGATAAATGAAACGGTATTATAATTAACTATTCAGTAAATGATATGACGTGCACACACTATTATAATAATAATAATAATAAATTGAATAATTAAAGAGCGCCATTTTTATGAATTATTCATCTCAAGGGCGCTGTAGAAAATGCTCCGTTTTATGAACTAGTTAAAAAATAAAACATATTTAATATGAGGGCTGCACCCAACGCATATCAGGAAAGGATAATTTGAAAAGGTGCGTTTTGAGTCTCGATCCAAACTCTGACTGATTCTCAGTGCACTTAAGGTCTGCTGATATATTGTTCTAGGGCCGGCTATTGCGAAGACTCGGTCGCCAAAGTTTGTGTTAGGACAGCGTTTTGGCACAGTCAATCTACCGATCGCAGAAGTCGGGTTCTCGTTGATGCAGAGTTCAGATATACTCGTATATCTGAACTCTGAAGATTTAAAAAAAAGTAATTTGTTCAAGTGATAGGAATTTATGTGCACCCACACATCTACTGGTGCCTTCTTTTCATTATTTGTTATTCTTGTCCTGTTTTCGTTAACTTGACGTTTTCCATTTTGTTATTTATATACTGTTAATGACGACCTTCGTGGCAAAGTGGTAAGAGCTCTGATCATACTGAAATTCCCGGGTTCGATTCCCGGCGATGGCAGTGTGATTGTCACACTGTCTTTGGTCTGGTGTAGAATTCACGTGATAATAAAAAATGGCGATAGATTGGCTACCTATCACCTTTCATGAGAATCAATATAATAGCTCAAATAAATTGTATACTGTAATTGGGTTCAAACAACCTGTTGTATAAAAAAAAATCATACGGTCATATTAATGTTATTACTCGTTTAAAAAGTGAATGCATTCTGGGAGTGGTCTACACCACACTGTTATGTGAAGGTAATTACCATCACACAACAGGGAAGCACAGGAAAACGATAATCATATCTCTTGGGTCATTTTTTATATTGCAAATGAAAAAATAATTTGCCGTTAAAAATATACTCGTATATGTGATTTCGCAATACTCCCTGTTCTATATACGATTAAAACCTTTGATACTGACCAGCTTTTGATATCCGTTTCTTTACTGAAGTAACATTACTTTACTGATCACCCTGGCGAAAATACGGATAGTAAACTGGTTGGCAGTAAAAAGGGCTTAAGTCAAAATATATATGAAGAAGATGAAATGTGAGTAAATAGAAGGTCCTAATATCCATTGTTGGAGTATTTTACTGTACGGCTACGAGACTTAGTGCCTGGGCGAAAGAGAGCGCAAAAGGCTAGAGGCATTTGAGATGTGGACCTATCGACGAATTGCCCATGTTTCATGGAGGGACCACATTACAAGTGAAGTGGTTCTCAGCAGAGTTGAAGAGAGTAGGCACATGTTGAACACCATGGATTGGTCATGTGTTGCGACATGAATGTTTCCTGCATGATGTGTTGGAGGAAATGGTCGAGGAATCTATTGGTAGAGGACAACCTCGTCAACCTCGGACAACCTCGAGTACCTAGACCAGATTTGCCGAGATATGGGCTGCACCTCTTATGCGGAGTTGAAGAGAGTTGCCGAGAACCGAGCGGAGTGGAAGAGGAGATGCGTCGCCTTGCTGCAGACCAATCATTAGATTGAGACCGGAGAACAAGAATATCCATTACCGGAAAAACTCTCCGAGATCTTGTGCGTAACGCAGACATAGGAAAAACTGACGAAATAGAGGATATTGTACGGCAAAGTAGATCCAGAAGAAGATACTGGAGGGACCATGTAGCCAGAATGGAAAGTGACAGCAATGCCTTCCGGACACCGTCCACCTGGAAGGCCACATAAGATATGGAAGGACATCTGGACCCCAATGCAATACAGGGGAGTCTGGTGGTGTCCATTCTTTGAACATGACCGTACCAGTCCCTTTTTCGCTGACTGCTCCATCTTATAATATCCTCAACCTCACATATCTCTCCTATTCTGGTGTTCCTCGCGCGATCTCTCAGTGTCTTGAATCTTAAAAATCTTAATCTTTTCATTTTCAATTACTCTAAACATTTTCGAATATTGTGCGAGACCCCAAAAAACTGTTATATTTTTCCCCTAAAATTTTATTTTTTTGCTGATTTAATATTTTACTAACTGAAAGAAATCAAATTTTTTTTTTTTACTGATTTAATATTTTACTAACTAGTAATCAGTATAGGGTACACCAAATGACTTTCATCACTTCACCCTAATAATGTAATATAATAAGTTCTACGTAATACCCATTGTACGATATTTTCGCATGTTATCACACAAGTAAAAATATTTTCAACTGCGAGGGTTAGAGAGAAATATTTGATCTCGCCTTTGATATGTTTAAATTGTTCTAGTTGCCAATTACGCCACACCGGATGAACCAATATATAATAATAACAACGTGTTCACATGATAAAGCAGTAATATAATACCGCCGCCGGTAATAAGATCATAAACAGGTGAAATTAAGTAGTATTTTCAGTCCAAATTCAATTTTTCATCATATTATATCAATTACCTTTACCGTCATTCAAATATGTTTATTTGTATGTACGCATTATAGAAATACTTGTACAAACTAGTTAGTTGTTATTATTAGTACTACTAACTAAATATATTATACATAGGTATGTAATTCGTAACGCTTTATGCATAGATTCCTTTAGTTCCTTTAAATTTATTGTTATAATAACTAACAACTGATAGCTTTGGAAATGGAAAAGATTTTAATAATTCCACTCTTTAAGTCCAATAGTCTTCCTTGGCAGGAAGTTTGTCGGAATTTAGTACACTAGTGTGGGTAACGCATGAAATTAAATATTGTTTAATGATCGAGAAGACCATAGAAAACTGTTGTTGCCTCATCTATATGCAATATGCGCGCTTACCAACCCTTTAGATGTTCATTTATTTCAACTAATTCTCAGTCGAATAACATAACTCGAGCAATTTGAATGATTTAATTTTGTTTGTCCCTGAAAATTATTTGCGACAATAGCAATATAGATTATATCACCTACCACTATGTATAATCAATCTAAGATGATACCTGTGATACAACGGAAGTGTCATGACGAAAGCAAAAACGGAAACATCGTAATAGACAAAAAACTATAATCAATAAAAAAAAAACATTAATTTGTCAAAACATTAAAAACAAAACTCGATGATCAGTTTAAAAATACATAACTTTTGTGTAGCACAAATCTGTTCGTTTTGTAAAAAAATAAAAATTAGTTAGCTGCTGGGCTGCCCGATATTTTTCACATATCATCGGAATGCTTTAAACAAAACAAAAAACGAAGTGTTAATGTTTCCGATACCGTTAGCCACTCTGTTTGCTCAAAGAAATTATCACATTTCATCTGGATACTTGAATTTAAAATGGCATAACTGTTCTCCAATAATGAGACGACCGTATTTCATAGCACGCGCAAGAGCTTCATGACACATCGATTGGTTCAACCGGGCACCACCAGCCGGCGCGCATTCCGCGAGGAAAGTTTCCTCAGAATACCGAGAGAGAAAATCTTAAAAGCTTGTCTGTATTTGGAATCAAAATTGCTAATTGCCTTTTAGATTTCAGGCAAATGGTTTCATTTAAATTACCAAAATACAGATTGACTTGTTGATGACTATATATTTTGTTAAAATTATTCTTCGATTATGACTTTCATTCAATTTATTTAAAACTTCATATTACATATAATCAATACGAATGAAAACGTCTGTTCTCTAGAAGATTTATTTTATTGTATAGAAATGACATATTTTACCTTGCTAAGGTACTATCAAATGTTGTGTATCACATCTTGAACAGCAATGTTAAACTCCTTATTTAACCGCCCTAACTCCAGGTATCTTTCCGAGGAACGTGCAAAAAAATCACGTTTTTTATTAAACCAATTTCATTACAAAATATTTTAATTTTTAAATTACGTAACGTCAAAAACTCGATGGCACACTTCGCATGTCCTTCGTAAAACGATCATACTTGTGAAGACTTGTACTCAAGTGCTGTAGGCACACGCGCGTATCCGTAAAGGTTTGTACATTTTAGGTACATTGCTCTTTCTCAAGCGCGTACGTGATACGGGATAGCGCAGAATGGTACAGTCAAAATATGCGTATCTTATAATTCTAGAAGTTTTAATCTTATTTCATGGAAAGTTTCGCCTTTCTAAGGCATTTTCAAGTGTTTGAAAACATACATCCCGTACATCAAATGTACATGTCATTCCCATTGTCTTCGCCGTATGCTTATGCTTTTTTTCGGATAGTTTCATGTGGATGTATTTCAATAATCAAATTGAAATATTATTTGAAGACTACAGGGGAAAAACAAGGAATGTCAGTAGAAGGTTAATTTGAATAAATTGAGAATAAAGCTTATCAAAGTCTATATATTTCTTAGCAATTAGCAATCGTTTATCTGGCCATAGTCGATGACACACATAATTTTTTAATATGAAAATTTTACTGTGGATAGATACGTACAAATGCCGCTAGATAGCATTATTACATTTATTTTGAATTTTAACTGACATTCCTTGTTTTTCCCTTGTAGTCTTCATTTTATATAGCATTCATCCTACGGAACGAATGCTTGCATATGGGCTAGTGGCAAGTGCTCAGCGCAGTTCCTTTATCCTATTAATTAGTTCATCAGAACTGAAATGAAAATTTACCTACAATAGGCTCATAAAACCTTTTTCATTGTGACTGTTATTGTTTTATTGTTGCGTATATTTTAAATTCACATATATAACGTAATAGCATTGTGAGAAAAATAAAGGATCTATTTTATTGATTTTGTCCTTATTTGTACAACGCAACCTTGCTCGGGTGTTGATATGGAAATACGTATTATGTCATAAGTTCTGCAATGAATATATAAAACTATGTTAATAGCTACATATGTTAAACTTACGAGTTCTAAAAAAATCTGACTCCATAATATTATCGTTCTATGGTTTATGCGCAGAAACAAAGAATGTTGAATTTTCGAAATATGGAAATTTAATTATTTTAATAATATGGCATAAATCTGTGAAATCAAAAATGCAGATACTGTACACATTAATTAATAATTTTAATAATTTATATCAAATCAAATCAGTTTATATTATTTCAACAGAGATTACATACAATATTAATGTTTAAGGTAATTGAGTACAGGTAAAATATAAATAAACAAATATAAAACCACTTTACTGCCAATCCTGATTAATCATTCCAAAAATAGTGATATAAAAGAAAAATTAAATTATTTAAAAAAATTTATTGGTGAAAAATTCCTAATACATTTTCATCTTTCTGGTTTTATGTAGGATTAAATCAATTTTTTTGACATCGAATAAAATCATGTCATGGATGAAGTTTCATATATTTCATTATTACAAATGATTAAAAATAAAATTTTTGTATTATACTGATTGTACTGATACATTTTGTTTTATTTAAGCATAGTTACGACCCTTATGCATGGAAGCGAAGCATGGAACTGGCAAAATAAGGATGAAAGTAGAAGAAATGCAGAAGAAATGAGATCTCTAAGACGAATGTGTGGATACTCTGTGTATGACAGAGTGTCGAATGAAAATATAAGAAGTGAAAGCGGTGCAAATGATGGTGTTATGAACAAAATAATGAAAGGATCATTAAGATGGTTTTGGACATATGCAAAGAATGAATGAAGAAAGAATGGTAAAAAATTATTTGTTAATGATGTAAATGGAACTAGAAATAGAGGCAGACCGAGGAAAACGTGGCACGATCAAATAAATCAAGATTGAATTTCGGCCATGTGATGAGTCAGAGAAATCGACGCGCGTGCATGACACGATGTACGAATGTTGAGGTAGCGAGGGAAATATGTCAGGAAAGAAAAGTGTGGCAGTCCATTATATCTGCCTACCCCTTCAGGGAGACGGCGAGATGGTTAGTTAGTTAGTTTAGTTACGAGTATTCACAAAAACGATGGAGTCGATTTCCGCATTCTCATGTGTGGGTATTTTATAATGTAAAATGATATTTTCTTACAAACCGAATATGTCAATACAGTAATAAATTATTATATCAGTATCTTAGACGAATACCAAATAATCATTAAACATGGGACCCGAGATTCTGGTGCGCTTGACTTCATAATCTGACTAAAGTCTTTACTAACTAATACGAATGAAAACGTTTGTTTTCTAGAAGTTTTATTATAGTTTATGGGATTGACATGTTTCGCCTATCTAAGGAATTATCAAATGTGAGTGTGAAACGAACGTTTCAACCATATTATTTATTAAATTTAGTTTAACTACTGTACATTATTCAAGAACGATAAATATACTGACTAAAGTCAGTCGCCTTGGGCAAAGGGTTAAATCCTATCGGTCATCTAATTAAATACATTACTAAAATTTACAAATTTTAATAGATTTTTTTTTGTCATTAATCTTAATATACCTATTCTAATACATCGTTGTGATGAGGTTTAAGAGGAGTCGCATTATCGTCACGTGAGAGTAAGAAGGTTCCAACTCTCAAAAGTAAAAAGCAGTGAAAAAATAAATCAAAGTTTTGATGGTTTCGGGTGTGTATCTTGGAATAAAAGGGTTCCATCTGAAGCAGATGAAACTCTTTTACCGAGAAGCGTGTAAATTTTCTGGCGACAGTTGGAATAAAAAGGTTGTAAGTATAAATGAATCATTCTTCAGTGAATCGTGTGTTTTGAATGATGGAACTTGATTATTTTCGTAATATCAAAATGACGATACTATTACATGTTTTTTTTAATTGAAAGTTTAGTAAGAACCATTTTCACCTCTTACTCTCAGGTGACGTTATGTTAAAAATATACTCGATTACAATTTAAAATAAATAAATAAAAAAAACATCTGAAAAGTGGAAATAAATAGTTTTGAAGATCGTAAAATGCATAATGACACTTTCGTAAGAAAAAAAAAACTTTATGTTCATGGATTACTCATACAGCAATTTTTGCAGCCTGGTCAGTAGTGAAACCAGCGCTTCTGCTGAGAAGCAGGACGTCTATGGGCCGGTGTTTAGTTCCGGTGGGAGCTTCGGGTACGGGACGTTTGTGAACCCTGTGTACCGCTGGCCCTCGGTCAGCACGGGTACCCTGTGGCCTGGGAATATTCCCGTCCAGACAATCCCTCTTTACCCCTACTCGCCCTCCGTCCCTGGTGGACCACCGTAAGTACCGAGGACCGGGCCAGAATACTTCACTAACAAATTAATACAAATCATATAACAAACTAATCGGTGATGGGGTTATAAAAACAAATTAATTGCATATTTAAATAATCATTAAAACTTTGTGCACAATTGAATATATCGACTAATAAAATAACACATCAACAGCACAGCTTATATTCTAACAGCGCAAAAACTAACTAAGTTTTGTTTACGACAAACTTGTATTATATTAAATATAATAAACCAATCAGTTTATATAATTATTTTTTTGTTTCTTGAAGAATGATGTAAAACTCCATATTTAATAATTAATACGTATAAAAACGTCTGTTTTAATAAAGTTTTATTATATTTCATGTGAATGACATGTTTCGCCTGTCTAAGGCATTGTCTATTTAATAATGCCTTAGACAGGCGAAACATGTCATTCACATAAAATATAATAAAATTTTTAGAAAACAGACGTTTTAATTCGTATTACAATAATTATTTCAATAAACTCTCTGGATAATAGACCACATTGGTCTACAGCAAGAAAGAAGAATAATTAGCTTACAAACTAACCATTTAAACTAGCATGATAAGGTAATAAACATTTATATTCACTAATTAATACGAATGCCTTAAAAGGGCGAAACATGCCATTCCCATAAAATATAATAAAACTTCTAGAAAACTGACGTTTACATTCGTATTAATTATTTAATAAGGAGTTTTACATCATTGTTCAAGAAGCAAGGAATATTTATATTCACCTTCATTTATTATATTAGTGTGAATTCACATTTGAATTTTTTTTTAAAACGTTTTATTTTCACACAATTTACATCTTTCACAGATATGTTTCGATTGATTGTTTTCCTTATATGTGTTAATTTTAACGTAGTAAAAATTATAAATGAATTTATAAAATTAAAAGAGGCACAGAAACTTTAAAATGAAATAGTGTTTTTAAATGCATACAAAGGAGAAGAATAAGAACTTTCTGAAAAATATATGTAAAAACAACTTTTTTCAAAGTATTTCAGATACTGGAATAACAAAATAAAATTATGTTTCAACACCTTTCTCTTTGTGTTTAACGTGCGATCAAAAAAATATAAACGACCATATTTCATTATATTTCAATGATTATTGTAAATAATAAACATTATTATTATTATTATTAAACACGTACCATGAAACAATTTTTTTAATTGGATAATTTTCAATTTAAGTTGTGCTCGAGAGTTGCTTTCAATTTTGAGAATGTAAAGGAGACTCTCCCTAACTGGCTCGAACTAGTGTGAGACCCTTCGCTTCTGAAGTTTCACTGTACTCCAACATACCCTCCATGTATCATATTGTAGAACAACCTATGCTTTCTCTGCTACATAAAGTTGTCTGGGACACAAATGTTTACATAGTGCATCTTCCTTCCGGTTCTGTAGATATCTCTGTTCAAATCTAAATTTGATCATTTTAGACAACGCAACGTAGTCATCTCAGATAACATTGTGAATCACAAATTACATTCGATAATGCCTTTGATATGCGAAACATGTCATTCAAATAAAATATAATAAAACATCTAGAAAACAGACGTTTTCATTCGTGTTAATTATTAAAAAAAAACTAACTAATTAACTAACCATCACGCCGTCTCCTCGAAGGGGTAGGCAGAAATAATGGACTGCCATACTTTTCTTTCCTGACATATATCACCCGCTTCCTCAACATTCATACATCGTGTCATGCACGCGCGTCGATTTCTCTGACTCCTCACATGGCCGACATTCAATATTTGATTTATTTGATCGTGCCACGTTTTCCTAGGTCTTACTCTATTTCTGGTTCCATTTACATCGTTAACATATATTTTTTTTACCATTCTTTCTTCATTCATTCTTTCCATTTGTCCAAACCATATTTATGGTCCTTTCATTATTTTGTTCATAACACCATCATTCGCACCGCACTCACTTCTTATGTTTTCATTCGACACTCTATCATACACAGAGTATATAAACATTCGTCTAAGAGATCTCATTTCTACTTATTTAATATGGAGTTTTATCATCACAATCAAAACTGTAATTATCTCATTAAATCATTCTTATTCATCAGCTAAGTCTCCTGCGTTCGGTAGCTTGACCTTGCCAAAACGCTGTTATCGCACAAACTTTGGCGACCGAGTCTTCGCGGTAGCCGGCTCTTTGCGGTAGCCTGGAACAATCTTCTAGCAGACCTCAAGTGCATTGTGAATCCGTCAGAGTTTTTAGAACGAGACTCAGAACGCACCTTTTCAAATTATCCTTTCCTGGTGTAAATGTTGATGAATGCGCCAGGTGCAGTCCTCATACTAAATATGTTTATTTTTTAACTAGTGACATGTGATAGGTAGTCAATCTATCGCCATTTTATTGTCATTAGAATTCTACACCAGACCAAAGACAGTGTGACAATCACACTGCCATCGCCGGGAATCGAACCCAGGATCTTCGGCATGGAAGTCAGAGCTCGTAACCACTCTGCCACGAAGGTCGTCAATTTTCTATGAACCCTTGAGATTATTAACTCATAAAAATGGCCCTATGTAAATTATCCACTTTATTATTATTATCAGCGTGTTTTTTAAATACCTCTAATTACCGTTTTGATATTTTAAAAAAAACTAGTAAACTTTTTGTAAAAAAAATATTTTTACATGAAAGACAGTTTTATTTACTTTTTTAAATAATTACCACCAATATTAGGAAGCTTGTCATATCGAAACTAGAAGCTTTAGTATTCCATCGTGATAGAAGTTTGCCGTCAGACTTTTCTTGCGCGTTATAATGCTAAAGGTGTCGATTATTTAAGCCAAATTGTCACAGGCGATACAGATGTCAAAAATTGGGTCGATGCCTGGATTACTTCAAAAGACGAGGCGTTTTTTCGACGATGGATTCATCTTTTGCCAGATAGAAAAGAAGTGGCTACCGATGGATAATATTCTGATTGATGTGTTTGTTTATTTTACCTTTCAAATAAATGCGATTTTCATACAAAATTGGACAGAACTTTCCGAAACACTGAAGACTATTGTGAATTTGTCAAATAAAAAAATATTTCTCATGAAATTCTGTAAGTAATTTTTAGTTTAAAGAATTGTTTTTTTTTATAAATGATTTGTTGTTTTGGTCAAAGGTTGCCTGGCATAACTCTTTATCTTTTGTTTATAAGATAAAAATAAACATGTTTTATCATACATTTTTTATATCATTAATTAGATAGTTTTAACTAACTAAACATCACGCCGTCTCCCCGGAGGGGTAGGCAGAAAGAATGGAATGCCACACTGTTCTGTCCTGACATACTTCTCTCGCTTCCTCTACATTCATACATCTCGTCATGCACGCACGTCGATTTCTCCGACTCCTTACGTGACCGACATTCAATATTTGATTGATTTGATCGTGCCACGTTTTCCTCGGCCTTCCTCTATTTCTAGATCCGTTCACGCCGTTTACATATACCTTCTTTACCATTCTGTCTTCACTCATTCTTTCCATGTGTCCAAACCATCTTAATGACCCTTTCCTTATTTTGTTCATAACACTTTCATTCGCACCACATTCACTTCTTATACTTGCATTTGTCACTCTATCATAAACAGATTTGCCACATTCGTCTTAGAGATCTCATTTCTACTGCATTTATTCTACTTTCATCCTTCTTTTGCCAGTTCCGTGCTTCACTTCCATACATAAGGGTCGGCACAAGAACACCAATATTAAATTTATAACTCCATGTACTTGTTTGAATGATTCGGATACATAATAATGACTCACTGGAGCCTGCGATATTGTGATTGCGAAGTGGCCGAACTGTTGGTGTAATTTCATAATATTATATTAGTGGCGCGCTTCCTTTTAATATTTTGCATTGACCGAACACTGTAATATCAGTCCCGCTAGTGGTTTTAATTTAGTTGTCAACAATCTGTAAACTTTTACAAAAGTATTTTCATTATGACATAAAAAACTCATAACTAACTAACTAACTAACTAACTAACCATCACGCCATTTCCCCGGATGGGTAGGCAGAGTGGTTGGATCGCCCCTTGGCCTGTCCTGGCATACCTCTCGGGATTCCTCTACATTCATACATCGTACCATGCACGCACGTCGATTATTCCGACTTCGAATGTGGCCGCCTTTTAGTAATTGATTAATTTGGTCATGCCACGTTTTCCTCGGTCTTCCTCTATTTCTGGTACCATTTACATCATTAACATATAATTTTTTTACCATTCTTTCATCATTCATTCTTTCCATATGTCCAAACCATCTTAATGATCCTTTCATTATTTTTTTCATGACACCATCATTCGCACCGCATTCTCTTCTTATATTTTCATTCGACACTCCATCATACACAGAGTATCCACACATTCGTCTAAGAGATCTCATTTCTACTGCATTTATTCTTCCTTTATCCTTCTTTTGCCAGTTCCATGCTTCGGTTCCATACTTATTTATTTATTTATATTACGGTTTATGGGATGAAATTTGCGTTAATTAGAAAAAAAACTAACTGACCGTCACGTCGTCTCCCGAAGGGGCAGACAGAAAGGATGAAACGCCACAATGTTCCTGACATATTTTCCTGACTATCTCGCTTTCTCAACATTCATACACCGTGTCATGCACACACGACGATTTCTCCGACTCTTCTAAAAAAAAAACTAGTACCGATGTACCTATAGTATTTCAAATATATGCAATATACTCGTACATACTACATGAAACAGATATAATATAATAATAATCGATTGTTTTGGCCGAAACACTATGATACCTTAACCTTTTTAAATGTTAAATTGAATAACTTTGTTTTATGTATCACAATTGTATTTTATTTTACGCGACAGCTGTTTCCTTTTTTATTATGTTTCATCATTTTGACTATATATTATGTGTAATTGTTCTTACTAATTACTGTTTTTATTATTATTATTTTTATTATTATTATATTTTCCACCTTTAATATTTTCTCCTATAAATAGTAACTAACCGTTATTATAACTAAAATAATTAGGTACCAGCTCAACTCCAGCAAGAACTTCAAAATTATATCAAATAAATTATTCAAATTGACATAGGAACAAATACTCGTACACATAAAGGTTCGAAAATCACGAAAAATTTGACATTCGATATATTATTGTGATGATATCACCATATGTTGACGAAACAGCTGTCGCGTAAAATAAAAATACAATTGTAATACATAAAACAAAGTTTTTACTTTATCATGTTAAAGTATCATAGAATCATAGTGTTTCAGCCAAAACAATGGACTATTATTAAATACCTACATGAAATACGAGTATATAGGTAAAATAGAAAAAAATGCTTCATTTACAAATAATCAAATACCATTTTTGAAAATTTAATTCGATCTCTCTAAATCCATAATTTTATTCGTTTCTTCCTCTCTCGTAAAAAAGAAATTTAGAATCCAATACAAGAAATTAATATTTATTTCGAATAAAAAATTGACAGACCATGAAGCAATTTATGTTCTATTTAGTAAAAAAAAATCTGAAGTGGTTAGCATGTCCACATCTACTCTTGTGACAGTAAATATGTATTAAAATTAAAATTAAAATTCTGACACTGTTCAAGTTAACTGAACGTGTTAATATGACTGTTTGGGGTGGATTGTTGTGAAACCTCGATTTTTTCTTCAGTTATTCAGTTCCAAGGTTAAAATAATGACGACAAACTTTACAATTGAAGCCGCCATATTTTTTTATTGATTTTGAAACGGGATTAGCGGCCTCAACCCGGTCAATTTTCATTTAGTAAACAGGTCACGAATAATGCAATGTTCGTATTCACATCTCCTGCAGCAGCACGAAATCACCACTTAAGTCATTGGTGCATCAATTTTACAGATTGGTCCATTATCATATCTCGCACCTCTGACACAAATTGGTAACTATCAGCATAGTAGCTTTAAGTGAAGTACTTGAAGTGTATGAAATAAAATTACCGTATTCATAGATAGATAACATTTATACAGTGTAAACTTCAATGTGAAATAATTACATCCCGATAAAAAAACACATTAAAACAGTAGTGTAAGGTCTTACCAAAACTAAACAGTGCGTCGCGACGTTTGGGTCACCATTCATCGGAAAAAAAATCGTTGTAATTTTTACAAAACGTCAGGGATTTTCATGTTTCAAAGATATGTACATGGTTGTTTTTTAAACACATATATGTGATGATATATATATATATATATATATATATATATATATATATATATATATATATATATATATATATATATATATATATATATATATATATATATATATATATATATATATATATATATATATATAGGTATATATATATATATATATATATATATATATATATATATAGTTATATATATATATATATATATATATATATATATATATATATATATATATATATTAGGTCCTTACATATGAAGTTGGCGTTTTGTATGGGAGGAACATAAAGTTGATTTTTTTTTAATATAATATATTTATTTAATCAAAGTATGTACCATTGCTATCTATGCACTTTTGCCATCTCATAGGTAGTTCATCGATCCCTTTACTAAAAAAAACATTCGGACGGGAATCAATAAAATCTTTGAAGTCGGTTTGGACTGCCCCATCGGAGTTGAATTTTTTCCCTTGCAAGAAGTTATCCAAATTTCGGAAAAAATAGTAATCTGTTGGGGCAAGGTCCGGAGAGTACGGTGGATGTCTTAGATATTCCAATTGAAGCTCTTCTAATTTGGTAGCCGTCTGTTGTGCAGTGTGTGGTCTAGCGTTATCATGAAGCAGCAGTGGCCTAGAGAGATTAACCAGCCTCGGTTGTTTCAGCTAGTTGTTTAGCAGCTAGGTTTTTCATCATGGTTTGCAGTTGCTGACAATAGACATCTGCCGTAATCGTCTGGCCAGATTTAAGAAAGCTGTAGTGAACAACACCAGCACTAGTCCACCAAACGCTCACAAGTAACTTTTTTGGAGTAAATTTTCGCTTGGGGCATGGTTTGGCTGGTTCGGCAGGGTTCAGCCATTGCGATGAGCGCTTCCGATTATCATGCAGGATCCACTTTTCATCACAGGTAATGATTCGATTCAAAATCCCTTCATTATTGTGCCGGTTGAGTAATGCAACGCAGCAGTCAACGCGCGTTTGTTGATTTGCTTCACTCAATTCGTGAGGTACCCACCTTTCAAGCTTTTCACCTTCCCAATTTGCTTCAAGTGGATTAAAACAGTTTTATCACTAACACCGCAGCCTGCAGCTAACTCGGACGTAGTTTGCAATGGATCCGCTTCCACAATAGCCTTCAATTCTTCATTATCAACAATTCTTCATTATCAACTTTGGTCTCCGGCCGTCCATGGGGCTTGTTCTGCAGGTCGAAATTTCCAGAACGAAAGCGTTGGAACCAAAAACGCACTGTGTTTTCTTTTGCGGCACCGTCGCCATACACATCATTAATCCTTCGAGCCGTTTCTGCAGCACTGAAGTGACGCAAAGAAAAAAAACAATTGAGGAAAAAACAAATGAATTATAATTTTCGAAACACAAATACTTGAGTAAATAGCTGTATAAATTTGAATTTGGAATTCCTAACCAAAGAGAAGATATTTGAGATCAAAGTTATGTATATGTTGTAAAATTCACGTGATAATAAAATTGTTTTGGGTAAGCTATCCATCACGTGTCATGAGAATCAATATAATACCTATACCTAACCTATTACACCGATTTGACTCGGACTCTACGGATGTAATGAGCGATTCGACAAAATAATAATAAAAACAAATTATCCGTAATATTTGAAGAATTGTTTAAGTTAAAACGGCGCTTACAGAAACAGTAATTGCGCAAAAAGAAAGAAAATCTCCGTCCGTAATCGAGGGCGAAGCAATGATCTTATTCCCTGCTCTCGTCCATTAACCGATCCATTTACCCACGATGCATAAATTGACGTAATGGAGCGGCTACTCCAATGGGGCCGGCCATT